>VZTA01009773.1:123726-172055 GCA_013398855.1 Mohoua ochrocephala
GGTCAGTGTTCGGTCTCCTCGAGGTTGGAAGCTCTGGGAGGTGGCGGTGCGGTGACAGCCTCCACCTTCGCTCCCTGGGGATGCCAGGCTGTGCAGGGCAGGAGCTGGGGTGGGAGCAGCACATCCCTGTGCTCGCAGGGAGGGAAGGCCGACGTGGGATGCGATCGAGAGCCGAGTGCGGACCAGAGGATGGTCCTTGCGTGAATTAGACCCTTGCCAGGTCACACTGCTCCCGCTAAACGGGGCTCTTCCCTGGTGCTCACGCTCCAAGGTCCCGACCCTGCTACGAGCATCTTGCATCAGCTTCAGACTTCCTTCTGTTGCCTGCAGTGTACCTGTGTGTTACCCTGTGTGATGGGGCTCTGCCCCATCCTGCATCTTCAGGCGTAACTTGTGATCTCCTCCAGCACAGGATGTGTAGCTATATCTGTCACAATTGATGAGTTACGGCTGCTGAGATCTGTCACCTGATGCTAACTCGCTTGCAGAGGTGTGTCAGGAGCGGCTTTATTCATGCACTTATGGCTGGAGGGATTGCATTCTGTGCTTGCGTTCTCATGTAGGCTCCCTCAGAGAATTTATAACAGCTTCCTCTTATTGTTGCTGAACAATTGTCAGTGGTCTGGCAAGCACTAAAGATTCCTGTCTGCTTCTCTGATTGCTGTTTCGCTTTCACAGCAGTGGTGTGTCCTTCTGTAACAAATGCTCCTGGCTTAGTAGTCAGCTGACTGGTACGGTGTGTTCATCTTACATGCCTTATTTATCAATTATTATCATGCTCAGCCATGTTCATGATATTGCTTAGGTTGACACGTTCTAGTCCCTGCTGATATGGTGGAACACTCAGTTCAGCTGTTTGCATTTGTAGTATCTCATTTTCAGACTTTCTTTGATAATGTGTGTTTCCTCCGCAGGGAGTTTTGTTATTGACTACTAGTCTTTGGTTGCTGTCTTATCTTTCCTGTGTCACCTTCTCTCTGAGGTGCTTGTTTAGTTCTCATATCACAAGAGAAGTCTCAGTAGCTTCTCTTGTCTCTCCTTAGATCAGTGGACATGCAGCCATTCTTCTCATTCTAGTCATCGCTTATTTTGGTCTCAAAGTCAAGAGTAAGAACAGGAAGGATATGAAAAGAGAAATAAAAGCTAATGTTTGAGTTCTTCTACTCTCCTGTCTTATTCTTAAAAATAGCTGCTTTTGCATGGGAGGTCCTCTGTGTTACTGAGTGAATTAGCTGCACAAAATATGAGGCTGACCTGAGATTGTGCCAGACTGTCTTTTTCAGGTGTGGAAAAGATGTGGAGGTTGTGGATAAAACCTTCTGTCTCGCAGGACTGTTTCTGAAGAAGTTAAACTTAAAAATTAATTTGTTCTACTCTTCCTGTAAAAGCTGTATTTCTCTATTCAGGGAGCGAATAGCAGCTTAAACTCTTAATGTTTCATAAAGCTGCTTTATTAAACTTGTCATGTGAAAACTCAGGGATTAACACATTGGAATAGTTGTTCTGGGATGTGGCACTGGGGAGAAAAGATGGTAAAATAACACCCTTTGACCTTGACACAGGCATACAAAGACATTATCTGAGTCTACCAAGTTCCAACTACACTCCAGGTGGGATTTGGTGTAGGATAGGAAACGGTGGCTTTAGAGCAGTGAAATGCCTGGGTGCCACTAGATTCACATTGCCCTATTACTCACCTTTCTTCTTCCATCTCTCTTGCCTCTTCATCCCTACTTTTACACTGCCAGCCCTGGCAGTACCAGAAAGCTAACCAAGGTTGGGTTAAGCTAACCGAGAGCAGGATTTTTCAGTCTCCTGTAGGAGTGCGAGTGCTGGCTTCTTGGGTGCTTTTAATTCCTACTGAAAGGTGCAAAGACCAGCCTGAAACTGGTCACTTGGACTTTTCAGCGAAAGCCTAAACAATTGTGGTTTGCTGGTACTTTGGAGTCTTCATCTACACTTCTGACTTTCTCTGGAAGAACGTGTTTCATGATGTGTTACAGCTCTGAATTGCTGTTCTTAACGTGCTGTGGATCAATGGTTCAAAAGACCAGTTGATCTTCTGTGCCCTTCTTCTGCCTAAATATCTTGCAGAGCTTAAGCTTATATGCAGTTAAACATCTGCTCGAACTCAGCTGATTGATTTAATTTCAACTGATTTAATTTCAGTGTTGCAAGGGCACATTGTCCTTCTTGTGGGGAAGCCAAGTCCCGCTTGCCCAGCATCATATGTGGGTGGCAGTGATGGTACCCTGTGGGGCAGCTATCTTAGCCTTTTCTGGTTCTAGGAAGGCTTCTGCACCCAAAGGCTTATCTTTCCAACAGCTCTCTCAATTGACTTCATAATAAAGATTGTCTCTGACTGCCAGCCTTACTCTGCCACTATCGGGCAGCAGTAATTGAAAATGCTTTGCAAAGCAGTTCAGTACAAACCAGGTGCTTGAAACGTCATCGTGCCTGTGCTCTGTTAAAGGTAATGGCAGTGGAAGGCAGTGCCAGACTTGGCAGAGAACAGATTTTTATCTGTATCTCTAGACGGACCAAGAAGTGCAGTTGCCTGTCACTCTGCTGTTGAGAAATGCTTTCGTTTCTCCTTATCATGGGTTCAGTCTGACTAAAATAAATGACACTGAAAGCTTCCTCTGCTGATATGGGTTGAGCCCCTGCAAACACCAAACTTTTCTGAAAAGTCTCATGTGCTATTTGCTAGTAACTGAGCTACATCCCTAATTCAGGGCATCGAGTACTCAAAAAGTATAGCACAGGCTCCTCACAGGAAGGGACTGCTACTGAGACGCTCACTGTTGAGTAGCTTGTCCTGCTTCTAAACTTACCTCAAAGCATCCTCAAAGATGCTTTTGTGTAGAGCTGCAGGTTCCAGAAAGCTTGTGCAGAGAGGGTTCAAGCCTGGCTCTCCCTTATCTGGAACACCCAGTTCTGTGAAGTGTTGGTTGAGCATATGTGAGTATGAAAGGCTGTACTGAGTGAAATAAGCGCATGCACAGTCATTTACAGTGAACCTCCTGGTAAGAGGTAAGAACAAAATGTCCTAAAACTTGTGCCTGTAACACCCCTGGCCTGTCACTCTGATTCAGCAGCAGAGAGGGCAATGTAGCCCTTAAGACATTTGAGTTGCTGTAGTGCTCCAAAACCTCTCTTTTAGTTGCATCCTGGGAGAACCTGAGTATTCGGCAGTGGTAGTAGCTGTGTGTTAGTCAGCCCTCGTCTCTTTGTGTGTGGTTCTTCTGTCCTGAAACGTTTTTGCTTCATTTTCATTGTATTTGCATGAATTACATTGCTCCTTCTCTAGTGCGAGCCTCCTATCTGTCATGGACAGGCTGTGAGAGAATGACTCTGCAGATCTTCTGCTCCCCTGTGGAGAGGAGCTGCTTGTCAGGGGAACAAAGTAAGCAAGGTGTTTAAAGACCTCAGTGAAACAGCACCTCAGCTTTTCATCCTGTTCAAGTACAGGTGTTTTCAGGCTGCTTGAACTGGGCCGTTCTTGAATAAAGGTCTCTTACCTGTGTTGTGCCTTGTTATAGGTGGTCTTTCCCTGGTGTGGAGCACGTTCCCCACTTACTCAACCCCGTAGCTGAGCAAACAGCTGTGATGTGCTTGGACTTTGAGCTGTTCCTCCAGTCTGTTCAGCTGAGCTCTGTGACAGTGTGGGAATGGAGGGGTTGGAGTCAGAGGATAAATGAGGCTTTAACAATATGATGCTTCAAAATATAATGAAGGAATAGAGCAGACTTCCTTGAGGAGGGTTGGTCTATAATGCAGTTTTTATTAGCTCGCTTAGCTCTCTGTGGCTTGGTTCCAATAGCGTTCCCTCATCTACTGAGCATGGTTTGTTGGGTTCTCTCCAGTCTGTTTACTCCATTTCTTCCCTTGAGCTTTATGGTGCTCGCTGGCACAGTTATGTGGTAGGCAAGGGACACCTGCTAAATGCTGTAAGACTGTGGAAAGGTGTTACCCAATATTTCTCTCTGTACCTAAAAGTTTGCTTGACCTCTTCTACAAGGACCTGAAGCTTTGCTCTGTAGTTACATAAGGTGGTGATTAGGGAGACAGTCCCAAGTCTCTGCACCTTATCTGAAAGGAAAGGCTCATGTTATTTAAGCAAACGTAATTATTTGATTACTGCAATTAATTGATTTCTGTGAAGTCAGAGTCTGGTCCATGGTTTAATCATGTTCGTGAGGTGTGTGTGCAATAAAAACCAACGCAGGGGTTTTCAATTCATTT
The DNA here is from genome assembly GCA_013398855.1 of Mohoua ochrocephala. Classification (NCBI taxonomy): domain Eukaryota; kingdom Metazoa; phylum Chordata; class Aves; order Passeriformes; family Acanthizidae; genus Mohoua; species Mohoua ochrocephala. Next base: position 127,972 of record VZTA01009773.1, read on the forward strand.
GAGACAAAGGGGAACCAGATAAGGTGACGTGACAAGGAGTCTACATGGCAACCTTAGGTCAGACATGAAAGCTGCCTGTCCCGCAGTAGAACTATTTCTGATCAGTTAAAATGATATCGTGAGGAAACAAAAGCAGTTCCTGTAGTTGGAAGGAAGTGAAATTCAAGGCTCATTTGACTGTAAATTAACCTTTTTGAAGAAGTGAGAGTGCTAAAGAGCCTTTGGCCCTGTTGGCTGTAGATTTATTCTTGGGTGCTTTTTAAAGCAACCTGCCTTGGGATGTACACCCAGCCCTCTGAGGTGCTTGATTTCTGCTCTGAAGGTGTAGAACTCCTCAAGGTCGAAGTAAAAAGCTCTAGTTCAAGGCACCTGTCTTTCTGACTATTCTGATGGTTCCTCGTGCTATGAACTTTGTCCCTGTAACCTCACAGTACCTCTAAATTTAGTATGTGCCAAGTATTGTAACTCATGAAAAGGTCAAATTCCAGTGAAGGCACGGGCCAAGAAATTTTTTTGGAACAGGGTGTAAACAATACTTGCTGGTTTCTGTGCTTGCTGGTTTCTGTACTTGCCAACCAGCCAAATCCTGGCCTGGGTATGGCCCTGGCACAGGGAGGGATTTGCACTGATGACTTCAATATGCTGTCCAAATAGTGTTCTTTTAAGCATCCTGGTGATGGGGCATGTCAGTGTGCCCTCTTTATTGGGAGATAAAATCTGTCACATGTTGATCAACAAACCCGTGGTGGCTTTGCCAGACTCCTGAGGACTGCACTTTAAATCTGCCATGGCCACATCTAACCCTAAACTTAAGTGCCTTAAATGCTCAGCTAATTCTTAATTATACCCTCTGTGCTCTGAGGTCTGAGACTTAGCTGGCTCTTTTAAACGGCCAGAAATACCGAGTGATGCATCGAGATCCCAGCATTTGCCTCTGACGTGTTCTCTGAGCCACACTGAAGGTAATGGGAGGTTCTGCTCCGGGTGAGCTTGGGCTGGGTGAGATGCCAGTCTCAAGATAAGTGGTGTTATGACTTGTTCTTTGTGCTTAAGCTGATGAGGCATAGTGTTGGTGTGGCCCTAAAATACTCCTATCTGTGTAATGTTCAGGGAACAAAGCAGTTTAGACTTAACACTTTGCCATAAAAACAAAGGCATTTTTTTAATACGAGTGCTGGGTAAAAGGATGTGGAACTGCTCAATAAAGCTGGAGGCTTTCTTCATGATTCCTCTTGCACAGGTTCTGTATTTTTGTAGCTTGTCTGACAGCCTTTGTGTATTCACCTTCATCTGGATGGTCTCTAAACATCATCCTCTGCATTTAAACCATCGAACCCTCAGCAGTGTGACACTTTCGTGCACTTCCTGGAGTGAGATTTGAGTAATATTCTGGCATAAAACTCGTCTTTGTTTAAAAAAGCTATGCAGTGCTCTGACTTTTTGCCCTTTCCTTAATAAAGTTCCTTTCTTCATAACGTGGTTCTAAATATCTTACCTGGTAGTGACAGGCCTGTACCTTCTGTTTTTGCAGTGTATCTTTCAGAAGGGTCATTAGCTTTGGCTGATATTAAAGATGATTAATTTCCTGGAAACATCCCATAAAGAACTTACTTCAGCCTTCCTCCTTCAAAGAGATGGGGAAAAAAACCCACCTTATTTCTGATCCCAGTCTGCCTAGGCACAAGTCTTTAAATTAGGGTGGTTTTGCTTTCCTCTTTTCTGATATACTTGCTTTCAGAGTTTTATTCCCAAGCACACACTAAAATATATGAAACCAGTCCAAGAAATGTCTGATAGGTTAGTTAACAAAGTCTGCCTGCTTAAATCTGCCAGAAATGGCCTCTTTGGCTCTTCTGAGTCCTAGTGGGTAAGAGTGTTACACTACTTGGTAAGCTGTAACAGAATAGGAAAGGGAATTTTTAAAGACTCTCACTGTTGGCCAGGCATGTTCCGGTGTTTTGGTGTCCAGCTAAGCTCTGAGAGCGTCACTGAGCCAGAATGCTGAGGGCTGGGGAGGCATCCATGAGGCTTTTGTACCAATCTGCCCTTCCTGGAAATGGCATTCCTTCAAGATTCTTCAGTGCACCTAATGGAGAATAGAATATCTTGTTAGTGGAGCCCCTTTCAAAGAGGCCTTTGCTCTTTGTGTTCCTTATAGCTGCATCTTTGCATTAGCCCCAAGCATTTCTAATGCTTCAGTGAAATAAATGAGTCTGCCAGGCTTTCAGTGGCTTGTTAAAAGGCCTGAGGGGGGGAGCATCCTGTGGGAATGGCTTCCTTTAATGTCTTTGCTTTTTTAATGTCGGTTTTCCAGTGTGAAGAGTCAGACTCTGCTTCCATGGGTGGAGGAGCTGTAAAGCTTGGTAGCCACCAAATCCTGTGCGTGCCCTGTTGAGTCACAGTGAAGTGACTTCTGTCCCTGGAAGAGTTTGCTCTCCACAGGAAACCTGGAACTGAAATGCGTGCAGGTCTTGGATTTGTTGACAGTTGTGAATTCACTGACTGTTCAAATAAATATTTCGATGAAGTCTTTCCCAAAAACCCAGTGTTTTTGAAAGGATGCACAAAGAATTTGCTGTAGCTCTACTGGCTTTTGTTGTACTTGTCTTTTCCTGTCTGGAATGGGTGAGACTTGGGATTTTTTTCTCATCATACTTGTACAGATGAAGTGCACTCTGTTAACAGTAATGCTGAAATGGTTCCTGTAACATGATTTTCAGCTTTTTGTGATGAAAGGGCAAAAGGAAAGACCACAAATCCAGCACTTGCTTTCCAATGATTGACTTTAAAGTTATCCCTCAGTTACAATTAGGACTTAGGAACATTGCTTGAGAGGGCTGTTGGTCTTTGGGGCTGTCGTGCCTGTAAGTGACTTAATTGCACAATTTAAAAAAAAAAAAGATGTTTCAAAAGAACATCCTTGGGGCCAAGAGCTTCAACTTTTGGGTTCCTCAGTGTGGATCTCAAATGCTGTGATGGATGGAAAGACTTGATTGCTTCCAGTGGTATGCTTTTTGGTAATTTTGCCTAGCCTGCCAGAAGTGAATCCAGTGTTTTGTATATGGAAAAAGCCAAATGTTTGTTCATTTAGATTAACGCTGACCCAGTTAGGGGAGATTCTAGATTAAAATTTGTCTGGCTCAACCCTGTGGTTATCTATCCTTCTTTTTTTTTTTTTTTTTTTTTTTAACAGACACGTTTATTGGGTTAATGCAAAAAGGGTTTAACAAAACAGAAGCAAGGTGACCTCATCCCAGCTGGTTAAAGAGAGAGACATTTGTCCCATGTGATTAGAGGCAGAGCTCAAATCCATTTTAGTAAGCTAAACCCTTAAAATTTTAGAGCCTTGACTCAGCCCTTGCAAATCTGCCCTGGCTGAGACAGGTGTGTTTAGGTCTTCAGAAATACCAGACTTTGGAGGAAGTGCCTCTGAGTGACACAGCTGAATCCATAGGGCATGGAGCCTTCATGGACTGGATCCTTTGCTTTAAGTAATCACTGCAGAAAGCTGTGCAATTGAAGCAGTGGCAGCTTTGTGTTACATCTGCAGACTGATCTGAGCTTTTGGGTACAGATTCTGACAAATACACGAACCTCTAGCACATGTTTGAGGTGCGTAAGTTCGGTGAATGTGTGTTTAGACTGTCTAAAATGGAATATACTGGTTCATAAGTGTCAAAGCATAATCCTGCCTACCAACAGCTGATTTTTGTGAAAGTAATGCCAAGCTGGTATGCTGTTTTAAGGGAGTGACAGGCTAACATGAGATATAAAAGTATCAGGAAAGATGTGGTGTGTTTGTAATCTGAAGATTATATGGGAGAGAACATTCTCAGGGAGATAGGGTTTAGCTGGATCAGTTACACTGAGTCACTAGTGCAAAATCCTAATGACTAATTGTGCCCAGTTTTATTTTTAACAAATTCACTAAGGTGAACGCTGTAAACAGCAACCTAGCTTAAAATCCAGGATGGTCTCAGGTATTGGTGTCTCCTAATTTTCTGAGTAAAACAGTGGTAGGAAGATGTCAACAGAACTTCTGGGAGTTTGGTCTGGGGAATATTTGCTGGAGCACCTGGTTGTCCTTGAGTTCAGGAACTTGGTCTGCTCTTCTGCTAGCTGTACCTTCCCTGGCCAAGCCATTGCTGTAGTTTGCCTGTTGTCTCCCACAGAACTGGTGCCTGTTGTCTCCCACAGAACTGGTGGTAGTGTTGGTGAAAGTTCACAAAGTAGAGATGTGAGGCACCCTACTGCAGCTGAACACGGCACTTGAGCTCCTCTCGTGATGCCAATGCAATTTTCTGAGTAGAAGAATAAATAGCTTTTTGTGGCCCATCCTCTCCCTTCTACTGTGAAGCTCAGAATTGGAAAATAAAAGCTGAAGAGTTGTCCAAGATGAAATGTTTCTGCTTCCCTCACTCTGTTTTGCTATGCAGATGGTTGTGGTGGCAGGAACTTGCAGCTTTCCAGCACGCTCTTAGTCAATAGCTGATGTCACAAGTGTTTTCTTCCAAGGGATTTTGGTGTAGCTACACTGAGTACAGAAAGTACTTCTGAGGCTCTTTACTCCTGCTATAAAGGAGAGTAAGGCTTTGGTATGGTCTGTCCTGATGGTGTGTTTTCCATTTGGAAGCAGCAGCTGTGGTAGAGAGCAGACAGTTCTGGAGCTTTTCCTGGAAGCTCTGATTCCCCATCGATTTGTTGTGCCTGTGGTAAGGCGGTTCTAATTGCGAGTGTTGCTTACACTTTTATGGTCACAGGCTGAAAGCTTTCTTTTATTGGCATCATCGTATCCTTGTAACAAGTGGCCTCGCATGTGGACTCGTATTAATTAGGTGACTGTGTCTGAGCCTCCTGTGGCTCCCACCGTGCTGAAGTGTGATATGTTGTAACATCTCAAAAAGCAAGTGTGGGAACAAGCAGAGACTGTTTACAAGCTTCCATCTGTAGGAGTGAGCTGCCTTGCGAAGCCTGAATAAAAGTAGCAGGAAACTTCTTTCAGGCTGGCTTCACACTTCAGTAACAGTGTAGATGTTGTACAAAGTTGAGAAGAGTATCCTGCTAATCCCAGTTGTTTAAATAGGAAGAGATTTGGGTAGGTTTCCTGACTACAATGTCTCGCTGTCTTGAAGAGATGAAGTCTCTCTGCTCATGAAGTTGTATTTGCACACTGCAGATGAGTTAATATGCTGTAGGCAAGTGATCTAGTCTGGAATCTGTCCACTGGCAACAGATTTCTGATGCAGCTGGATCAGAGTTGGTTATGACTGACTACACAAATAGCTTGCCATGTCTGCGATGGGACCTTTGTATAAATTTGTGCTCATCCTTTCCAGCTGAGAAATGCAGCTTTATCAGTAATAACGAATTTGCTTTTCCTCCCCTCACAGAGTAGCTCGGGCAGCACGTGGATCAGTGACAAGTCTACTGAGGACTGGCAATTTTTTCTAGTTTGAAGAAAATTGAAATTGGTAAGACTTGACTTGTCACTTACCTTACTTGGGTTAGGAAAGACCCAGGGAAAAACCTGCCCTTTCAACAATAATTCCAGCTAGCTGCTTGAACTGTATGTTCAAAACAAGCTGGATCAGTTTAAGAATTTGATTTCAAGCTAGAAAGATATCTTTTTTATACTTCTTATCTATGCTTCTGTTCCTTTACTCTGAAGCCCTTGAAAGATGAGATATTAATCTAGTCCTTCAGCTGCAGAACTGCAGTGAATTAAAAGAAATGCTGAAAATGCCAGTACATGAAGTGACCGTCTTAAGTGCAGGCAGGATTTAGAACCAGTGTTCTCGTGCAACTGCAAGACTCAGGCTGAGGAACTAACACAGTAGTTCTTTCAGGTGCTCCTTTTCAAGTCTGGCTTGTACATCTGTGAAGGAACACATGTCCAAAGCTGCCAAGGTGCCTTTTTAGCCTGGCTTTTCCCCCAGCTTCTGTTTGACCTGAGTAGTCTTGGCCAAGATCCTGCATGTATTGAGTGGCTGCAGACCAGGGCTTGACACCTGAGACGCTGGTGCAGTTCTAGGGCAGCACTGATTAGGAGTAAATCTCCATCACAGCTGATCATCCAGTTTTTCTTCTGTTGGTCAGGGTGTTTAGAACAATACCAACTAAATTTTCTTTCAACTTAGAAGTTGCTAGTCCAAGTTGATATGCTAGGATTTCCTGGCAGTGTTGACTAACAAATTTAGTTGGTTTGCACAATTGTATATTTAACGTGATAGTTGATAACTCATATCCAACACTATATTTCTAAAAGCTTTAATGTTTTTTTTTATCTCCAGGCTGAAAATGAGTGCAATACTGGAAACCTCTGAGCTGCCAGCAGTGTTTGATGGGGTGAAGCTAGCTGCAGTTGCTGCTGTTCTGTATGTTATTGTTCGCTGCTTGAATCTCAAAAGCCCAACTGCCCCTCCTGAACTCGTTTACCAGGACTCTGCTTTGGCTCGCTTTCTACTCAAATCCTGCCCACTTCTGACCAAAGAGTAAGTAGTATATTGTTTCCATGTTGACTTGTGTTATAGGAAGAAGAGCTGCACTTACCCATTCTTCCTCTGGAGGAAGGAAGAATGTATTTCTTAAACTTGGGTTCAAATGAATGTCTTGCTGAAATAAATCTTTTCTAAGTCAAGCATTTCTTTATTGTCTCAGGTAGCTGGATTTATGACCAAGCCTTGTTGTGTGGCATTTTCCACAGATGCATAGAAAGTCATCACTGTCCATCTTTATAGAAGCTGTATGCTGATGTTATACTATACCAGCACTGTCTGTGGAAATGGGGGAGGGATGGATGCAGTCAGCACTTGCTCATATTCCTGTGCTCCTTTCTACTAGGGAAGGAATCTGTTGGGGCTCACAGGAAGGAGGCATTTTCATGGTGTGTCAGTGCCCTTATAATGAAGACAGGGTTGGCTATTAGTTTTAAAGTGCCTGCTGTTATCTGAAGTACGTTAAGGTGATTGAAAACTAATGAAATTTATTACTGGTGGAGCACATCCTAACTAGTTTAATAAAGTGATGTCACAGAGGCCAGCCCCAAGCCTGTTGAATACACTTTCAAATTGACCTTATGTCAGCTGTGTATTTGAGCAGGCTGATCCCTGATCTTCCATTCCAAGACCTCCAGAATCAGTGCAGCTGCCCTTAGCTTCACCAAGAACCTTCACCAATAATAGGAAGCATTTAGTACAATTTTGTGAGGCTTTGGAGGGACAAGGACTTTGATTACAGTATTTCTCTTCTGCAATCACTTCGAAAACTTGCAAGTCCTATTTAGAAGCTCTAAATACATCAATTATATAGTAAGTGCTGAGTGCAGCTGCATGAACTTTCCTTTTGGATCTCAAAAGTCAAGCTGACTTAAGGATAGTCATTTTAGGGGAGATGAGAGGCTTTTAGCAGTGCTGTGTTAGGTGCCTTGATTACATAAGGTATAAGATGTTAGGCCATGTGGTCTGTAAACTTTGAGAGGAAACAAAGCACTATCTGTTGAAATTGGACCCCAGAGAGGGTTCTGTGATGCACTCCAGGTTGGTGGTAACATAAGTGTGTTAGGATTCTTGATTCTATCTAGTGCCTAAACTGCAAAGCAACTGCTTTCCTAAAAAATACCTTGAGGAGGTTTGAGTTACTTGGTACTTTAGACACTTCTGTGCCATCTCTGTGTTGCACTCCAGTATGACATGTCCCTAGTCACTGAAAGAGCAAAGCATGGAGCTGTGCTGATTACCAGCCTTGAAGGCATATTAGTATCAGGCTAGTCTTTGGAAATGGATTGTCAGCTAATTCAGAGTCCATTTTCCTGCTATATCAGCTCTGTTGTCACAGCACAGGCTCCCAGCACTGCTGTATTAGGGCCGTGTCTTTGACTTTCAGTTGGAGAACAAAGCATTCCCAAAAGAGTGAAAATGCAGAACATGTCCAGCAATATTTAGACATCTGTTGTGCATTAATTGCAGGAGTGATGAGCTGATGGCAGAACCCTGGTGTTGTGTTGATAGCGTGCAATTGTGGATTTGTTTGCTTTCTCTGGACCAGCTGAGCTCAGGCTTGCCAGCTTCTCTGAAAACTGTAGCAGGGATCTCCCATACCTGGTTCTTGGGCAAAATATGGTCTGAAAGGCTTCCATGACAAAAGGAAGCAAACTCAGCTGAAGGAAACCAGAACAAAATGTGTCAATAGGTAGCTGTTCAGTCCTCCTACCTCTATATCTCTGCTAAGGAAGACAGGACTGTTGGGAATATAATTGCTGTTGGGAATTGAAAGAGTTTACAGGAAAGACAGCTTTAAGCTGTATATGTGATTATTTCTTTTTACTATTCTAGTGATGTTATCACAGACTTTTTTTTCAATATAGAAATTTGAAAAAAAAAAATCAAAGAAATCCTGTCTTTAGGCATGAAAGTCACCTGGAGACTAAAGGGGAACAAATATATTTAAATTCCTGCAATTATGCATGAAACAGTTTGTAGGATAATTAGGAAAAAGCTATGTGAAAACAGCTTGTGCCATACTCCACCGAAAAATCTTGCAAGGCTTTGATTACTTGCTAATTATTCAGAGTGTTAGGAAAGCTGATTAGGCAGCTCTTTTCAAATTCTACCATGAAAGCAAAATAAGTAGCCCAGCAATCCCTTCTGTTACATCAGTACTGGGTTTGTTGTCAGATTTGTTATAAGACCAATTCTTCTGTACAGAGGAATGTTCACAGCTGTGAACTGGCTTTCAGACCTGGTTTGTTCAGCTCCTGCTTAAGGGAGGAAGGGGTGAGGGCACTGCTGTGGAAAAACAGGCTGGCAGGGAGAAAGCAGAAACAAGCAAAGTTATTCTGTCTGTGCAGGTGTTGAAACATTCTTGGAGTAAACACTTTTGGACTTTATTTTTCCTTTACGGCACAATCCTCACCTCTGGTCTAATTCAGTGCATTGTAGCCGTGGTGTCATTCAGTAAGCCAAGTGGTGGTAGATGAATAATTTAGGAACTTTGAATTGTAAAACTGCCTGAGATGGCTGCGTGCCAGGTACTTTGTACTTGGAGATGTTAGTACTGCTTTTTACAGTTCTGTAAACTGCCAGAAACTTTCTACATATCTACCAAACATTGGGAAGCAAGAGAATCTGTCCTCCTAGAGCTCATGTCCTCTTACCCCTTTTTCCATTCCTCTGACCCTGTCCAGCTCTGTACTTTGGCTTACCATGTGGAGTAGCATAATCAGACCCTTTTCCATTCAAATTGCTGCTTCTTGTATGGAAGCTCTTGCAATTCAGCACAGCTATTGGTGCCCTGGAGCACTTGGGCCTAACTGCTGGTGGCAGCTGTGTCCTTTTCCTGTCTTTCAGAAGGGTACAGAAAGTCCTTCATCTGCTGTTATTCCTGTAGAATTGCAGTGCTGGCTCTTTGATTCATGAGGATAAATTTGGCCAGTGCTTGCTGTACTGGGCTAGAGTTTTTTGGCTGTTCACAGTTGATTCTAACAAACTGTGTGTATCTTTATTTCTGTGGAGATGTGGCACGTGTCATCCGTATCGAAAATAATTATCCCTGCTGTCTGCACACTTTTTATCATCAGTAAAGGCCTCAAAGATTGAGGCAAATGCCTGTCAAGCCTGTTAGTAAACACTGTCAAAGATCCAGCCTAGATCCTTCTTATCCTTTGTTTGCACACCAACCTGTGCTGGGTGAGCAGGCTGCCTGGGTACCAGAAGACTCTTTTACACTGTCACTGCTTTTCTCTTAGATGCAAGGAGACGAGTAGTCAGAAAAGCTGTCTTCAAGCTTTTCAGTGTTCTTTTCTTCCCCCTAATAGCAAGCAGTGTTTGATCCCTGTCAACTCCTTAGTGTTTTACTCCGGGAGGAACACTTCCAGGAGAATAATAAACTACAAGAACAGTGTTACCCCTGAAGCTTTGGCAGGTGAACATGCTGAGAGGTAGAGAAGAATGACAGCTCCCTGTTGGTAGGTTGAAGCGTTGACCTTGCAGAGAAGCACCCTCGGGGGTCTGAGTTTTTGCTGGGTGCTGTGACGTTGGCAGCAGCCTTGTGTTCTCACTGCTTTTCAGAAAAGGAAGAGTCTTAAGTGCTGTAAATCCTCATGCCTTGTTTTGACTAAAATACTTCTTGTAGTCACTGCTGGAGGAGGGAGGGGTGTGATGGGCACTTTACTAAATAAAAGCTTCTTAAATGGTGAAGGAGGTGGTTTAGCCAAGGAGGCCAGTCTGTACCTTTAAATAGTTCTGACTTCATACAGGTGCTGTGGGCAGCAAACAAACACTTCCACTCCATTTGTTTCTTTTTTGAGGCTCAGGGAATGTGGAAGTTCCGTAACTTGCTTAAATTTTTTTTGTTGCATATCTGCTGTGTCCTCATCACACTGAGCAGTCTAGCTGAGCTGATGGAGAAAAAGCTGATTTCTACATATTTGGGGTCGGGGTTGAACCCCGCAGACTTTCATGAGAGTTTCCTTGACTGGAATTCGAATTGCATTCCCTAGCATGAAATAAAGGACAAGGCTCAAACAAAGCTTGATTTTTTGTAAAACATTCTTTAAATACCTCCAAACCGCTCTGTAAAGGGGAACAAAATAATCTTACCTGTTGTAATGCAGGCAAAAGTTCTTAGAATGTCCTGACATTGACAGGTTGTAGGCTCTGTTTTCTCACCACAGCACATAAAGGCCATGTAAGAGTTAATGTTTAAAGTGTTAATCTCCTCAGATGAAATGAAGCAATGCTGCAGAAATAAGCCTGTTGCTGAACTTCCACTTCAGATCTTTGAGGACCTGAATGCTGATGCCTGCTAATAAAAATAGCGCCGTTTTTATGTGCTTTGTGTGAGCTGCTTTATACAGCTGCTGCTTTCCTAAATTCCTGCATACTGGATGATGTACGTGCTCTAAAATGATGATCTGCTGCCTGAGAGCCACCAAACTTAATCTACAATCACATGCTGGAATTGTTTTAAATATTAAAAGGCTAGGAGAAATTTTTGGGAAACACCTAGGAAATGGCATTGTTCTCAAGCACTGTGGGCAGCCACCTATCAAGATGTGAGGCTGTGCTGCACAGCTGAAATGCAGATTTGGAGCTCAAACGCTGACAGTGGTGAGCAGCTTTATGGAAATGGCTGTGAATTCACTAAGAGTGATGAACTCTGTACTTGTTGGGCCATGTAAGTCAGCTTCCATAATAAGTAACTACCATCCCCAGGCCTGTTCTCCTGTCTGCCTCCTGTTACTGGAAGTTACAGGGCTGGTTACTGGCAGACAGAACTGCTTCAAATATTTATCTTTATTTGGGGTGCCTGCTATCCACCACAACTGACCAAAAGAGGGAAATGAGTCAGTTAAAAGCCTTTGAGTCTGGAGCGAACTCGGAAGCCATTTTTGTCTCACAGAAATAAAAATCTCCATTTCTGGTACAACATGACTTTTCCTTTGGATTTTTTTATCAGCAGATGGTTGTCTGGGCTGTTGTGTTATGCTGTCCTTGTCCTTGTGTGGAGGCCTTGGCAAGAGGTCCTCCTGGCTGGTGTTCCCTGCTCAGCTCCTGTCACCATAAGCCACTGTTGCATAACTGCGGAAATGCTGCTTATGGACATTCCTGGGCTTTTGTACATCTGGGAGCAGCTTCTCTGGAACAGGGCACTGAGGAATATGTACTGAACCATCTCCATGCTGTGCTGGAGTAACCTCTGCAGTGCACTGCTTTTCAGAACCACTTCAGTTCATAGCGGACAGAGAGGAAGGAGTTGAAAATCTGTTGTGTCCTTGAATACATTCCTTGTTTCTGCTTGTTATCAATGCTGGAGGGAAGCCACCTGCTTTTGAGTGAAGGGCCCTCGTTTGAAGGACACGGTTAAATTTAGCAGTAATTATAGTTTTAGCATAAAATCTGAAGGACAATACTCAAATGCTCCTTAGACTGAATACTACTTAATTGCTCAGTCTGCATGGTTGTGTTTCCCTGTGTTGCATCCTGCTGAGCTTGTTTTCTTAAGGTAAACCACAAGAAGAATGCCCTGGTGCTCTTCTGTCTGCAGGATGATTGTTTTGGAGAAGCATCTTCTTTCAGCTGTTTGCCATGAGGAATGTTGACTTCACTACAAAACAATCTGTTCTAGCTCTTGCTATCAGCACTGAGTAGTTAGGTTTTTTCAGCTGGGTTGAGGATAGAAATGTCTCTGAAACTGCTTTTCACATAATAGGCTTAAATAAAATTTATCTAATCTGATCTGTCCTTTCAGAGGGTAAAGGCTTTTGCACCATTCCTGGCAAGTTTTCTCCCTCACCAGTGTGGTTATCATGCATCTTCAGCACTGAAGAGTTCTTTCTGTGCTCTCTCCTTTGATTGCTTTAGTAAAAGCAGCCCTGTATAAAAAGATGTCCCGTCCTTCAGTCTTGTACAGTCTTGCGCTATTAGGCTCAGTACTTGCTCTTGGAAGTTCTTGTAGACTTTGTCTCATTGAAAGACATAAAAGTCACATGAAGATTTCAAAAATAGATTTGTCCATTGGCAAAATGGAGGGTCAACAGAAATAGTGTGACAGGCAGATCATATGTCTGATTCTGCTATAGATTATAAGGATACCTTGTCCTCAGCTGAGAACAGATTTTACCTGAATTCAGTGATAGAGAGGAATCACTCTTACTGTAAAGGCTTTAGAGGGTTTTGTAGTAGGTTAGATTGGCAACTTGTCTTGGTAAACAGAAGTAACATTTTTATTAGCTGCTTGGTTTTGCATCAGTCTCGTAAGGTAAGTTCTAATCTGTCTCAGTCTTTCACTGATAATACAGGATCTGTACTATCTGGGCAACTTTCTTCCCTTTCCCTGTTAAAGTGTTGTGCTGTTCAGTCTCCTGAGTCTGGATGCTTAAAGGATGATGTGTTTTGCCTCACAAGTCTGTTGCTCAAAGGCTCATAGGCCTAAACAAAAAGATTGGTGAGATAACAAGCTTCTTCTTGAACACTTGCATGTATTTCAGAGCTTCAACTGCTTTAAAACTTATGTGCAAACTAGAAATATACTTAATGACTCGGTAGAAGTTACAAATCTCTGCATCAGTGTGCTATGCACATTACTCATGCTGAAGCTTGGCCTTTGAATATTTATCTAAAAGAGTGTGGTTACATGCAGAGTGACTAACACAAGCCATCTTTGCTGCAGGCAGCGATGCTTAAGCAGCTGACTGGAGTTAGCATCATAAAAGATAAGCTGAGCATTTCACTTGGTCCATAGGATGTTCAAACACTTGAGCATTCTGCAGGGAGCAACAGTGAATGCTCCCTTGTCCCTAGGGCTTCACACAGTTTTAGCTTTGAGGGAAACTGTAGTTGTCACTTGACCATCATTACGGATGGAGTGAAAGGGATTCCTGCCTTAAATAAGACGTCAAGGAAACTGCGTGTGCTGTTTGCCTGTAAAAGCAGGATAAAGGTTTGATTTATTGCAGATCAGTACTTAGGTAACCTCCAGCTGGGTTATGCAAAGACAGCTCTGGGGGTTTCTTTCCCCCTGAGAAACCATCAGTGACCCGAAGAGGCAGACTGTGGGAAGCAGGGCACTCTTGGGAAGCAGTGTGCTTGAAACCATTTGCCTTCATTTAAACTCTGGCAGTAGTGGTGAGGCTTTGAAGACCATTCTGATTTAATCTCTAGCAACATCCTGCAGTATGTGCTGCTGCATCTGTTCCAGTGGATGGCTGTAACCTATAGCTGGGAACTGTAGATTAAACATGAGGATGTTTGCAGAGATCCTTGATTTTTTTGTTTGTTGTGATTTTTTTCAGAGTAGCAGTAATCAGCTATAACAGCTGTATAACTTAGCTGGACAAATTGCTTTCCTGTTAGCCCTATAGGGTAAGGTTTTGGGATAGTCTTTGATTTGAAAAGCACTGTATGGAAGCAGAATCACCAAAACTTTCCAATGCATGTTCTCACCCAAGATTAGAAACTGTGAAGCAATGTTGACGTCTGAGTCTCTCCTAAAAGAGCTGCAAATTCTTATTATAGGTCGTGTTTGTCAGCTCCCCTCAGAAGGTGCTAGCACACCCTATCCGTAAAGGATGTCTGTGGGGGAAAAAAATAAAGACAAAAAGCCAGTCAAGCACTGTGTAGTGTGGAGTATGGCTACTGATATGAACTGGTGGTACAGTAAATGGGGTGAAGCCAGCTGTTTTTCCTTATGTGGGGAGAGCAGTGTCTCTTCCATCTGGCGTAATAGTTGTGTTCAAAACCCTCTGCACTGATCTGTATGTGGCTTGAGCAGAAAACCACGTGTGCAGCCTGGTTTAGTTTGACTGCCCTATCCCAGTGGATATCTACGCTGGATTGTGAGAATGGACCCACCTCTGATTACTTTCCACCTCTAGCAGCTATTGCAGAGGATGAGTTTGTCCAGCCTCTGTCACTGCTGGGAATCTGCACAGGGGTACCTTGTGCCTGGCAAGACCCAGTGCAGAGATGCTGGGCTGACAGGAGAGGAGTGTGGTGCTCCTGGCCTTGCCTGGATCCTTTGAAAAGCTTTATAGTTGAGTGATCAAATCCAGAATGCACTGAGGGCTAACTTACAAGGTCGTGAGCATCAGCTGGCAGCTTTTGCAGCCTTTATCGAAGCAATATCTGCTTCTCCAGAAATCCGTTTTGGATCTCTTTGGGAAGTGCGCCTGCAAAAATGAGTGAAACTACAGCAGACTGTTGTGTTGCTTTGACTGTAAGAAGTCTCCCTCATAATGAGGGAAAAGAATGGGGAGAAAGAGAGCGTACTGCTGCTCTTGTCCTGCTAAACAACCCTAAATAGTTTTTATTTGATAGGAAGTCTTTTTAAAGAGTGCGCGGGGGAAGAGGGAGTTGCGGATATGACACATAAGAGCTGGCATGGGGAAAGGTCCAGCTGTATGAGTAGGTAGTGTCAGAGCACAAAGGTAGGGTTTCTGTCACATTCCGGTGGATTATGGGCTTAAGTAGTAAATTTGAGTCCTGAGCTGCCTAGTTTTCTGTGAAGAGGGAAGAACATGATCTCTGCTTCGTGTGCTCTCAAGAAGGCAGAAGGAATAATTGCAGGAAGCCCTGTGCACAACAGGGAGGGAGTTGCTAATCCCTCAGGATCCAAGGTGTTGTCAGAAGCTCTCAAGCTCCTTCTGGATAGCCTGGTCTGTGCACCAGAGACCACAGTTCTTTAATTGGAAGTGTGTCCCCTGGGACTGCTGTTCTCCTCAACAATAAATCATTCATGCTTTCCTGTTCAGAGCTGATGTAACTCTCTTTTTCAAGGCATTGGCTCAGTCTCCTTTGCCGAGTGACCAGGTGACTTGCCCACATGCTGGTGGTGGTAGGGCACAGTATGTTTCCTGTTAAACCATTTGCAGCTCTGCTTGTGCTAAAAAAAATCTGATAACTAAGCCCTTAATGCTTTCCAGCTCATAGCCGTGTTTCTCACGTATCATTTTTGAGGGCCTGTAAGCCAGGAAAAGAGAGACAATTTGCTTTGTCACACAGCCTTAATATACCCTTGATAAGCCTAAATAACTGGTAGACTCACCCCTCTGAGGGTTTGGGGTTTTTTTTAACTGGATGGGATTTGTTATTCAGTGGAGTTTGGCCAGTTCTGACTGGTTCTCTTAACGCTGTCTCAACTTTTACCTAATTCTGAATGGCAAAATCAACCTGTACCGTGCTCTTTGCTTAACTTAGTAAAGCAGTTCTGTGTAAAATGGTCCCAACCAGCAACTCTTGGGGCTTTCAATTTTCTAGAACTTGCTGTGAATCCTGCTGTTTCTGCCACTGGCTTGTACGGTCAAGTGCTTACACAAGTTCACGTGGCTCAACCCAGGAGGCTTCAGTGTTTCAATTAAAACAGATTTACAGCACTGTACAGTTCTAGAGGTCACTTTGGTTGGTTGGCAACATGCAGTCCCAGTCTCACCGAGGCACAAGGCCTCTGTGTATTTAGTGAGAAGCATTTGTTCCTCTAACATCTCAATACAGGGAATGTCTGGGGTTTGGCTTCTGCTGCTGCTATCAGTGCTGATTTTTCAGCTTTGAGAGCATTTCGGTCTCTCCTCTTGTGTAAGGCTGCAAAGATCACTGCTGCCAGTTCAGTCAGAGCAAAAACAATTCCATATTTGATACTATATTTGGTGAGAGATTTGTTATGGGAGTGCTTATCTGTTCTCAAAGGCTCGTTAACTCAGCAGGGGGGGGTAAGCAATTCAATTACTGCCTTCCAGGTACATTCCACCTCTCATCTGGGGGAAGAGTGGACACATCCAGACAGCTCTTTATGGAAAAATGGGGAGAGTGAGATCACCACATCCATATGGACTTCGCAAGTACCTCACGATGCCAGATGGAGCGACAGCCACCTTTGATCTCTTTGAGCCACGCTCTGAGCACTGCACTGGAGGTCAGTCAAACAGCTGCTGGCTGCTAACCTTGATTCTGTGCTCTGGGGGACAGATGAGGATAGAGCCCGTGGCTCCCATTTGGCCCTCAGAAAAAGCAGATTTATTTTTTTTAACTGTCAAGAGTTGAGATCTTCATGGTACAATGCTGCACTAGAAGAGTTACTGTTATCTTTATTGCTGAAGAGAATCTGAGCGGTGCTTTTCTAATGAGATAAAAATTCCGTGGCCAGAGCTGGTAATGTTGGAGCTTTGCACATGAGAGTTACAGTTAATTTGAAGTGCATATGATAATCCTGAATGTAATTTACTGTGCTTGCTTGAATTACAGCAATTACTTTCCCGGTTGATGAAATGATATCTTGTTAAACTAGTGAACAGTGTCAGCAGATCAAATATCATTAGATTAGCCACAAAGTAGATGATGGCTAATGTCAGCTGATCAGAATGTCTGTGCTTAGCAAAGCTTCGTTTGGAAGAGCTGTATTACACCCAGCTCTAGAAGGGAAATGAGGGGGAAATAGCACGACCAGTCTGCTTGGAATGCTGAACTCCACAGCTTCCACACACGTCACAGTCACAACAGGCTGTCAGAAGGCAGACCATGTGTAACATCAAAAATGTCCTTCAGAGGGAAGAATGTGCTCTTGGTCTCTAGGCAGTGCCTGTAGAACTGTTTGCACAGCTTTCCCTGAAGTTAAAAACTGTTCATCTCCCGTGGCATGAATTACTTCTTCACATCTGTAGCGCTCGAGCTGCGGCTCTCCTGCCCCATACGGGATTTTTGGCAGACGAGTAGGAACTCTAGCTTGCTTGTGGTAGGTGGTTTCCCACGGATCTGAAATGGAAACCTTCTGACTCTCTCAATTTGCATGAAGTGACATTTACTTAACTCCCTTCTCTTTCTGAGCAACAGAGGATGTCACGATGGTGATCTGCCCGGGGATTGCTAACCACAGTGAGAAGCAGTACATCCGCACCTTTGTTGACTATGCCCAGAAAAATGGCTACAGATGTGCTGTCCTGAATCACCTGGGAGCCCTGCCAAACATTGAGCTCACTTCACCACGGATGTTCACATATGGTAGGTACTTCGTGGCACCTGGGGAACTTATTTTCAAGCTTGTGGAATTTCTAGGGGTTGATCAGCCCTCCTTCAGGATAACACAACTGCTGTACCCCAGTGAGGGTAACAGTTTTGTACTGTTTCTTAGGAGCTAAACTGAACTTAGTAGGGAGGAAGAGGGGAGGCTAATACTGAATTCACTTCTGTCTCTTCTGCCAGCTCTTACCACATATATTCTCATCAAGGAGGCAGGTTTTTGTAAGAAAACTTTTTTTTGGGGGGAAAAAAACCCTCTCGTGACTATCAAGAGCCTGTTCAAAATTATTTTAGAGATACTGAAATTGCCAGTTTCATGGAATGTGAAACAAACCTGTCTCTGAAGGATAAATGCCATTTCTGAGGCTTTGTAAAACACAACCTGAGAGGCGTTTGTGCCAGCCTATCCAGAAAGTACATTTATATCCTGGGAGGGACACGTGAGGATTTGCCTGGGATGTAACACAAGTCAACAACAGCAACAGTTCTAGAGTATGACAGTAAAGCTGCAGAAGTGGTAGTGCTCAACTGCCACGATTATGGGCTCTCACCTCGAGTATAAGGAAGTTGTTCTTAACATAGAAATTAAAAGAAATAAATTATTTGAAACTATGAAGGGCGACTCCAGCTAGTCTTAATTGCCCTTTTGGTGAGTAATGTGATCTTTGTAGAGTGGGGCCTCTTTGCCTGTGACCTAATCTGCTTGTTCCTGAGCTCTCTTGAGCCCTCCTCTCCCTCTTTATTGTAACTATCTATAGGTACCCTGTCAATTGTGTGTTTAGCAGACTCGGGTTAGGTTTTATTTTTTTAAAGTTAGCTAAGCTACTGCTTAGAGTTTGGATTAACAGAATAGTTACCTTGAACAGGTAAATTGTCAAAATAGAAATATTGTGCTTTGAGGTGCCAAGCTTAGCAGGCAAATAGGCTGTAATGCTTTGTTGCTTGTTTTAGAATTATTAAATATATTCCTCTTTGGGAAACACTTCAGGAATACCAAATACCTTCATTTGTAGTGAGGCCCTAGGCTGTTAATGGCTGCAAGACTATCATGTCTTGAAAACTAAATTTGTCCTTGTTAAAGCATTTGCTGTTTTGATAAAAGTTAAGAGTTTGCTTTCATGGAGCTTTGCTCTAGGCCTTAGGGTGTTATTCTGTAGAGCATCTCTTGAGACATACCCTTCTGAGTCTTTTACGGCCTTGGAAAGGGCAAAAAATGCCTAGCACTTCCTTTGAGCAAGACAGTAAATCACTTGGCAGAGTTGCTTGTTAAGTAAAGTGCCAGCAAGACCATGAGCAGACTTTACTCTGTCTCCTACCCAAATAACTCAGTGCCCTTTCAGCTTTGTTGTATTCCAGGCATACTTGTTGAGGAGCAAATAGCCTAAATTTGGGATTTGCTGAATCCCAGCCTCTATATCAAGTTTGACCTGTTGATATTTTAGTTTTGGATTTCTGAGCTGCCCTGAAAACACGAAGGTCAAAAGCTAAAGTATTTTGACCGCTGGCTTCTTCCAGAGGAAACCAGAGCAGTGCAGCATTTGTTATCTTGAAGATTGCTCATTAAGAATGTTCACAAGGAAGTGCCCAAACCCTGCTGAAACACTCAGCCAGGAGCTCGCTGTTCCACTGAAGCAAACAAACCTGGTGCTCAGAGTTTACTCCAGAGCTAGGTAAAGTTGGAGTCTGATGTCTACTGAGGATGCTGCAGCTGGGGTGGGGGCACAGTGGAGCAGTGTTAGGTCAATACAGGGTGGAATCCTGGAATGCTAAGATTTATCTCCCTGGACAAGTTCCACAGGATAGAGCTGAGTTTCTGACTCTGGACAGGAAGAAACATCTGGAGTTCTATTTCTGTTGTTCATGTGATGCCTTCCGTGGTTTGCAGCCTTAAATCCGAAGGGAAGGTTAACGAGCTGCATAAACAGTTGATGCCAGTGTACTAATGCCATCACTATTGCAGCTGCTTCTCCATATTTCCTTTTCCCGTACTCACAAGCAGAAGAAATAGTTGTAGGTACTCAGATTGTTGCCTGTGTGGAGGCCCTCAAGTCTGTCAAACAACTGGAGGATGCCAGTACTGCCAGAACCTGGATCCCTCCGTGCCTGCAGCCTGTGGGATGCAAGTGGGTGTTTGCTGACAGCAGAACAGATCTGTACAGAGGCGCTTAACTATTCTCTTGGTGTGGGGATACCCACGTGTCTTTTAGGGAGCTGCAGTATCTTTACCCCTTCACTGGTTACAAAGGGCTGAATGTCTCTGCTTAAACCCTTCTCCCTGATTCCAGAGATCACCTGCTCAGTCAGGCTCTGCAGAGTCTGCTGGGAGCTCTTCTTGACAAGCCACTCCTTTTCCCTCCCCACAGCAGCACGGATTTAGGGATCCGTGGTGGTCTTGCTAAAACTGCATTCCAGATACCCCACTTCACTTCAGAAGTGGCAAACTGCCTCAGGAGAGTAATGATGTGTGCTGCTCTTGCATAGTAATGTCAAACCCAGAGTTGCTGGACTCTGCTTCTTAAGCTGTTTTAGAAAGGAAGAGTTTTGATTGTCACGTTAACTGTCACCATGATTTTTAAGCAACTAAATTTCATCTTGCTTTGGCACTCTGTCAGAACTAAGCATGAGCTAAGCTCCACAGGACTCACAGATGTATGAACACATGTGAATCAGAGCTGTTAAAACCTTAAGGCTATTGAAAAGTCAGAAAGGGTAAGAAGCTGAATTCAAAGCACGCAACTGAATCTTCAAGTGAGAATTTAAATATATTAGAAGATGTTTTTTAACTTTGTTCTTCTTTTTAGGATGCACCTGGGAATTTGGTGCCATGGTGAATTACATCAAGAAGACCTACCCTCAGACCCAGCTGGTTGTCGTGGGCTTCAGCCTGGGTGGAAACATAGTGTGCAAATACCTGGGAGAGAGCCAGGCCAACCAGGAGCGAGTCCTGTGCTGTGTCAGTGTGTGCCAGGGGTACAGTGCACTGAGGTGGGTCTGGAGTCTTCTTCTCCGTGCTTGGTCTCTTCTGGGAGTGCAGGAGTGGGCAGATCTTTGGAAGGGCAAGTTGAAGATGGGTGTTTCCCTTGCACTGAACTGGTCTGACAGACTGAGCGTGTAGGATGGCAGCCTCCTGAAGGAGCACCCGAAGCTTTGTTGATTTGCAAGCACAAGTAAACTTTGTCAGCAATGCAAAGAGGTTTTCTGTACCTGGCCAGGTACCTGCTGGCAGCTTCTGAACTGTGCATGTGATGCTGTCTCATGGCTGCAGTGTCCTAAGAGGAGGCATTCCCTGTGCAGTCCTGGTGTAATTAACCAGGCAGGCTGGGCAGCGTGACCAGCTGCTGAGCTGATGCCAGGTTTGCAAGCAATAGTTTACACTGTCTCATCACTCTGAGAAATATCCCGTGGTTCATAATAGCTCGTTTGGTTTCAGTGTGCAGTTTCATCTGGCAGCTCTTACCTGAGGAGGCTGGAAAGACACAGCACATTCACTGTCAGTCCGTGTTCCCCTCTGTGTGTGTCACTGCAACAGTGCTGCGGGCTGATCAGGGAATGGAGAGGTGCTGGCAGCTGTGTTATAGGAGTGAGGAAGGTGGAGGGGGAAAGTATTACAGCTCTAAAGTCTGAAGATATTAACCTGTCTCCCCACCTGGAAGCCAGGGCTGTGGCACTTCAGGAGCTGCGATGGCTCCACTTGCATGGACTGATGGAGGGTCCAGGCACGGCACTGCTGCTTGAAAACTGGTGGCTCAATTAATGCACTTTAACTTTTCCATGTATGCACATTCAGATTCAAATGCTGTTAACTGGCTAAGCTGCTCTTCTCAGTTTTTACTGTCTGTACATGTGGACAGTTACTGAGGTGTAGCTCACTCTGCAGTAATTTGCCTGCAGTTTTGAGCCGTGAGACTATTTACAAGGCAAAAGGGGCTGTTGAGATTCAGGTATTTGGGTCAAGATCCTTTGGGCTGATGTAAATGGTGAAAGTGTGGCAGGTCTGTGAGGGGTTTGCTGTGGAATTTGGCCTCACAGCCTGGTCCAAGTAGCTGGAACTCTCGATGCTGATGATATGCTGCCTATGCAGGGACCAGTTTGTTATTCAGCAGTCTGAAGACACCTTTTATGAATCAGGCTCTTACAGGTAAAAGCAGAAAGCTTTTCTGGAAGCATTAAGATATGAGTAAAAGCTTGATGTGCATGTAATATTCCAGCTGCCTAATCCCTTTTGAGGTCAGATGTGACTACTGCTAAAAAAGTGTATAATCTGCTGCTAGTTCACACCCTTAAAATCTGAACAGATGCTACAGGAACAGCTGTTCTGTTTTGTTTCAAGTAAAATGTTCTTAGCTGTCCTGGGGTTCTGGCATAGAGCATCCTTTTGAAGCCAGCTCCTTAATTGCAACCATCAGACAGGGTTTGCAGGGATAATAATCTGGCTGAGGTCCACTTGGTTCATCTTCTACAATTATGCAATATTGTATTCCTGATCTCCAAAATGATGTTGTGAGTAATGCTGTTATGCTTGCATGGCAAGGACAACCTGATTAACAATTCTCCACTTGGATATTTGTGTGGAAAAACAACTGGCTGGGGTTTGTTTGGTTTTTTTTTTTCCCCCTGAGTTTAATGCACCCCATCGGGTGGGTTGTGTGGATTATTGAGCTCTTGCCTCCACCTGCTGGGTAAACATCTCCTAGCAAACCTCCTGCCACAAAACATCTGCTCTGTATTACTGGACAGCCAGCAGGAAGGCTTTTCAGGTCTTGTGTCTCCCTTCCTAATATCTACATCTGCTCAAGTGCTAATTAGCTGAAGAGCTAGGAGAAAACAACATCTACTGAGCAAAGCTGAAGAGCTGGGAGAAAACAACATCTGCTGAGCAAAAGACAAGGAGGAGGGAGGGCCTTGTGCCCTTGTTATAAAGTGGGAGGGAGGAGGTACAAAGCACCTCTAGGTAGAACGGTGAAGCCACTGCCTTCCCGGGCTTGGTCTGGCAGGTTAAAATAGCTGGCTTCAGCCTTCAGGGCTACATGGAAGTGGATCACCCTGGTAGACATGACCAGTTAGTTTACAATTCCTTTTTTTTTTTTAATATTGGCTTGTCCAGCATTTATTCCCCGAATAACCTTCATAAGTGAAGGAAAAAGGTTTTAGTGAGCAAGGTGAACTGAGGATCTCAAATAGGAAAAGCCTTTCCAGAGCAGCAGCAATACTAGGATCTGCCAGAAGAATGAGACTCTTAGTTTAATGAATTAACACAGAGTCTAGGGAATGTGTTCCCTGAGGCTAAACAGGGACAGGTCTCCTTGTTCCTTAATCTCTGCCTGCATAGGCTTGATTCTGCTTCTTGATCTTGTGGAATGCATCTTCACCATAGCTGCAGGCTGTGGGAAGAGACCTCAGCTCTGAAACCTGGGCAGCCCTCAAAATACTGAAAGCTGCCTGTGTTGGTTTGTTTTTTTTTTATTTTAATGCTTGCAGCTCTTCATATTAGGAGTACTGCTGTACCCCACAGGAACTGCAGGCAAGTGTAGTAGCTTTAACTTCAGACATCTTGTAATAACTTAATAGGTGTGCTTGGAAAACCTTTTGTGAAGAAAGAAATGTGCATTTTTTCCTATCTTCCTTTGTTCCCCTGCCCTGGCATAAATGTGGTAGGTATAGCCTGGCTAGATAAAAAGATAATGGATTTTTTTTTTTTTTTTAAACCATACTCCAGCATGGCTAATTACAAGAAAACAGCTTGCTCTTGCCTGGTAGGGGACTTGCAGGCTATAGCTTGGAAGGTCATGCTAAATCTACAGTAGTTCTCATGGTATGTTAATGTTTAAGTGGTAGGAGAGCTTCAGGAGCTGAAACTGCTCCCAGCATTCTTCAGTCTCTCAGTAAATGATAGTGTGTTCCCTCAGTAACAGCAAACCCTGCTAGGAGTAAAGCTCTAACCTGCCCATGACCCTGCATAGCAAAGGAGTGCTGGTATCTTGCAGAGCTCACACAACTCTGGATGGCTTAAATTCTGTTTTAACAACAGATAAGCTGTGAAGTGCTCTTCTGCTTTGAGAACAGGTAAAGGCTTCAACTCAGATGCCACTTGCAGCTGCAACTAGTATTTATTCCTACAGTTCCTGCCGATGGAGTGAAACAATAATAGTATCTGTACACGTTGGAAACATCTGCACAAATTATTTCCTCTGCAGAGCTGTATTACACAACAGACTGCACTGTTGAGCAACAGGTTTTAGCCCTTTCCTTGAAAGTCCCGTCACGTAAATTACATTCAACTTCTGCAAAGGGATACTAAAATCCTCTTGTCGGTGTTGTGGATCTTGATTGATGGCTCTTAAGTGCTCTGATCAAAACTGCTAATTGCGTTGTTGCGCAAGATGAGACTGCAGATCTGTTTTCTGATACTCACAAACTTCATCAAAGTGGAAGTTATTTCCTGGAAAAGGTTAAGCTGTGGCCCAGGGAAGGCCCGGAGGTTTGTTTACACAGCCCCCAGGCTGCCGTAAGATGTTAACAGTGTATTAATCTGATCTTCCAAGAGCTCCATTAACAGCTTTGTTTGTTCTGCGCTGTTTTTTCTAGGGCGCAGGAAACCTTCATGCAGTGGGATCATTGTAGAAGATTTTATAACTTCCTCATGGCAGACAACATGAAGAAGATCATCCTTTCTCACAGGTACTGCAGTACATCACTTACACTGACAGTATTGATTGGGTCAATTGCTAGATTGGATTTGTCTGCCTGGTCCTTTAAAATAGGACTCCTGGAAGGTTATGCACAAGTTCCTTGGTGGGTCTTTAGATGATCCAACAGAGAAGGTGAGCCCATGTCAATCTCATTATACTGTAAAATAGACAAATAAGCTTTGGTCATCTTGTTAGAAGAAAGACATTGTTGTCTCTTTGTATTCTGTGGAAACTTGCTTAATGAATAAACAAGACATGCACAGGAAAACATTGCAATTAGACTTCAAAGTGGAGAACTCTGCATCTGTTTCACTTCTAGCCAAAGAATTCCCTATTGAAGGAGCCTCTTGTTCTGCCACCTACCTGAGGTAGGACTAATCTTCAAGATCTGCTGTATGGAGTTGCTGCTTATCAAACGAACAAATAGTCAAACCTGTAGCTCTGGCTTCTAGCTGTTCCTCTAGAAAGAGCATGTAGCCAGCAAAACACTTAACACTGCTGCTCCTGGAGTGCAGGTGTACTGTAGGATCCCTGTGCTGCTGTTGCTGATCCGTGGCTCTTGCATAACGAAGGAATTTGTGTGCTAAACAGGTGACATGCTCAATGTTAGTGTTTTCCCCACCAAAAGGTCTCTGGGTGGTACTTTCTAGGCAAGAAAGTACCTCATCTGTGTGTATGGGAAGTTGCCTGACTGAGGGGAAAGGAGGGGAATATCTAAGGCCTATTCCACTGAAGGAGCATGTGTCACTTCAGACTTCTGGTTCTTTGTTTACAATCCTTTGCAGTATGAAACACTTGTAGGAGGAGGGTAGCCAGTGTAGGATGATCCACGTAATTCATTCCAGGTTTACAAATATTTGGTCAAGTTGTCTAAATTTGACATTTGAAGTTAGGTAAGCTCCCATTAAAAGGTACTTAAATTCTTAACCCAGAAAGAGCTGGTGCTGGCTTGAAGGCTGAGTGTGTTAAGTAAACTTTTTCCATAATCACTTGTGCTCTAAGTCCCCCAAATCAAACCTGGCCTCCCTTCTGCTCTGCCCTGCAGCTGCCTCTCAAAGGGAATAAAAATCCCTTTCCAACTTGTGGCTTTTGTTCTGTTTGTTAGGGAAGAAGTTTGTTCTGGTAAAGAAACACATCCTCCCCTGAGGGCAATAACTAATTATGACAAGTGTCCATACTAAATAGCTTTCTGCTAAGGTAATACCCTGAGTAATCTCTGTGCGTGAGGTAGCCTGAAATCTGTGCTGGGGGGCTTTAGAACCAGATGGTGCAGGAGATGCTATGCCCAGGATTGCTGGTGCTCTCACCCAAACCACCCACAGGTTTGGTCTGAAGCCAAAGAACCTTCCCTCTAACATGTAGCCTCTATTCCATTTACCCTTAGTACTCTCTGTTCTGGGAAGTTTCTTTTAAGAGGCCCTCCCCATGCAGTTTCTCAGTGTATAAGGGAAACATTTTTTCCTACAAGGAGGCTGCTAAGGTTTGTTATGTCTTGCTGCAAAGGTAAGTGGACAAATAAGCTGTTCTTGCTCCCAAGACAGCCTCGTGTTTATATAGCCCACTTCTAATCTTATCTTGTCAGATTTGGTAAACTCAGTCGTCCTTGAACAGGTCATGGTTTTGCTGCTCTTACGTTGTTTGGATGTAATTCTTGATGTCACTCTTTCCAGGCAAGTTCTTTTTGGAGATAACAACATGAAGAAGCCACAAAGCCTGTCAGATGCTGATCTGGGCAAGCTCTATACAGCAACATCACTTATGCAGATCGATGATAACGTTATGAGGTATGAAGGGCAATTCTCTGCTCCTGTATAGCACTCCCAAGTACTTTCTCTTCCCAGTGTTGCTCTTGCAAGCCCCTTGCTGTGCCTGTAGGAATCTGCTGAAACACAGTGAACACAACTTCAAATTCTTGCTTGCCTCCACATTAAAGAAAACTTAGCGGAGGGGAAAAAAAAAAAACCAACAGAAAACAACTTACTATTTACAGTCACAGCTTCTTTAAAATCATCCAGGAGGCATTTATTTATTGGTAACATCTGAACCTGCAGCCTTCACTAAGGTGGGAAGAGGCCAGCTCTGCTGCCAAGCTCTAGCAACAAAAAAGGGGAACGTGGAAAGCAGCTCAGAACTGCTCACGGGTTTCCTTAGCTCTGTTTAAAAAATCTTCTCCTTGTAAAACACTGCTGCTTTCTCAATACACAATAGGGCTGGCTGAGATAATGTAACCTTTCTTATTTGTCATGCTAACACCTAATTAAGTGCTCTGCTTTAATAAGCAGTAGCCCGTTACTGCCTGTGCCCTTGACATCAACATAGCACTCGAAGTGGCAGTGTTCATACCATGGCATGTTCTGGATCAGGCACTGACCCCTTTCCAAAATAAAGCTGTAAACTGTCAGCTAAAAAGCTGTGACACTTTTGGCAAACTGGGAGTATCGTTGGCTGCTTATAAAAAAACCATTCCTAGGGAAATCTCCCTACTTGTCCCCCATCCCTGAGGCCTTTCTAGTTTGGACCAGCAGCTATGTTGTCCCTTATATTAAAAAAAAAAAAAGGTACTTGAATATAGGCTTACTGAATTCTTGGTTTGGGATGGTGTGAAGGGATTTGGCAAAGAAGTGGAACCACAATGAATTCTGGGGAACTCGTCCAGTAAGTTTGAGGTTTATAGGCTGTGCTGGGTTTGTATTTGAAAAGACTTTTAGGGAAAGATGAACAAGGTCCTAACTTTCTTTCATCCATGTGTGCAAGTAAATGAAGTGGGGTATTTTAAAAGAAATACCCATAAGGCTGCTGGTCTTCAGGTTGCAGGTTTGACTTGCCCATGTTCTCAGAATGTTTGAGAAGGCACAGAAAGTATCAAGGCATGTGCTGCCAAAGACTCTGGGTTTTAAAAAATTGTCTATGGAAATTAAGGCATCATTCCTGTTTCTGCATGTGTGTCCTCACTTGAAAGTAATAGTGACATGGTTGAAGCAGTGATTTTAATGACAATCTGCTCTGTTTCAGGAAATTCCACGGCTACAGCTCACTGAAGGAGTACTACGAAGAGGAAAGCTGCCTGCAGTACTTGCACAGGGTAAGCTCTTGCAGCAGACTGCTCTTGCACAGGAGAGAAAATACTCTGTGGTTTCTGTTGTTGATACCTGCAGATGTCTTAGCTGGGATTTTCAGAAATAATCAGGCACGGTATAATTGGAGTGGGATTTCAGTTCTTGCTGCCTCTAGCACTGGGGCTAAATGCTCTGGGCTCTTAAGAGCTTATAGCTCTGGCAGGTGGTTGCACCCAAGAGATGGAGATAAAGCCACACATTCAGCTGAACTGCTCTGAGTGTGTGAGGATAAAGTGGGAAATGGGTGGTGGCACGGAGCCTGCGCCTTCAAGGAAGAAAGGCTTACTGGATGCTGTGGAAGAGACTCAAGGCACTGACAGGCAGATGTTTGAGCAACGTTTTGCCAAAGTGGAACTGAGATCAATTCCTCCTTTCTCTACTGACCCAGAGAATGGAGATGTTCCAAGGGAGTTTCCTGGACTTTAACCAAGGTGTCCATAACAGAGCTGGCACTGGCTGCCTGATGTGCAAAGCAGTGCAGAGCGAAAAAAGGGTGTAGCTGTGTCAGTTCTGAGAATGGAGACTCAGTCTGTTTGCTCTGGTGCATCCCTGCCTCTTTCTTACAATTGGGTTGGGTGAAAAAATAAATGAACTCTGAAATAAGAGATCTTAGTTGAATTAAGCTAAAACACTTTTACAGTTGGTAGATTGACATTCAAGTACCAACCCCTTTCTGTTTTGGTTTTTTCCCCTTTTATGTCATGTTTCCTGATGCAGATCTATGTTCCCCTTCTGTTGGTTAATGCTGCTGATGACCCTCTTGTCCATGAGAGTCTTCTATCAATTCCAAGAGCTCTTTCAGGTATGCTGAAGCAGTAGCTACAGCTTTCTATGTGTTTTGTGTACATTTGTGTACCTGCAGCTTGCTTATCACATCACAGTTCCTGATTTCAAAGCAGCTTGACTCGCCTCCTTACATCTGTAATGCTGCAGGAGGTGTGCTAAGCCTCTTTAAGTCACCAACTGCTAGACCTGACAAGGCTAATCTTGAGCAGGAAGAACTTGAGTCCCTTCAGGCACCTGTTGCTGCTCTGGCTTGTGTTGATAGCCAGCAGGTCACATTCTTGGATGAAAAAAGCTTTCCTCACATCTTCATTGCTCTCTGGGATTTAAAAGAAGATGGGTGGTGGTGACAGTCTGGATGAAGCACAGATAAACACCCCCCTTTGCTGATGAAATGGGGACAGTGCATGCGTGGCTGTGTCACTTGGCACTGAACTGGGATCTCTCCCTTGAAAAGAGTTGAGCTGGCTGCCTTCAAACAAGGAAAAAGGTAAATTATCCTTGGAAGCTCAGAAGAGGGAGCTGCTGCTGCTTCATCGCACAAATAGTGGGTGCACAGGGAGGGAAGCAGGGTTCATTCTTTGCCTGGTCAGAGGCTGTGAGCAGAGAATTTATCCACAGCTGTGGAAGAGCTTTCAGACAGAAGCAAGCACAGAGAGTTTTTCACTGTCCATGCAACGAGATGGCTGATGCACTGTCAGAGCTTAGTGCAGCTTGACACGATGCAAACAGCCCTGGTTCCCGTGGATGTGAGTTAAAGGTGTTTCATTTGTTAAAGAGTGACCATTCTTACAGCAATACAGGTATTGCTGTAAGGGCCCAGCCAGCAGCAACTCTTGGGCAGTGTTCTTGTCCCAGCAACTCAAGATGCTTTCATTCTCAGCTTGAAGATGTTAACCTCCTGGAACTTTCTGCCTGTTTTTCTTTTACAGAGAAAAGAGAGAATGTCATGCATGTGCTGCCCCTTCATGGAGGCCACCTGGGATTTTTTGAGGGGTCAGTGCTGTTCCCAGAGCCTCTCACCTGGATGGATAAGCTCGTGGTACAGTATGCCAATGCCATCTGCCAGTGGGAGAAGACAAAGCCTCACTGCTCGGATGCAGAGCAGGCTGTGTCTGGCCAGGAGTAATCGACCCAAAGACTCTGGATCACTGCAGTATATCTCCCCCTTTGGGAACATCTTGTTCCCTCACCTGCTGCTTCAGGTTTCCATTCTCCTTGATATCCTATGGCTGGGGTTTGATCACCGTGTTTTTTTCCAAAATGGAGTTAAAGCAGAGGTTAACATCTGGTCAGAGCCTCTTTGGATATCCAGTCACGTGGATTTGTAATTTACTGCTCTGCTTGAAGAATTGGGTTTTGCTGACTGTAGCTTGTTACGGGGCTACTGAGCTAAAGACTGCTTGCTTTAATATAGCAGAAGTTTCACATGTCAAAATCTCTTTACCTGCTGGTCAAAAACTTGATCTGCAGCATTTGTTTAGGTGTAGATGATGGGATAACTGTGGCTCTGTTCTCCGTCTGGGTGCTGGAAAATCCCTGTACCAGGCCACAAGCCAGTGAGTGGTTCCGTCTGTAAGCTTGGAAAAACAGATGCTTGACTGCAAGTGTAGTGTCAGCTTTGCACCATCTCAAGGGAAACCTTTTAGTACCTAGGAATGCACTTGCACAAGTGAATCACTTTTAAAAATACTCAACTTTTCCATGCTTGAGCTGTCTGTGGATTGGGGTGGCTTTATGCTGGGTCTCCAAGTAGAGAAAAGCTGCAGCCTGGTAATGTCAGTTAATGTTTCTATGTAAACATGTTCTCACTCCAGGACCTGATCAGTCACCTTCTTGTCATCTTTGCCTCTTTTTAAATACTGTTATCTTTTCAGCACTGGATTCTTTGTTTGACCTGGGGCTTTTTTAAGCTGGCTCTGGCTTCCAAGTGGAAACCCATGATTAAGAATCTGCAGGATTTTTTCTGTGAGCTCAATCTGTTTGAAAGAATACTTCATGGAGAGCTATTGTACTCTCTTAGGGATTAATTGGTGGGGGGTAGGGTGTATCTATTTAGATTTACTCCCCTTATGTCAGGGTAAATAATACCAAAATTCTTCCCATTAGCTTTCAGAGCATCGAGTGGGTTTGAGGCACGTGACTTGCCTTACAGTTGATGTGGAACTGGATGTCTCCAGTCCTGTGCAACTGAAATGACATCTTTGCATGGCTGACTACTTCCAGATCTGTCTAATGCTGTAGGATTACTGGCTCCAGTAAGACACTGGGCTCTTTCTCTCTAGAATTTCTTTTCCGCACCCAGACATCCCTTTCTAGTTTTAACGTGCAAAGCGAAGTGTGAAAGCTGTTTGCAGGAAAGCTGGCTACTCACCTGTGCTTTTCCCTCAAGTGGCAGTTATGGTCTGTGCCAAGATGGTTATTAAAGGAAAGTTGTCCCATGACAATCTGGAGACTGAAACTTGTGGTAAAAATCTATTTTTTTTTTCTTTACTGTTTGTTCTGTCAATATTATAGTGTCATTAATCCATCCTTAGGATTTCTTTATCACAGTGTCAGTGAAGTTCTTCTCCTGTCACACTTCCCTCATCAGCACTTTATTGCTTCAGCCTTGGTCTGTATTCCAGGCACTTTAATTTATAGCTTAAGGGTGAAACAAGCTGCAAGACTTCAGTCTGGTAACAACAAACCAGGGGAACAAGCCTTCTGGACTGCCCTGTCCCTGAACTTCAGTAGGTTGAGTAGGTGGGGTTTCATTTTAATAAAGCAATAATTAACTATTGTAGCAAAGGTGCATTGTCATATCAGGAAATTCCTTTCATTTGCCTTAGGCCAAACACCTTGGCCTGTGATCCACAACGAGCTGTGGATATCTGCACATTCTCCTAGTTAGTAAATCTGGGCTTCTTTTTTTTCTTCAAAGAGAAGATGAAACTAAGTAAAGCCTACAGCAAGATTTGGCTGTGCTTGTGGCTGTTCCTTAAGAACTATTTTAGGGCATCAGTTAGCAAGGATATTCTTAGCTGATGGATATCTTGTCTCTGTGTTGTTATCCTCTTATTCATACTGCATCACTAAAGTATGTCATAAAAGACATTTCAGCTTCTTTGCTTAAGTAGTGTTCATGTAATATTCATTGGGTATGACTTAAATATCTTCTCGCTTCAGCAGAAGTGGAGTGTAAACAACACTTGTACACATCAAATAGATACGGTATAAATTTAGGTGTCTAAGTCTCCCAAAATGAGGTGAGCAACTGGGCAGTTCTCAAAGCAGCGGGAGCTGTAGCTTTGTCCAATCAAATAGAGATTTTTTCTTTACACTTGGAGAGCCTTTCTGAGGAAAACTCCTTCCTGCCCCACAGCCCAAGCCTTTGTACCTCAGAAGTGCCAATGGCTGTGGACTTTCTGAAACTCTCAGCTACAGAAGTAACGTGGGTCTCTGTCTTGCTCCTTTGCCCTGTTTTTGCACTTGAATCTAAAACTGTTCGAATCACTTGTGACTCGACTGATTCTGGCTTCTTTGGGGAAGGACAACTTTCATTGTGGCTTTTTTGTGCAAGGTTTCTGGGGCTTGAGGTTCAGCTTATTAAGCCTGTAGGTGGAAGCAGTGTTAAAAAAAACCCCTATTCTCTCCATCTCATATTTGATGCTTCTTTCAAAGCAAGACTTGTGGTCAGACTTGCAGCAGTCACTTAAAGAGGTCTTGGGGAACTAGGAGAGGAGAGAATTAAGCTGCAGTTCATGTTATCTAAAGACCTTACAATTATGTATTAAATCTTGCTGCTGACAATGATTGACAATTGGTACCTAGCAACACGTGGGACTTTGTCCAGTCCTAATCTGAAATACTCTTATCTCCCAAAATAAGGCAACACTAGTCTTGTGATGTGGGCAGGTGGTCTTTATTTGCCCAGTGAGCCCAGCCTTAAATGCAACCTGAGTTTTTCAGTCTTAGAGGTGAAGTCTTTCATCTCTTGTCGAGACCCATGAGGCTGCTGAAGTGTGCACTCGTGGATCACTGCAGTGTGGTCTGATAGAGCCATCCAAGATTACAGCATGGTGAATCTGACGTGTGCTCTGCTTAGTTTCAAACTGGGATTAGAAAAATCATTAGGAGAGCTCTTCCACGAGCAGTCTCATGGTAAACACACCTCCCCCATCGTGAATGTAAGTAGCACTTGAACATAAACCCCGAGGACCTTCTCAATCAGACAGCACGTTGCAGAACTATTACTCTTCGATGGTTAGGCTGGTCCAGCCATCACCTTTGCCATTTTTCTGGAGATATCTGAAGATGGTAAATAAGCAGCTCAGACGTGCTCTGACTGAACACAAAGAACTTCAGCTTCCACTACAAGAGCTCTGCCAGCATCTTTAATTGTTAGCTTCTAAATCAAGGTGTTTTCAGATGGGTCTGGCAGTGTTGTAGTTGCACTGTAAAGGCAAACACTTGAACTTCCCTGCAATCC
Organism: Mohoua ochrocephala; assembly: GCA_013398855.1. Lineage (NCBI taxonomy): Eukaryota > Metazoa > Chordata > Aves > Passeriformes > Acanthizidae > Mohoua > Mohoua ochrocephala. The sequence goes on from VZTA01009773.1 coordinate 160,535, forward strand.
TTTTCCTGAGTGTTTTTCTGCAGTTCCTGATTCTGAAGATATGGGTTACAAAGACAGGGCATTAAGTAAAAACGTTGGGAACTATTAACTCCAGTACTGAATTTAGCCAAGCTACCTGTGTGTCATCTGTCCTGGGTCTGTCACAAGTTCCTAGACCACAGCCCTTTGACACGTGGTGCCTTGCCCTTTTCCTCCTCCTCCCTTGACATCAGCATATCTAGAGACTTCAGTAACAGCTCTTGTCAGAGCTTTTGGGGCTTTGCTTTTTGGTAAACGAATTTTCAGACACTCTTACTGAGACACGCTGGTGATGAACACTGTACAACTGAGCGCTGACTTAAAGGACCTTTGTGGGCAGCCCTCGACTGGCTACAGTCTGTTTCAAGGCTTAAAATAACAATGTATATAAGCAGTGGATCATTTTCAACTCTCTGCTCCTCTAGCAGTAGGAATTGAGTCATAGAAGCAGGGTTTGCTTTGCTTAATGTGTGACTTGTTATCCTGCAATCCCAAAGTTTTTGTGTCTGTTAACATTCCAGCAGCATAGCTGGAGGTAGATTGCTCAAGTGGCTACGTCTCAAAGGAAAGAGCAGAGAGTACCATCTTCAGGACTTAAATGCCAGTTTAGTCACCTGGATTGCTTCCAAGTTTTTCTGGAAGTACTGTGCTTGTCTGGATCTTATTGAAATTCTTCAATCTTTTTTTGGTGAGACCGGAGAAGGCTTGAGCCTTGTGCTGCCTGTATAAGCCATTTGTTGTAAAGAGCATCTCGTGTCTGGCTTGAGTCACACACCATGTGTCCCTGTTCCTCACGTGGGTCCCTTCATTTGGGAAGGTGCTGGAGCCACAGTGACTCAAAGCAGTGTCTCCTTCGTGGCTTCTAGGTGGAAAGCAAACAGCCCTTCTTGGTGTGAGGACTTCATGTTTTTTCTCCAAGCTTAGAATGCCTCAGAGCAGCACCAGCCCAAGGGAGGGTGCCCTGTCACTGCGTTCTCTTCTCACTGGGAGTGGGAGTGACACTGGCCTGGACTTCCTCAGCTGTTAGGGGAGCTTAGGCACAAGTGCCATCAATGAGTCAAAGCAGTTGCCAGCTTTCCATGCTTTGGTGGAAAGGTTTCTGGGGTTATCCTGAACATCTGTACCAGGTAGCACAAAGCCCCTTTGCTTTGGTTTGACTGACAGGCTTCCATTGGAATCAAAGTTCTTGCATGACCAGAGAGGAGATACAGAACTTTTTTCTAGGATCTCCACTACAGTTCTGCTGGGATGTTGACCCTTCTCATGGTTTTTGCCAACTGGAAAGTCTTTAAAATTAAAAAAAAAAAAAAGCCAAATAAAATCCATTTGTATTTGATAAATAACCAAATCCTACTGCTTAGCCCAAGTCAACAACTTTCCAAAGGGGCATATTTTCTCATTGTGTTACACGACAGCTTGACTGTAATTCCCAGTGGCGGATCTCTAGACATTCTCCTTGAGAAAGCATAACCTCTTTCTCTGAAAGTTCCAAGCCAAAGAGGTGAGGTGTGTGAAGAGCTTGGGAAGAGGAGACCTGTGCCCTTGTTTTTCTCATGCAGCTGTGTTAGGACAGGCAGAGTGACTTCCAGTGTTCTTGGTGAGCAGTTGACTATGAAAATATTTTCAATTTGGCAAAATCATGTTCTGTAACTATCTCTAAATGCTGCCCTGGAGAAGCTTGTATACTGAGACACCCTCCCTGCTGCCATGTTCTGAGTCAGATTCTCTGGAGCTGAGAGCTGCAGGGGAGATGATTTGCAACTAGCAATGCAATTTTTCTATATCTGCTGATGTTTACCTTTAAAATTATATATAAATATATATAAAACTGTCTTTGATTTTTTTTTCTTTAATTTTTGTTCTTGTGTGGTGTAAAATGGAAGTCATTGCAAAACAAAATGTAATTTTGTTATCTTTGATTCAGTGGGGTTTCTTTATTTAAAAATAAAGGACTTATTGAAGTCAGTGCTACATCTAGTGACTGTGTGTGAAGTTCTATATGTTGGCAGAGGCTCTCAGTCTTCCCTGAGGCCCAGCTTGGGGAGCTGGCTGGGGGGGGGGAAGGTGATACAAGCACTCGTGGTGCTCAAGCCTTTCCTAGTTGCTTTTTGTCTTCTGGCCAAGAAGAGGTTTTTGATGCCACTCTGGTGGAGAATGGGCATAGCATCAGCTTAAAGAAACACTACTGAAAAGGAGTTATTTTTGCCAGTGGAATAGAACATCTGTTATTTCTCCCTATGTGAGAACAAGTGGATTTCCTAATCTTTCAGCTGCTGGCAGAAGAAACACAAACCAGCACCTCTGGCCAGGACAGTGACATCTTTGAGCCCAGGGCATCCAAAAGCCCTGCCAAAAGCACTACTCACCTGACCCTAAAACTCACCAGTGTGGGGTTTATTATCCACAGCCCAAGGGAGAGAGTGTGGTGGGGGATAACTGGGATTGGTGACCTGCTGGGGCAGCTGGACTGGGCTGGGCCAGAGACCCATCACTGCTCTTCCCCTGTCATGGGCAGTGCTCTGTGAGACACTGGGCTTCATTTCTAATTTACTGGCCATTGTGCATCAGCTGTTAGATCCACTTCAAAACTCCTTCCTGCCTTGGTCAGTCGCTCAGCTCCCAGCTCTGCTGTGCTGTTCTCTGTCTCCCCATCAAAGCAAGCTCCTGGCTGACAATTTGTCACAGGAGTGGTGAGCAGCCATGGGCACCTCCCGAGAGCTGTGACTGTCCCAGTCCAAATCCCAGAGGCAGCAGTGTGATACTCCTGTCTGTGTGGATGGGGTTTTTTTTCCCCTTTTTTCTGTTTCCCCAAGCTGCAATTGCCCTGTGTCCCAGGCAAGCTGTGCTGTTGTGTTTGCACTGGCCTGATGCTTGCAGGGCTGTCACACGTGGTTTCCTTGGGATGGCTCCAGGTGCAGTAAAGGAGCCAAAGGAAGTGGAGAGGTGCCTTTTGCTGTGTCTCTGGACTCTTGCACAAGGTTGGCACAGCCTCAGGCTTTGGGACTCGCCATGCATGGACTCGCCAAGCTGCTGAGGCTGGAGCACACAGATCTAACCCCAGACAGGCCCCATTCTCCCTGCGGCTTCGGAGCCCATGGCCTGTTTGGTTTGAGCCCGAGCCAGTGCCCTGATGAATGTGGCTCTTGTCATCACCCTCCACCTCGGCCAGCTTCGGGTGGGGGGCTGATCTGGCTGATGAAAGGGGCCCCTGTGGAGCTGGGAGGGGGGACAGGACACGCTGTGGGACCAGGCTCAGGGAGAAGGTAACCTGGACAGAGACCAGGAGCTTGCTCCTCTCTGAGCCCTGCTGCTGGCCAAGGGAGGAGATGGTCTGGGAAGGGGTGTCCAGTCGGCTCCTTGGAGGAGATGCCTGGTTCATGAACCGAAACAGACTGCCTTGCCTGGGACAGCTCCTTCTGCCTCCCTCCTCCCCACCCACGTCCTGCTGATTCCACGTTACCAAGGTGTAATTAGTGTCAGGCACAGCTTGTTGGCTGCACAGGTACCCTCCTTTACCCTCCATGGTGACTTTTGGTGGGGCTTCCCTGACTGAGCTCCCTTGCACAGTGCAGTGCTAGGAGAAACACCTGTGCTGAGGCTTTTGAAGGATTCAGGAGGGTACATTCTGCTTGTCTTTCAATTGTTTTATGATCAAAATCCATCTCCTAGCCTCAGTGGCTACTGCAGTTTCTGTTCTCCTGCCTGCCTGCCTGCCTGAGCAGGAATTAGGCAGAGACAGCTCCACCTGGGCCCCTGGTTGGGTTTTTGTTTGCATCTGTTTTCTCTTCCCTGGTTAGAGCAGATAACTAAGAATTGGGGGGTCCTTTCTGGGGCAAGGGTGGGACGTGATCTGGAATGCAGGGAGGATGGAGATGGGCAGTTCCTTGGCCCCTGTGCCAAAGTGTAGTCAGTGATGAGGGGACAGGGGTCTCCTAGCAAACGCTGGCACTCCTGGCCCCCTTAGAAGCAGCAACACAGCCAGGGCCCAAAAAGCTGTGCCCCTGTTCCTTACCACGAGGGACCGCAGAGCTCTGCTGTTAAACACTTTTATTTCTCCCTTCCCAGAGCAGACATTCTCCTGTCCTCCCCTCGCAGCTCCAGGAAATGCTGTGGGAGAGGGCTGGTGGCCTCCTTTCTCCACCGGCTCCGGAGGGAAGGATGCTGTGCCTGGGAGGGACAGGCGTGGAGCAGCGCGCCCGGAGCGCCTCAGCACGAGCAGTCACTCAACCAATGCTACGGGAGGGAGGTGGCTGGGGTTAGAGGGCCACCTCTGGTGCTGTGGTACAGGGGAGGGCAGCAGGCTCCCGCTTTAGAGAGCCGTGTCCTCGGACTCGATGCGGGGCCCAAAGAGCTTCTCTGCGATCGCTTTGCCGTCGTACTTGGGCAGGTTGCCACCGAAGTCTGCTGGCAAGATGTCAGCGTCGATCTCCTGGTAGAAGGATTCCAGCTCCTCGCCGTGCACAAAGACCTGGAGGGAGATGGGAGTGACCCTCAGCAGAGGAGCAGGGCAGCTCTTCCCAACAGCTCCGTTTCACCCAAGGACAGGCTTTGGCCCTGCAGGTCCCTTTCCCACACTCACCCTCTCCAGAAGTTTGCTCTTCAGGAACGGTTTGACCACGTTGTAGGTGGTGGTGAAGTACCAAGGCTGGTGGATGAAGTGGACGGCCTTGAACCGTGCTGGGAAGGAGTCCTAGGATCCCAAACCCAGACAGAGATGGTTACAGATGGTGCTGTCCACCCGGATCCGAGCAGGCAGCAATGGACACCCCAACACCGCCACGGCTCTCCTGCCCCTTCTTCCCTTCTCTGTTCGATGGCCCCTTTCTGTTCTGGCCCACAGGATCAACCACTCCAGCCCCAGGGAGCTGAAGTGCCTCCCAGATAGCTCAGTGCCCCCACTCCATGAGAAGGACCACATCTCTGCTGCCCTGGGAAGAGCTGAGTGTCTTTGGCCTCTGGTCCAAGGGCAGAAATCCTGGAGTGCCTGTGAGTCTCCATCCAACCTGGACCGGGCTGGGCTGAGAGGATCATGAGGAAAGACCTCCAGGCCATGCCCTAGGATGCTGCAAGGAGTGGTAGTACTGCTTCTGGTCAGGCATTTCAGAAGGCAGGGAGATGGGGTGGGAAAAATGGGATCCATTTTGCAGGATTAAGCCAATTAGCTGGCAAGGCAGGGAGAGGATGATGGGGAAGAGCCCCTCTGTGAGGCTTTCTCATTGTTCCAGCGTGGTGGCAATCCCAAACCCTGCCACCTCCCTTCTCTGAGCTCCCTGCTCCCCCAGGGCCCCCTCTGCCACTGCTGGGTGCAGACTTTGCTGCCTCACCTGCAGCATGTCCACCATCTTCTTGAGCTCGGAGGGTTTGATCCCTGACGCCTGCTGCATGGTGAAGCCCTTGAAGTTCTCGACAATGCAGAACCCATTGATCTGGGTCTCTTCGTTTTCCAGCAGCTTCTCCAAGATAATACAATAGGCACGAAGGATCTGATGGAGAGGAGAGATAGCAGGGTCTTGTATGAGGTCTCACCTCCCATAGGCCCTAGGGGGTACCCAGGAAGAGTCCCTTGGAGTATTGTCCAGGGTCTGCTTGTCACAGCCAGCCCCCGGATTTCAGAGCAGGGAGAGGAGATGCTGAACCACCACCACACTCCCTTTTCAACTCGTGAGCATCAGATCTGCATCAGTGATACGCTGAAACCAGATGCAGAGCAGAGCAGAAAAGGAGGCTGGGAGAAGCTGTGAGTTACATGCCTGGAGACCTCTTTGCCAAGAGGCCCTTTCCATGCCCTATGCCTCAGTTTCCTCCTCTGCCCTTGATTTAACGGCATGGTGCCTTTTTTCAGCCCACGTTACATGGGCTGGGGGATGCACACCCTGAATTTGGCACGCACCTCGCACCACATCCTTTGGGGTGGACCATACTCTCCCAGGCATCCCTCAAAGGATAAATTCAAAGGGCTACAGATTTGCTTCCACCTGCGTGGCTGCACAGACCCGTGTGAGCGCGTAAGGACGCCGTGCTCAGGCTCTGCTCTGGGAGCAGCGTGTTGGGCTCACCTCATCGAAGGTGATCTCCTCGTAATCCCAGTTCTCGATGTTGAAGAGCATCACCACCCGCCCGTACTTGTCCCTGCTGGCCAGGATGCCGGGGTAGCCGGCCTCGATGGTGCTGCGCACAGCCTCGGGGCTCAGGTTGTCGAAGAGCTCGGGGTACTGCTGGCGGAAGTTCACGTAGCCTGGGGAGAGGCAGAAATCGGGAAAACAACGGCTGCTCGCCCGGCCTCGGGATGCTGGGGGAGCTGCCGGAGACGGGATGGGCTGGTGGTGGTGAGATGTCAGTGCTGAGCCCCAGAGCTGTGGAGAGCTCTGCCTGTGGCCCACATGGGTCAGGTCTCCTCCAGCAAAGGGGGAAAAAAGCAGCTCAGCGACACACCAGCCCCAGCATGCGTGGTGTTAGCCCTCCCCTAGCCAGGAGCTTCCCACACCTGCTTTCTCTCCAGCACCTCAACAAGTAGATAAAGTAATTTTCCCCCTCATTTCCCTTCTTCCCTTCCTCCCTGTTTGGGTGACAACCCTCATCTCCCCTCTCTTGGCACCCCGCAGGCACAAAATAAGGAATTTCATCCTGGGAAAATGCAGGCAAACAAAACAGCTCGTCTGGGAGCCAGCACTGATAATTACAACTCATTATCCCCTAAGCTGACACAAAGAAGAGCAGAGCTGGAGCCAGGCAGGTTCCAGTCAGCAGCCACCCTCTGGGCTGCCCTTCTGCTCCCCCTCCACCCCTATGGGTCACTCTCAGCGTGGGAAGAGGGTGCCACAAGCACCCCAACCTGTCCCCAGACCTAGAGGTGCCCCAGGGGTGCCGAGCCCCCCAGGCACCGTGCACAGAAGCATCAGGAAGGTGCAGAACTGGCTCCTTACAGGGGTACAGAGAGGGGAGTGTAGGGCATGTGTAGGGCATGGGGGTCTCAAGGGGATGCAGCCCCAGCCAGCTGGGTTTGCTGCACAAATGAAACAGCCTGCCACCACCAAATGTGAGGGGTTTTTCCTTTTTGTTTGGGTAAATTTGCAAGGAATGGGACTGTCCTGGTGTTGCAGGATGCCTGGTGTCAACCTCATTTACTTCCTTCCCCAGCCCAACTCTTTCCAAGCCTCTCAGCCCTGACTTTGTCTATTTATCCCCTCTCTTCACCCCCTTCCCATGTCAGGGTCCTGCTCTGCCNGCTCATTTACTTCCTTCCCCATCCCAGCTTTTTCCGAGCCTCTCAGCCCTGACTTTTTCTATTTATCCCCTCTCTTCAAACCCTGACTTTGTCTATTTATCCCCTCTCTTCACCCCCTTCCCATGTCAGGGTCCTGCTCTGCCAACACAGCCTATTCCCGGGCTAGGAGGCACCAGCGCAGGACTGGAGCTGCTGGGGGATGTGTACCCCCGTCCTCACCCAGCATCACAGCCCAGGACCCCTCCCCACCTTTCAGCAGGTCGTAGGCCCTGTGGACATCGAACTTGCGGGCACGGATGAAGCGGAGCAAGAAGGAGTCGTCCTTCTCCTGCACCTTCTCGGCCACCTTCTGGCAAACATCCTCGCCGCCCGCCCGCTCCTGCACCAGCTCCCGCAGCGCCTTCACTGCCACCTCCCTCTGCTCCTCCGTCTCGTTCAGCTCATCCTTCGCCTGGGGGGAGCAGAGAGGGGACCCAGTGATGCCACACGCACCTTCTAAAACACCCCGGGGGTCGTGTAGGCACCCAAAAACTGGGGGAGGCCAGTAAAACTCCTTCCAGCATAGGGAGGGCAGGGTCACTCAGGTCCCCAGCTTGGAGACATTTTGGTAAGTGCATCCCCCCCAAAGCAAGAGCCAGTCAAGGGTCTCTTGTGGCCCCTGGGAAGGAGCAGGAGCCTCGGGCTGCACCTGTCCCCCATTCCCCACAGCCGCCTCACCTTCTGCAGGGTGTGTGGGGGGATCTTCTCGCACTTCCCGAAGACGGGGCCGTGGTCCTTGGTGGTGAGGCGCTCCAGCTTGGAGCGCAGGGCCTGCTCCTCCTCCGACACGATCCGGAACGTGCCCGTCTGGAGGGGGGAGGAGAGGATGTGGGGGCTCCCCAGCCAGCCCCCCAGCTCCCTGCCCCACTGCAAGTCTCCTGGCGAGCTATGGGGAAGGGGAGAGGCTCCACACACGCACCCAAGGGGGTGCAGTGGGATAGGGATGGACTGTGTGCTGCTTGGACTAAGGTGCACCCCGTGCACCCCATCCCAGCACCGCAAGGAGGGGGTTCTCACAGCCCAGAGGATGGGGCAGCGTGGGGACGGTACTCACAACTGCAGACATGTTGTCCTCTGTCCTCCGTCGGCAGCAGGACACTGGCAGAGGGAAGGAGGAATCAGCATGGATCCAAATGGCCTCCGCTGCCCCCCTATGCCCCATTCCCTGCCCATCTTGCTCAGATGGGGGCAGAAGCGGATGTCCAGAGGACACCCCCAACCCTCCTCAGCTCCATCACCTACTGCCTGCATCTCTGCCTGCCCGTGGAGGCTGAGCAGCCTGGAAAAACACCAGGGATGTTTGCAAAAGCAGCTTTAAAATCTGTGTATTTATCATCCGATACCTTCATAGGTTTTTCTCACTCTGCCTTTCCTCTTTGGGCTGGGGGCATCTCAGCCTGCGCTCACCCAGCACTGTTCTGTCTCAGACCATCTTCATGTGGGCAGAGGAGAGCATCCAGCTTTGGCCAGGCAGCCAGCTCATCCTTTTATTTCTACTACCAAAATAAATAATATTCTCAAAATAAATAATTATCCCTGAAGTGTTTCCCAAACTCCCAAGTCTCACTGCTCCACCAACTGCAAGGCTGGACCATAAGCCTCTCAGCATCTTTCCAACGCAGTCTGGGTGAAAACACCTTGTTCCCATCCATGAGGAGGAGGAGGGCTGGCTTCATCCTCCCTCCAGCATCTACCCCTGCCTGGCTGTAGCACCAGCTCTGAGCCCAGGTTGTGTGAGGGATGCTTGGCTCCAGCTCAACCATTTCCCAGGGTCATCCTCTTCCCCTCCAGCTCCTGGGGAAGGGACAGGCATCCCCTTCTTCCAGGCACTAAAACCAATTCAAGCTCTGCAGGTGCCAGCTTGAGCGAGGGCTGGATGACGGTCTTCAAGGCAGTTCTTTCAGTTGAAAAATGTCCTGGATACTCACCAGGAAGAGGAAAAGCTGAGGCGTCCGCAGGTCAGCGCACGGAGCCGAGATGGATGCAGGGATGGCGAGGCCGGAGTGGAGCAGCAAGGAAGCCGGGCGAAAGCTTTGTAGAGTCACCGGGTTGGGATTAGACCGTCACAAGGCATCAACTCACTGCAGCTTTGTAATTAAGTCAGCACAGCCCAGGCAAGAAACCCCATTAAAACATTACAAAAGGCAGCTGAGGAGAGGGAAGGAGGGAGCTGGGGCTCCGCCGCCAGCCGGAGCGTGCGTGGAGAGGCGGGCTGGATGCCGGACCCGATTAACAAAGTATAAAAGCTCCTTGTTGTGTAACTCGCTCATTAGCACGGGGCAGGGGCAAAGGCAGGTGGTGGGCAGCCTGCCATCCCGGCCTGCTCCCCGGGGTGAGCAGGACAGGTCTCTTCCCCAGCTTCTGCCCCAAAAACGCTGGCAAGGTCCTGCTGTGAATTTGGCCGTGTGGGCAGGGTCCGGCTGCGGGGATGGGTCTGTGGCGGAGGATGCGCTGGGGGCTCTCCAACTCCTCCCCTACGAGGCCTCCCAAACCAGCATCCAAATGCAGACCCTTACAGTTTTTAAAATAATTTTTTAAAAAGGCCAAAATTTCTACAATGCCCTCAAGTGATGATTACCTGCTCAGAGCTCCGGGAACTGGAACCCATTCCACCTCTACAGTGATGCCACAAACCCATAAGTGAGGGGAGCCCCAGGATGTGGCAGAAACCCAGCTGAGTTCACATGTGGGTGCTGCAGGATGGCAAAATGGGTTTTCTGGGACACCCCAGCATGCTGAAGCTACATAGAGCAGGAGAGCCCTTACAGCCTTAATTCTGTGGGTCAAGGGTTGTGGGAGCTGGGTGAGTATGTGGCGAGGATGGAGCTGTGCTCAAGCCCAGGAGAGGAGCTTGGCCAGGCTCTTACAACGATGGGGATTTTGGGGAGGTGGCAGGGCCGGGCTAAGCACCAGAGCAGGGCTGAAGGGGCTTACACAAGGCATGTTTTGTAATGCCTCTGGGATTTACGGATTTGGTTTCCACACAGGGCTGTCCTGCGAGCGGAGCTGAGACCCCGATATGGGAGAGGGAGGAGGAGGAGGAAGGCACAAGACTCCAGATGAAAGGCGGGGGTGCTGCTGAGGGAAAATGTGGACCTGTGCCAAAACCCTGAGCAATGCTGCTGTGGCCAGAGGCACTGCGCTGTGCGCTGCTCTTCAGAGGAGACCCCCAACCCTCCCGTCCCCATTCCACGCCAGCCCTGCTGCAAGGCTCAGCTCCCTCCTACAGCTCGTTGGACCTTTGTCTGCAGCTCAGCGCGAGACAGTGCGTGACAGGGGGACATCGTCAGCATGGGGTTTCCCAAATAGACCCAATAATGCTCTATTGGGGTGGTGGGGAGAACCTGTGATCCCCCGGGCCACCTGGGCATCCTGGCCAGCATGGTCATCACAGTTGACAGCGTTTTGCAGACACACGTACAACCCCTGGCATCACGAAGCGAGTGTTTTGTCCTGGCTAAACGGGTCTCAAAGAAAGGGGTGGCAGCGCCAAGGGGGACCCACCCTGATGTAATGCGACAGAGCCCTAAGTGCATCTCTCTTCCAGGTCTGCTTATCCCCCTCCCCACAGCCCCACGTCAAACCCGCTCCCCTCGCTCAGCAGCATCAACTCCCACTCCACGTGAGCACGGGGCTTGCGAAAGCTCCCACGCTGTGCTGGCACCTGATCCTGTGGCCAAATCCCGCTGCTTAAAGGCGGGCTACACCTCCTGGTACGCTCAAGGCCACCCCTCGTGTCCCCCGGAATTAAGGGGTTTACTCGAATGTATCCCAACCCCACGTGGGTGGCACTCGCGGCTGATGCGGGGTGGCCCTGAATGGGCACTTTGTGCCAAACGCCCCGGCACCCCCGGCTGCCCATCCCACGTGCCTGCACCCCACGTGCCTGCACCCCACTCCACTGGCGTTTCCACGGTGTGTGCAGTGACCACGCACCGGAACAGGCTGTCCAGAGGGGCCGTGGAGTTCCCCTCACTGGAGATATTCCAGAACCATCTGGCTGCAGTCCTGTGCCATGTGCTCTAGGAAGACCCTGCTTGAGCAGGGGGGCTGGACCAGGTGACCCGCTGCGGTCCCTTCCAGCCTGCCCCACGCCGTGACTCTGTGACCCGCTGCCTGCCCCGCGCGGGACTCGAACCCGCGGCCCCGGGAAGCGGCGGGGCGGGAAGCGCGCGCCGGGGGCGGGAGCTGTTCCCCGGGTGACGCGGGGGCGCTTCCGGGCGGGAATTTCGGGGGGAC
>VZTA01009774.1:0-137279 GCA_013398855.1 Mohoua ochrocephala
TATCCTCTCTTGCCTCCTGCAATCTTCAAATCAAATTGGCCTCTATGGGGCACTGCTAGAATTTCTATTTGAAATCAGAGTTTGGAAGAGGTTAAGCAGACTTCTACCAAGAGGTAAAGCAGAGAGAAAGATAGAAAAAAGTAACCTAAAGCAATTCACATTTTAAAGATGGTTTGACTTTTGGTCACATCTGAATAGTTCTGTTGGCAAGGGAAAAGAATTATTCCCATGAAACATTTTTGAACTGCAGGGAAATAACTACTTATTTTATTTTGAGGAAACAATGTTTTTTAAGAAAATTATGGGACTGTGACTTGTGACTGAAGGCTTGGGCTTGGCCCTACCCTCAACCTTTAACTGGCCCTAAATATGTTTGGCCTTTGAAGCTCAGTTTTTCCCCCTGTAGAAATAATTTCTTACCTTCAAATGCATCTTAAAGATTGGTGTCCTCACATGTGAAATATCATTGGGTCCTCTGTAACAGTGACTGTATCTTCAAGTGTCCCTCCTGCCAGCCTTGACACTTTCAAAGTACAAAAGGGTTCCAATATCCTCTGCTGTTCTGCTGTGCTGGAACTCAACAACTTGGAGAAAAATTTCCCTATTCCACAAAAGAACAAGGACGTCTTTACAGTGCTCTCCTCAGAAGCTCCTCCTGAAATAAACCCTATTGTTTACTCATGAGGAAAAATACCGTGCTGGCTTCCTTATGTTAGGGGTCCTACAAAAACATAGCTCTCCATCTGAGAGGTGAGACAGTAACATTTAAATGACTGGGAAGCAATAGAATGTGGTTTTGCAGAGGAGGTGAGTTTTCTAAGCTTCATCTCCACACAGCACATCTCAGAACATCTGGCACAGCTGTCCAAGGAAGCAGGCTGGGCTGACTCCAGAGCTGATAGTGCAGTGACTTAAAACCTCCCTGACAGCCTTCCTGACAGTATTCACTCTGCAGTGGTGTAGTCCAGTATGGACCAGCCTGGAGCCACTGGACTCAGTATGGGTACTAGTGGAGGTGTTTTTCCTGCCCCAAGCTATCAGGGGAATGAGGAGACATGAAACTCCCGAAAGAGATGCTCTCAACTACTGAAACAGATGAGATGGGGATGAAGGAGGGAAATTTCTTCTGTCTGAGTTGCTTGGGCTTATCTTTCACAGCCTGAATTACTTTTAGTGTCATTGTATGGAATGGTAATACATGAGTACAAACCAAGAAATGGTTATCAGCTTTTTCTCGTCTCATAGCTCATTTCCATATTGCAAAAAACCCAAGGAATGTGCTTATATGTGTTATTAGCTTTCTGTCATGCTGGCACATTATAATTACCTGAAATGCGATACTTTCCCAAATATAGAGCAATGACACTCAATAAAACAATTAAGTTGCAACTTATGAATGCAGTTGTGCTGGTAATTGCTGACTTAACTACTCAAATTTGCCTAATTGCACAATGACTAGCAAGAAATTCCTTAATAATGTAATTAAATTGTGCCAAATTGAAAAAGGTGAGCTTTATAACCTGGTGATATTTGCTTGTAGAAAACTATTTCGCTGCTGTTTCTCTTATCTCAGACCATTTCTTCCCAACATGAATTATTTCAACATGAAATCTGCCAGGCATCGTGAATCTGATTTTGATCTTTTTGCAAGCAATTCCTCTGCAGTTTACTTAGCAGAAACTGCAGGTCCTTTCCTGGGCATTAAAAAGACTCTGATTCAGGAATAAGTTTAGCCTAGCAGTTACCTGTGTTCCATGTTGTGCTAAGGAGATAATTGAAGAGAGAGCTGGTGACAACTGATACGTAGAAGTCTGAGGTTCTTTGCCACAGTCTTCTCTGGCAGTCAGGCTTCCCACATCTCTGAGTCCCTGAGCTTCTAGGTGGGGGTTAGGGGAGAGAAATCCCTCCCACTGTAAGCAAAGAGCAGGTTTGAGACCACCTGGTGAACTTGAATAGCCACAAGTCTCCGGGGTCTGACGGACACACTTGACAACTGGGCCAACAAGAACCTAACAAAATTCAACAAGTCCAAATGCAAAGTGCAACACCTGGGCCTTTATCTTTTAACTGGTATCTCATTGGAGTGGGTTTTTTTGGTGTTTTGTTTCGTTTGCTTTTGTTTGGTTTTCATTTTGGTTTTTGTTTTGGTTTTTGTTTTTTTGGTTTTGTTTTTTTTCCTAGATGGGCTTCTATTGCCCTGAGGAATTCAGCCTGTAAAATGCCAAACAGTATGTATCGGGAAAATTAATCCACAAATGCCAGAGGTTTATGTCCAAAAAGGAGNTCTTTTCCCATTGGCTGAGGTACTTGAGAGGTACAGGCTTCCCGAATTGCCTAATACAGACCCCCTTCTAATGTAAACCCTCCTTTTTTCTTTTCCTGTGGATTTTATGGTTCCCCCCTTTGCTTCTTTCATCTCTCAGTATCTATCTTTACCTATCAGCAGACCCACGGTTTGTTTGTAAAGACTAAACCCTCTCACGCCTTTCATCAGTCAGTGGAATTCTCCCATTGTTTCTTTCATCTTTCAGTATCTAGCCTTTACCTATCAGCAAACCCACGCTTTGTTTGTAAAGACAGACCTATCTCATTTTTTTCAGTATGTATTTAACTTATTTTCTTGGTTTAAGTTACTGGAACTCCAAACCTATGATAACCCAGCAGACAAAATCTGACTCTTTATTTCAGACTGCAGAGTTCTGCTGGAGATACCTTGAAACCTTTGCAATAAAGAAGTACATGGTCAGAAAGGGCTACCATGCTTTGCTGAATAAAGATGATTTCCTGAACATGTGCCACAGTGGTGTGAGAGCATGAGACTCTAAAGCAGTTCCTTTGCCAGCTCGATCAGCAGGAGTCACATTTTGTGCCTGAGAAGCAGCAACCACGACTCCAAATTTTATGAGGAGTAATCCTGAGACACATTACTCAGGGAGTCCTGGAAGTGAAATGGAGACAGTATTGACATCAGTATTTACTTATCTAGAAACAGCTCATCCTCATCCTTTAGTAGTATTGACTCTGTACCTGAAATGTAGGAGAGGTGATACCCTTGTCTAGGCACAGGTTCAGGTACAGTAGCTTTTCTGCATATTCTGTGTCTGGAGATGGTTTGGAAGGTAAAACAACAGGAAACTTATAACTGACACACGGTATGCTGACACAAAATCATCTTGGAGGCTCTGTAGCTTCTTAAAATAGGCAAATGTTGTCCTCCGAAAGCCAGTGTGACCTTAATAAACTGCTAACTCCATTTAGCACCTTTTTTTGAGGAGTTTAAACACTTTTGAATCTCTAAAAGAGGTGCCTTTGTCCTCATGTTTCTTCTGACAGTCACACAGCACTGTTATGTTGGACAAAAAAGGCTGCTACCGAATATTCTATTTGCTTTTCTATTCCTACTTCTTTTCCATTTCCAGTGAAGTCTCCTTGTGTGTAAATCACTTTCAAAACAGCTTACAGCACACCTGCTCTGTAGAGTTATTCCCATCCCTTGCTGAGAAGGGCACTGAGTCGCCTGAAGCCAGAACACAGTCCCTGCGCTCAGCAAAGACAGAGAACAATAGAAAAAAGGACAAATTGTAACCGGTGACTAACGCTTCTCTCCCTCTCCCTCTGCATTTTACCCATTATCTGCGAGCTCCTGTTTCTCCTAATTTGTTTTCTGCATGTAGTTCTCTCAGCTGTGCATCTGCCTGGTGCATTCTTGCTGAGGTAACATTCACAAAATCTCACTCTGAAGTTTGCTTCTTCCATGCACTCATTCCGGTTTTCTGAATGTCTTTGGCAGACTTCTGCTACCATTACAAAATATTGTTTTTCCTTTAATGTTTATGGGCCTATCTGCTGCATTTGGTGAATGGTTTGCTTCTGTTTTGTACCGACCATCTCTTGCCTTTTGCTTTCTGAGGCTGGCAGTAAGCAGCTGCTGACACACAGCTAACCACAGCAGTGAGACAAAAGACAAGACACCCTGGACAACCAGGGGTCAGAGCTGCATGTCAGCTCTGACAGACAGCAATAGATTATGCAGGTTGGATGTGAAAGGCTGAGACAGAAGTTTCTGAATGGGCAGCCCCAAGGCTACTTGTTGTGTTTTCAGCATTCTCACCCCCTAAAAGGCTCTAAACCACCACTGCATGGCACACACTGAGAAGGGTTTACAGGGGAAATCTCTATCACCCAGATCAGCTGCCAGGCTGTAATCAAGAACTCAACGAGACTTGAATTAATGCATTCGATGTCTGTACTGTTTAACTCAAATAGATAAGAGACCCAGAGCTTTGGACCTTTAGAGGAAAAAAGACAACTACTTCCTTTGGTTTACATTAAAAAGAGACAGGGGCACTTTTTTTTCTCTCTTTCCTTTTTTTTTTTTTTTCCCCTTTCAAAAGGCATATAACATTTCAGGAAATTCAGTCATAAAAGACTAAAATGAACTCACAGAAGAGCTATGTCTGGAATTTTTAAAGTACAAAGGAAAAGGCAATTAGCTACCCAAATCCTATTGAAAGTCAATAGCCTCAAGCCACTTTGAAAATCCCAGCACATAAAACTCACTAAAAGCAAACTCTGCAGTAAATGTGAGTGAAGTAGAGGAGCCAAGAAAAGAACAGAGAACAGAAGATATCTATTAGGCAAAAATAGGTGTGGAAGTACATGCTGTTGGTGCAGCTATGATGGAAGCTGCACATGCACTCAGGCTTTTCTTCACTACTTCATAACACATGTACTGCTCCCATTGCAACTGAATTTATCACATTTTCTTCTTTCTTCTGAGTTGTCTGCAAATCTACTCCAATCACTAGGGGTATGTGTCTATGGACAGCTTGCTAACTGCCCCAGTGATCGTTAGTGGAAACACTGGCAAAAAGCTTTTTTGCAGGGAGACAACACTCCTGAAAGGGAGTGGCCATGCGGCTGGACTGCAACAAAGCACAGAAATTTGTCTGCCTGATGGTTCTTCCCAGAAGTATGCATGTTCCAACAGCTAGATGGTGGGTTTGGGTTTTGTTGTCTTTTTTAATGGGGCCCATCCCCTCCTGTGCTTTAAAAGGTAGCAGTGTCTGCCACTACTTTTATCCACCGGTGACGCCAGAAGAGTTCCCTTGTTCCCTTAGATGAAAATTGTGGCTTTTGCTGAGGTAGATGGCATCTGATATGGTTTTGAGGAATGCAGGTTTTGACAGTAGAGCCTAAATCCTCCATAATCCCTACTCGAGGCACATATGACTTTCGGCGGAGCTGAGCACACAGGCTTTACTGCTGAATGATGTGCAACCCTCTATTAATTAAATAAGCTAACGTCCACAATCACTTGCCAACACATTGTATTATCACGAGGGGTGTAGGATGTCACTTTTGTGCAGACCATCTGGAAATGTGAGCCGCTGCTTCAGCAGTTATCAAAATCTTTTCTCATTAATTCACTAATAAGTGTTACGGAGTAATCGCAAAAAAAAGGTTTTGGTGTGATTTGTCGGCTGATTCCTTCGGAGTAGGACACAATCATTTCCTAATAGGATGCCTTAGCAGTTCAGTCATAAATCAGCAGAACAGCGGTGCAGAAAATGCTTGGATTAAGACACAGTCATAAAACCAAATCCCAGTATAAAAATAAGTGGTTTCAGACTTTTAAAAGGTACATTCACCTGATATTTGAGGGGAGGGGAGTTTTATTATGGGGCACAGCAAAAAGGGTGTACCTAAATCTTTTTGCACTAATTTAGGTGATTTGCCTCCTGCCTTTCCTCGTTAGTTCATTCCTTCCATGGCTATTCAGTGAAGACACATTGCATTTCAACTAATCTGCTTTTTATAAGACTAGGTAGATATGATTTTGTAATTAACCAGAATGCAATAAAAGCTGGCTTATCATTCGTCATGATTAGTTTAATATTCTATTAAATGAACTTTAAAATGCTGCCAGAAAGCAGAATGCACATCCAATGAATGGTAGAGATGTCTGTGAAACCCAGCTAGTAATAGCTGGAATAATAACTTTGCCTTGCGTTGATGGACCGTTTTGGATGTTATCATACTCCACATGTTACATCCAGGAACCACTTCACTGGCCTTAGCTCTTGTTCTTTATTCATGCACCCTGTCTCAGCACTACAGCAATGGCTGTTTCCTTCCTTAGTCTTGATGGAAGGCCTGATCCAAGACTTGCTGAGGCCAATGAAAAGCCTCTCATTTATATTCCTGGGTTTTGGACCAGGTCCACAACTTACAGCCGGCAAGATAACAAGCATTCCTAGATTACTGAACCATCATTTTGACAATTATGAAAACATTTTTGTTATTTTCAAAGCAAGTGGCTTTCATAAATTATAACAGTGATTACAGTATTCAACTCCTAGCTGAGAAATTCTTCTTGCAAAGGAAAAATGCTAGAGCATATCTGATAAGCCACAAAAGAACATCCTGATACACAGCCAGTTTGGTTTTCAGAGATCTGTTGAGGAGCTTTGTCACCTGTAGGAGTGTTTAAAGATGTGGTGCTAATGCTTAGCAGTGTTAAACACCTGCAGGACAGCGCTTCCCCCACCACTAAAGGATCCACTGAGCTGTGCAGTCTTATTGAATCATAGAATGGTTAGGGTTGGAAGGGACTTTAAAGACGATCTAGTTCCAACCAGTTATCAAGGGCAGAGACATGAATAGTAACAGTGGATCATGAAAAGGGACCTTTGGTTTGGAACCAAAGCATGACTGCCAACTGCTTGAAATCAGTGTTACCATGTTTGGCCTGTTTGCAAACAACAATACCATGTTTACTCCAGATCTTTGGTGGTTTTGTATTGCTAATTTTACAATGGGTATATTGCAGTTCCTGTTTGGTCTCTTTTCTCCTTTGTCACTGGAAACAATTTTCTGAAACTACAGAAAAGAAATATTCATTATTTATTGCAGGAAGAAGGAAGAAATATGAGGCTGTGTCCTGACAGGACACAAACCTTACAGTTCATCGCACCTCATTGTTCTCAATTCATGTCACCATCCCATGTCACTCTGAAAGACTAGCAGTCCTTTACTCAACTTTACCCAGATGTAAAGACCAAGGTATTTTCACAGTGTAGAAGAAAGTTTCAAAGTGAAAAGGATTTTGGAAATCTGGGCATTCATCCCATGGACAGTGATGAAGCTTTGTTTTTTGAATATGATCTGAAACATTAAAAGTCATTAGGAAGAAACATTTTGTAGCTTTAACTGATTTTCACAGTGGAATTATCAAGCATTTCCATTTTATTATTTTGTGACACTTGAGATAGCTTTATAGACTACCTGTAATAAAAATATAAATAATGATAGAAATTATACCAGTAAGAAATTGATTCATGCATTTGTACTGTAGTAATACATGGGGTCCTGTTGTACTGAATACTGGAGGGGTATCATTAAGAAGGTTGGTTTTCTCCTGAGGACTCTGTTCTTCAGGTAAGGTAGTTGATGTCAGAACCTCAGCAATTCTGTGTAGTTTTCATCAGAAAGGACACTAAGATTTGCTTGTTTCCCTAAATCTTATATTTTCTGAATTTATAAAAAATTAATTCCCAGCTAGCTATATTTGTATTTCATTAAAAATGTTAACCTGGCAAGAACAATTTTTCTGGAAATATTTGGCAATATATTCTGGTCTTCTTCTGGCCTAACAGATCCTGAGATATGAAGAGTATAGTTTGTTGGAAACATGAAAATTAGTATTTAAAAAATGGCATTTGGGTTTGTTTTTATTGCTGTGGGGCAAAGATTTGTTTCCTTATTTTCCCATAGCTAGGTTTCATGACATCAGAGGTCATGTTAGAGAAATAGTGTCTAGAAATAGATGGGCAGTAATGCTTCAAATGTTTAAGGAGAGAAATGAATGCTGACAATGAACGCTGCATGTAAGATACGAAGGACCTTGTGTTCAAAAGAGTCAAGTGAGAAGGAGTATACAAATGAGCTTTTCAAAATTTTATTAAGCTTAACTTGCTCGAATTCCAGCTTATAGGAGAGAAAAAATTAGTGAACTATTTTCTCTTAAAATCCTTACAGACATCGGATGAAGACAATTTTTTCTCGCAGTGGCTTTGTGTTTTCAAAATGGCTTATTTTTAGCTGAAGCAATCAACACTTGTGGCTCTGCTGAGACATTTTGTGATGAGGAGCAGAGGTTTGTTGACAGGGAAATCTTGCAGCAGGGCTGTCTCCTCAAACTGAGAACATGGAGATTTCTGGAATGAGAGAGTCGGACAGGGCCATCTTGGAGCTTGCTAGGGAGGAAGCCATCCAGTCTCCTGCTTAGCTGTTGGCTCACAAGGAATGTCACCCAACATTCCCAGCTGCAAGCTCTGTCTCACAGATGGTGCCACCCCCATATTACAGAGCGGCCCAGGAGTGTGACAGTAACTCTGCTACAGTGGCTGCTGCAGCTTAGCTGGTGCTGCCACATCGCTCAGTATCACGGCTACATTCCATATGGTGCCATGGAATAAACCCTTACCTAACAAATCCCACCAAGTCCAGAATTGATGAGAATAAGATCCCCTTGGGTCACTTTCACACAAGCTAACGTTAGGCAATTTTCCACCCACCATTTATTCTCTTAATGTCCTCATGGAGCGGGCAGAATAGCATGATGGAGGTCAGGCTAAAGCCAAAGCTGTAGCTCTGAAGACATAACATAGCATTAGAGGTTGAACATCTATCAAAACTTCCAGCCTGGATGGACCCATTTCACCAGTCCCTTGTTTTGACGAGCTCTACAGTAGCCAGGCTTATCAAACATTCCCACTGTCTGGTCACTTGAAGCTCTGCACTTAACAGGGCAGTAAACAGGGCAGTGTTTGCTCAGAATTACAAGAACTGTATTTTTGACAGACCAAATTGTAATGGCAGTTGTGCTGGGAGATTGTGCTATTAGCATCCTGTCAGTCAAAGTAGAAGACCTTTTTATCAGGCTTCACAGACTGAAAGAGAATTGTGGCCTCACCTCTCCCAACTGGCAAACATAAGACTGAAGCAGCCTTGGCATGTTACATATGTGGGAGATTGAACCATGATAAAGGAGGAGGACAGTTTCCAGCTTGGCAAGCCCTGGAGGCATGCATCTGTTCTCAGCCTGAGCCATCCAGTACCATCTCAAGCTCTGAATACTCCTTCTCCCCTGGCACCACAGGAGAAGCTCATTATGCAGTACTATCCCTTTCCTCAACATGTCCCCCAAGGTATGGAATGAAATGGCCAAGTTACTTTCATTGCAGAGGTAATTATCTGCATTTCATCCAGCAATGAGGCTTTAGCAGAAATACAAATGGAGCAGATTTGGTCTATTGAGCAGAAAAGGGAAAATGATGAAATGTAACAGCTCAATTTTGTTTGATACCCTGCTGCTGTTCCTCCATCTCAGTTCAATTCCAGCCTCAGTATCCCAATACAAACAGCTCTGTGGCTTTTGCAACAAACTGAGCCCTCACTGGGGTACTCGGTAGCCTGGAGCTAAGGGGTCTGAGGCTTTTCTAAGACCCTACAGCTGACGTAGGGCACGGCATAAGGGTTGTTATGTAACTTCATGAGTGCTGACCCTCATTAACACAATTGTCATTGCACCCAAGAGTGCAGCAAAGGCATAATTAGAGCCTAGATTTTAGGCACGGGTTCATAACTGTCACTGCTGATTGCTCTGTGTGCATGTTCTGCCTTTTGTGCTCTGCCTTCTCCATGCATTTCCCTTTAGCAGGAAAGATTTCCAGTTGCATGAGCAACTGACATTCAGACGCAGCTACATCACGTCCTGGGGATAATTTTAAGTCTGCTGTAAAGACCAGACTTAATCTCTGTGCAGACTCTGTAGTTCTGCAGGTGCAGGTGGCAGGTGGAATTGGAAATACATTTTGTATTTTGCATTTTGCACCTTGGTCTAGCACCTTGGCCAGGCCTTAGCACCTTGGTCAGGCCCAGAGTGGCCTCCTTGTACGGGCTGGGAGAACATCAAGCAGACAGGGCTTTTTGAACCTGTCACCCACATTAGACACACTACAGACAGAGCTTCCTTCGCAAAAGCCGTCTGCCAAGAAGATGCCAACAACCCTCTCTTCCCTGAACTTCTGTTTCCCATCCACAGAGTCATGGTTTTTAAGCAGAAAAGCTAGTGGATTGTATAATTTTTATGCCCTGTATTTATTTTAAACTACCTTCTTTTGCAGAGCAGGTGAAAAAATGCCAGTTCAGAAAGCTGCCTTTGTAGTCATAAATCGTTCCTTTGAGCATTTAAGGAAAGCTGTGCTTATCAAAGTTGAAATAAAAGTTTAGTAGCAAGTAACATTTAAAATTATATTTTATAATTAAATTTTATTTTGGCTCTGCTATGTGCCAGAAAGCATGAAGGAGTGTTTGTTATGCTCTCAGCAGAACTTCCCTGAGGACGATTATTCTGTGCTGGTAGGAGTGAGGGTGAGAGAGAGACAAACAGTGCAATCCCAAACAGGCTGGGCAATGGGTGATTGACAGCAGCCTTGTGGAGAAAGACTTAGGGGTATTGGTGGATGAAAAAATTAAGATGAGCTGGCACTGTGCACTCACAGCCCTGAAAGCCGATTGTTTTCTGTGGCCATCAGGTCGACAGAGGTGATTCCCTCCCTTGACTCTGCTCTCCTGGGACCCCAGCTGGAGTACTGTGAACAGTGCTGGGGTTCCAGCACAGGAAAGTCATAGACCTGTTAGCAGCTCCAGAGGAGAGCCATGATCATGACCAGGCTCCTGCAGCACCTCCCCTATGAGGACACTCTGAGGGTTGGGATTGTTTAGCCTGGAGAAGAAAAGGCTCTGTGAAGCCTTACATTAGCCTTTCTGTACCTAGTCGGGGGGCTTCAAGAAAAGTGGGGAAGATTTCCTTATCAGGGGTTGTAGCAATAGGATGAGGGGTAACAGCTTTAAACCGAAATAGGGTAGGTTTAGATTAAACATAATGAAGAAATTATTCACTATGAGACTAGTGAGACACTGGAACACATCTTCTCCATGGCAGAAAACTTGTGGAAGACCCATTCCTGGCAGCGTTCATGGTCTTGTTGGATGGAGCTTTGAGAAACTGGGTCTAGTGTCCCTGTCCATGACCATGGGTGTATGAACTAGGTGGTCTTTGAAGGTCCCTTCTAACAAAAGCCACTCACTGGGATGGTTCGATGATGATGATGATGATGATAATGATTCTTCCTGGATCTCAGTAAGAAAGGCCCAACAGCCTTTGGGTTAATAAAACAGCTGTTTTAATAAAATGGATAGATAGATAGATAGATAGATAGATAGATAGATAGATAGATAGATGGATGGATAAGTGTATATAGCAAGAAAACTTTACATCCTATCCAATGCTGGGAACTCTGCTTTTGTGCGGCATTGGGCAAACCCTGGATGGACTTCCAACAGTGCAATTGCAGAGCAGGTCTTTTTGGTTCATGGAGAGGGAGGGTTTTTCTTTTTGGTCCATCAAGCTATTGTATAAAATTTCTTAGAAGAAAACGACTTTATTTCTAAGGGATGTTCAAATGAGAGCTCCTTGCTACGCTGTGAAATAAAGTCCCAGTTTCAACCACTCATATTTGCAGGATTAATCGCAAGTGTATAACTCCCTTAAAGCACCAGCTGATCAGCAATATAGCACTGAAGAAATTTTCCTGATGGAGGAGACTTGACACTTTAGTACTGAGCTACAGCACAAAACTTTTGCTCCGCTGCAGTAATTCTTGATGCCCTGTTTTCCTGACTGCTTTCCAGTGTAGATTCACGTTTCATTGAATAAAGAATGTCATCGAAATACACTCCTGAAATTGCTATCCAACCAGGCAACCCAGTGTCAGATACACACATGACTACATGCTAAGAGTTATCACCTTAAAGCTGATCTGTACTGATATGTGTGCCTGTATATTGCCCTGAATCAGGACACAAAGGACAAATCCAGCTCTAGGTGGTGATGCTGGGCAATTGTCAGTGACTACAGTGGGCAACAAGAGCTGTTGGCAAGCCCTCCAAAGGAATAAGCAAAATGATTATAGAGAAGTTTAAAACAATTTGTTGGGAAGAAAAAGGATAAACACCAAGTTCCCCTGCAGTAATAATTATTTACTGAAATTTTAACATTTAAGTAGAGTCACTATAGGTAAAAAATTTAATGAATTTTAAATGTGTTTTACACTGAGCAAGTTTTTAATTTATTTCTACTCCCTTTCTCTACATACTGTTTTACAAGCAAAACTCACAGTTTGTCTCTCAAATTGAGTATATTTCTCCTTTTGGAAAAAAAAAAGAGAAAAAGTCAGGTCAGATGGCTTGGTACCACAGTTACTAGAGTGCAATCATTTTTTTCTTCAGAGATGTGGAAACCCACATACACAAACAGGAGGAGGAGAAAAAGAGTAAAGAGTGCTCTTCACATGCAAGCCTTATTTGCAAAATCATACTGAGCTATCTGACAGACACAACTACAAAATCTAGGGGCCAGAAGTGTTAATAAGATACTAAACAAACAAACAAATGATTTAATCTGCACACCTTTTCTGATATATCTTTCTGAAAATCTGCTTTCAGAATTTATAATCATAGCTGTGAAGACAGAAAGTGCTAAAGAAAATGTAACTCTCACTGACGCATGTCACAGGGCAGGCTGTGATAATTTTAAATCACAACACAATGTAGGATGTAGTGTGTCATGGAATAAAAATACAAATCTGATTGGATGCATGCAACAGCTTTGTCTACTTAATATCCAGTCTGAGAAATTAGTGTTCATTCAGCAAACTGGTTTTGTTCCAGCAGTGGGAGTTTTCAATTATTAGAGCTAGATCAGATCCAGGGATAATTTAGTATCAGCACATTTCTGATTGAAGGCTTTGTGCCACACAGCATCTGACGAGCCTAAGAGGTTCCTTTCTTATGCTATTTCCTCACAATTGATTTCTCTCCCTGCTTTGCATTTTCACATAATTAATATTTTATCTTTGCTAATTTAATGCCATTCTTTCTTCTGCTTATGTGTAATTTCTTTCCTCTTGGCAAAAAAAAAAAAAAATCCTCCCTGGTACAATTCACATACAAGAAGAGTGATATTGAAAAGGAGGATGGCAGAAAGAGCGAATCTGTTCTTACAATTCCTGATTCTTCTCAAACCACTCATATTTCAATAACATCTATTTCGAGTGTTACCAATCTTCCTAACTCTCTGACTGTAGTTAAAATCTTCATGCAGCCAGGAGTTCCAAGACACAAACCAAATATCTAAACCAGTGAAAGAAAGGGGTTCACAGCTAAGACCAGTTAATATTTCTTATGTTTCCACTGCTCTGTCAAAGTGTGGAGATGTAGCTACAGAGCCTTATTGGCAGCACAGACTGGCTGAAAGTGATGTGCTCCTTAGCAGCAGCTGCGCCAGAACTGAGCCTCCATAGTCATGGTTTGGTCTCTGATAGTTGCTCAAAGGATTGTGATCCTTTTAAAATACTTGTGCTGTTGCTCCCAGTTCTACTGACTGACAAGAAGACATCCTGCCCAAATTTGCCAAGTGCATTTACTGGAGAAGCAAAGATAATAACAAGAGAAGCAAGGAACGTGCCAATCAATCATCAGCCCAATTTTGGTAGTTGTCTATTTTCATGCTGTTGGATTAGGGCAGCATTTAACAGGGGGCTAGTGCATATGAGATGTGCAAATGCAGACTTGCCCTGCACTCTGAGCTGCTCCCCATTATCCTACACAGCCAGTGCAAGGACAAGTTGGACAGTGGTGGGGGCCTGTGCCTGCCCAGCTTTGGCCATGCTTGATTTTCCAGCTGCTTTCCTGGCAGCACAGCCCAGCCTGCTGTGGAGCTCTGCAGCAAGAATAGCTATCAGTCTTTAAAAACAGAAGCGTTTTACTATGCTGCCAACCTCTACCAGTGATGTAGCTCTGCCACACGGAGACAGTGGGGGTTAATGGCTAATTGCAGGTAATTTTAAATATAAATGTGTGTATGTGTGTGCACCTATATGTGTATGTACATATTTTCTAGCAGTTTTCTAGCTGGCGTTTTCTTTTTTTTTTTTCTCTTAACCCCTTTCCTCCAGAAACTACCATGAAGAAGACGGGATGAAGGCTCTGGGTGTTTAACCTTGGGAACACCTGAGAGGAAGGAGGTGAATGCTGAAGGGAAGAATGTAATGGAGAATGCACAGAGGGAAGTAAAATACTTAGGCAAGCAAATGATTGAATCAGTGACTGGAACAACCAGGTCTCTGCTGGAGATTAATATGAATGAGATGCTATGCTTCATTGACTGTTTACCTAATTTCTTTAAACATCAGTATTGCTTTTATGTTGCACTTGCCTAACTTAGCTGCAACTTGGTATTTAATCTATAAAGTCATTATTAGCTGAATGGTGATTGAAAAGCAGCAGGAAGATACTCTGATTATGCCTTAATTATTGCCCTGCACCTGATCTTCACAGAGAACATGTACAGTCCCATCCTCCCCTGTCGCTCTCAGCATCTCGTATCTGAGTCATAACTAATGTTATTGCATCTGTCTAAGAAAAGAACTAAATGTGTTTCCACTGATTTCCAGAATAAGCTGTAAGCCTACAAAGCTTTGTTTGCCTTCCCCTCCTTTCTGGTCCTAGGCATCAAAAGGAGATATTTGGTTAATGGCTAATTAAACACTTCCATTGAGTGAGCCAGAGCTTTGTAAATCCACATCTTCCTCCCTGCATACTGTTTGGAATCAGCTGAAAGTTTTGAATTTGCATTTTGCCAAGTTGCCAAGTTTGCATTGACACAACTGGAAACTTTGAAGCAAACTGAGATAAAGCAAGCCAGCAGGTTCTTAAACCAAGGGATATGAAGCAGAAAAAATCCTCAACTGTCCCTTCAGGTAGAGACTTGAAGATACATCCTTGATAATGAGGTGCCATGCTGGTTTATTAGATCATGTATAATTTAAAATGTAAATCCTAATGAAGGCACAAAGAACTACAGAAAACAGAAGGATACAGTGGTTTTTTAATAAATGAATATGCCATCTGCCTCTCTTATCTCCCAATGAATTTAACATTGCCATCTTTGTAATTAGCACTGACAAACAGCACAATCCCAGGAAACCAGACAGCAAGATATTAGTGGATTAGTTTTGCATCCCTTGCTGAGCTAGCATGGGGCCACAACTCGGGCCATGTGGCTTTCTGGCAGGGCTATTTTGAACTGATTTCAGTTCCTACCCATGAAAGCACACAAATATGGAGAGCACAGCCATAGAATCATAGAATCATTAAGGCTGAAAAAGACCTCTAAGGTCACCGAGTCCAGCTGTTAATCTGGCACTGCCATGCTGTCCTGATGTCAGCCAGGGTGGAGTTAATTTCTTCTCAGGAGCTGTTGCAGTGCTGTGTTTCAGATTTGGAATGAGAATGGTGTTGATAACACACTGAAGTTTTGGGTTTTTGCTAAGTCATGTTTATCCTAAGTCAAGGGCTTTTTTCCCCTTGTCTCATGCTCTGCCTGTGAGGAGGTTTGCAAGAGAAATTGAGAGGGAATATGCCCAGGACAGGTGATCCAAACTGACCAAAGGGATGTTCCACACCATAGAATGTCATGCCCAGTACATAAACTGGGGGGAGCTACCCAGAAGAGTGGCTGATCTAGGTTGGGGGAGGTCAGTGGGTGGTGATCAATTGCATTGTGCATCACTTTTTTTTCCCTTTTATTATCATTATTATTTACCATTATCACTGTACTTTACTTTATTTTCAACTTTTAAATAGTTCTTATCTCAACCTGTAAGTTTTACTTTGATTCTCCTCCCAATTCCACTAGACTAGGGGGGAAGAGTGAGATGCTGCGTGGTGCTTAATTTCCATCTGGGCTTAAACACGGCACATGTCCACTGCTCACGTCTCCAAGTGCTGCATTCACATGTCTTTTAAATACTTCCAGGTATGGTGACTCTACCATTTCCCTGAGCAGCCTATTTGATAACCTTTTTTGGTGAAGAAATTTTTCAGAGTATCCAGTCTAAACCTCCCTTACTGCAACTTGAAGCCATTTCTTCTCGTCCTACCCTTGTTACCAGGGAAAAGAGAATGACACCCACCTCTCCACAACGTCCTGTTGGATAGCTGTAGGGAGCGATAAGGTCTCCCCTGAGCCTCCTTTCCTTTAGGCTAATCCACCCCAGTTCTTTCATCTTCTTGTCACAACACTTGTGTTCCAGACCCTTCACCTGCTTTGTTGCTCTTCTTTGAATATGCTCCAGTCTTCAATGTCTTTCTTGTGATAAGTGTCACCCAGGTATACACATATTTCCACAAAGACCTGGGAACATCTTCCTGAACCCGTAGTTACACCGCACTCATGTTGCATTTAAATCCCTGGCACAGGAAATCCACATCTGTGTAGCAGGGGGGACCTTTCCAGCTCCTTTATTTCTTTCCTGCACTCTCAACAAGGAGCACAACAGATGAAGAGTAAATGCCCCTTTCAGGAGACCCTCATAAATGTAATGATACCTCATAAACAGTCATGATACCCTTATAAAAATTCATCAGTGGAAATATTTGGACTGAAAACTGGAAGGGGGAGATGGTTGTCTTTTAAAAGACAAGCTTGTCTACTTTGTTGAGAGTCCTCATCAACTCTTCCTTTGCAAAGGAAATTGCTGGAAGACGAATTTATAGTTTCAACTCTTTCTACAGGGAGCCATTAGAGAGGCACTGATATGTTAAAAGTGGACAATTTTTAGTGTTTGCAGACTGGAACAAATGGAACTAGCACTGTACCTCTGCTTCTTAAAGAAGAGAGGAAATGCCAAGCTATTTCTCTGCGTTACAGAGAAATTCACCTTGCTGCAGTTTTCCTGACCTGCACGTGAGGGAGACACAATTTACCTCTCGAGGCAGTCACCAAAGCTTCCCTTGTTGCTTAAATCCCTAGGAGATACTACTTCAGCTACTTGCAAACACATATTTAGAGATTCCATGGTGGAAAAAAAAAAAACCACAACCCACAAAGCTGCCCAGAAAATATGCAGAATACATTCATTTATATATATATGTAAAACTGAAGAAATCATTTATATTTGGTAACTTCAGTCCTGCAGCTGCATACAGATTTCAAACTATTTCATCTGGTGACAGGTACACATTCAAAATGGTAGGGAAGTCAGACTTTCTGAAAAATCTATTTCTAAGTCAGGTAAATACTGAAAACGTGATTTTTCCTTTTTTAACTTATAAGAAAAGAGAAAGATATTGATACGTACTCACTGACTGCAGAAAAAAAGGGATAGTTAAAAAGGGCGATTAAATTTTATGTAGAAGATGATTAGTTCAAAGATGATTTGCAATTCTGGAAGTTTTTAATTTATAAAGGGCTCTTTAAATATGGCTCACTTTGTTTTAACGGGCAAGACCTACTCCTTTTTTTTTAATACCTTTCCCTTGTTAGGCTGTCTTTCTACAAGAAAAGGTATGAAAAGCTGAGATAAAATGAGCTATTCCCATTTATTTTTTAAGAAAAAACATTCAAAAAGGGCAAAAGATGATTGTGGAAATTATTTCATTTTTAATGCTGTGGCAAATCAATGGCATTCAAAGGAATATTAGTTCTTTTGCAAAAAAAAGTAATTGGAAGAAATATCATTGCCACAGGCCTCTTTTTGATCAAAATTCCCAAAAAGACAAACCACACAAATTTCCACCTGCTCCACTAAGATATTTTTCAACTTCATTCAAGGATCAGTGGCTTGTCAAAGTGGCAGAATAAGGTGGACACAGTTTTATCCATCAGCTTAGTTTCTTGTGTGACCCAAATGATCGGTTTACATGATTACCTGGCAACCCTGTCACCTCACTGGAAAAGACTAAGCTCCATTACTAAGAACCTCAGCCAACAGCAGACTTCTCACTGGCTATGCCAAGCTTTGACACAATTCTCTGTGCAGAAAAGGAGCATCCTTCCTAGCAGCTAATTTACTGAAACTTCCAGTCAAGCGCTTGAACGCTTGCAAGAAACATAGATTGGCAAAGAAAGCAAAGCAAAGAAACACTTCCAGACTGGCTAGGAAAGGAATTTTACCAAGTCAGTGTAAGCTTGGAAAGAGTCATAAAGCAAGAGTGTTGTAAAGCAGGGACAGACGTGACCAGGTGAGCTGTAAGATTAAGGGATGCTACAGGGCTGGTCTGGCCTTTCCCAGGGATCTCCTGAATCTTTTCCTGAGGGGTCAACCACCTCTCATTGTTTGCCTTTTTTTGCTGCACAGATAAACAGATAACTAGGTCAGTAGGGGAATCTTATCTGCAGAGCTCTGTGGTGGCGTGAAAGGGACAGACAAGGTTTTACTTGGAATCATTTTCTGTTCCCTGCTATGGAAAGGAGCCAATATACTTTTGCCTTCTAAGGCCTGGCCCCTCAGAGTCCAAGGAGAAAACAAAATTTTCTGCTCTGCCTGACTGGGTGTTACTATACAAGCATGGCTCTCTTCTCTCTCAAAAATACAGCCACGTTTAAGTACAACTGCTTTTCTCAACGTTAACTTATTTCTTTGTCTCTCACTAAGGAAATTAAGGAACCCACACATTTAATAGCTTGCCAGATAATTTCATTCTGGGGCAAATCGCTGAAGTAGCCCTTCTTAGAGGTATTGAGATTTCTTAGAAGTCTAAGGAAGTTCTGATTTATTCAAAGGTGGAGGAGGAATCAGTGGGTTCTCCTGACCCTTTCCTCACTGCCTGTCACAACAGGAGATCCAGCTCGCTGCACATGCATCAGCTGGAAGCTAGGAACCATTTCAGAGATGACACTAAAAACAAGTGGGACTTCCAGTAGTCTCATTGGACACTATTTGGACTTGCAAATGTGTTTACCAACAACAAAATTTGCTGTTTCAGAACTGTAAATGCACTAGAATATTCATCAAAGATGGAGACAGAATATTTCATAGTTTGCTTCAAAAATCCTCAGTATTCCAAAAATTCTATCCACACAGAGGAATATGCCATATGATGGGGGCATCCAGTCAAAATTGCTCTATTTACTGAAAGCTGTGATTTGCAAGAAAGTGTTTATGAATATGTTAAAGACTAAAGATTATTTGCAGACATTATTCAGTGAATAATTGTAAGTACCTTTGAGAAAATTTTCTTCATGTTGTGAACACTTCACTAATGGAAAACAGCCAACATTTATAAATTAATTATAAATTATTTTCTCAGCTTTAGTCACAGTCTTCTTGTGCAGGAAGAGGAAAATACTCTTTGAAGTACTGTTTGATTTCTCATCTTTTGTAGCATTAGTGTTTTATTGCAGAGGTGGTTTTGCAATGATCATGGGACTGCTTAGATCAATTCCTTCGGAGCATTCTTTTAGAAAGCCTTTGGGCAAATCAATTAGGGTCAGCCCCAAGTAAGACCTTCTACCAAATTATTGGCTGGCTGTACAAACTCCCTTCTTCTCCCAGCATTGAATTAGGGCCTCTGAATTGATCCCTGCCCCATGCACCATATCAAGCTGCCTTGTCTTGTTAGGCAGGATGCTCTTTTGAGATTTTTGGCCGCCACAAAAACAGATGAAAAAGTACTTCCTGAAGAGAATCTCTCCTCTGCTCTAAATCTACCTCTGCCCACCTGAAAACAGCCTGGAAGTTGTGCTGTTTACTTCTGTCCAGCTAAAGGCAAAAGTGCTGTCCTTGGGCTGTGCACAAACATCTGTACCCCATCAAAATGGACAGAAATGGTTCCTGTGGGCCTTGGAAGGGCACTTTTGCAGCACTGCTTCTACCTGCTTGGACCACGAGCTTCATGTCTTTCCCACTGGTCCCTTGCTAAGGCAGCACATGCTACACGGTCATGATCCATGGCACTGCCATGGCGGGCACTATCAGAATACATAATAAAAAAAAAAGGCATCAACAGCAGGATAAAGGTTTGAGTTTCATAGCCAAGCAATACTAAAGATGCATTCAATAAATAAAATTATGAAGAAAATGGGGGATTTCCTGGAGGGTGCTTCATTATTAAAACAGACATATATATGCTGAGAAAAAAACAGCAGCAAAACTAATTGGCCTGTTTTGTGGCAGGATAGGAGTGCTCATATTTATGCAGGGAACATAACTGTGTACATGTCTACCTACTCATTAGAGGATATGAAACTTTCATTGAGAGAAAGATTGTAATTACAGTATAACCACCTTTGGTCTGGAAACAATTATCTGCTATGGGCAGGGAAGCAGCTTTCTGGTTTTTTGCATTCTTCTGGGAATACAACTTGAAGCATTAAAAAAAAAAAAAGAAATCAGGAAAAAGTTTTGCAAAGATTTGCCTTAGTGTTTGCATATGCTAAAGCAGGAAGAACACACCCCATTTTTACCTCTACCTAGTTGTCATGCTACAGCTATGCAAAAGTGGTGATGGAGTGCCTAATCCCCCAGCCACAGTGACGAACCATCAGCCGCGGGAGTGAAGCTATGGTCTCAGGGGCTCTGGATTAAGTGTAACAATTTAACTAGTAAAAAGTGAGTGTTCTGAAGAGTACAGAAGAGGATGAGTTTCTAGGAGGTTTTCCCTTCAGCTGAAGGCAGACTTTTTCTGCCTTGACTCCCTGCTCTGTAGAGCATCCTGCCTAATACCTTTCAAGCTGTGTGCCAACTCTCTGGCCTTTTGATTCAATGTCAGTCCCAAGGGGTGCAAGTGCTTTTGTAAAGTGCCTTTCAACTCACAGGAAGCTGAGCGGATGATGTGAGCTTTTGAAAAAGTCTGGAGGCCTGGCCATGCGTACTTATGTCTGTCTAATTCAGGGAGCTCAGAGCACCAGATTGTGTAGGTAAGCTGGTTTGTTTCTTGTCTCGAAACAGGTGCTTGGTTAGAACAAAACCACGGACATAAAATGACTCATTTTTTAGTACTGTGAGCAATGTGACAACACCACTTGCCTGTGTGTTACTAATAGAGATTGAAAATCAATGGCAATAAAAGCCTAAGCTCCACTAAATCTAGCTGTGGTGCCTTGAAACATTAGGGGAGAACGTGAGCTTCTCAGCTCTTATTCTTAAACCTTAAATACAAATGAGAATGTTCCAAGCTTATTTTTTTTCCCTGATGTATATTTACATATTTATAAGTGTTTCCACACTCTTTTTAAAAAAGGACAACATTCTGTAGCAGTAATTTCCTCTGTGACATTACCAAACACAGCAGGGCTGAGCAACCACATGTATGGATACTAGGACACATACACACACGTGCCCACACACACACACACACACACACATATATATGTAGGGACACGCAAGTACAACAGAACCCAAAGATTTAGAATGCCATCCACAGATATTTACTTAAGTAACTGAAATTGCCACAGAATACCAGGCAGCAGGAATTTGGTCTGCCCCAGAGGGGCTCAAAACTACTTCTCTGTCCTTGAGAGCCTGGAACTTCCCATTTTCAGTGGTGCTGTTGGGTATATTTTATGTCATGTCACACAAGGCCAGTCGACCAGCTAGGACAAGGGGGAACAATTCCCTGTGACCACACCCATTTCCTAATGTCCCTAATCCCAAGCACCATTTGCTAATTCCTGGGCAACTGTGTGGGAAGCTGACAGCACTGCTGCACCCTGTATCTATGAAGAAAGTCAGAAATGTGAGGTTTAGGTGGAGCGGTTCTAAGTTATGTCCTTAGCTCCCTCACATGATTTTAGAATGTGTTGTTATGAACACAGAAGAAAGAAAAACAAGGAAAATGGGGTGTAAAATTGATCACTGATTCATGTGCCTTACTGTAGTAAAACATCATAGAGCAATGTTCCAGTAGCAGATACACGGGATTTCAATATCTCTTATGTTTAATTTTACATCTTCTGGGGCAAAGGGGACACTAATCTGCGGGAAGCATTCTTCATCTGATTAATTTCATAGATTGCATCAGGTAAATGTAGATTTATTTTCTGATTTATATGTAAATTTTAAAGAAAGCTGTGTTGTTTGTGAGCTTGGAGACATAGGGTACCATTTTATCAGTATCTGTAAGTCACTGCCTTGTTTTTCATACTTCAGTAAAACATTCTGGCACAGCTTCTATATTGTGTTCTCTTGCCACTGAACAGAGAAGTGTTTAAAGAAATATAGAACATTGGTAAACTCAATGCAAAAAAAGCAAAGCTTTTCAGATTAGCTTATTTCTGAGAGAAAATAGATCTTGTTTTTACATTTTGGTTTTGACATGTGGGACAGTATAAAAGGCTTTGGAAGCTCAGAGTTCAAAGGGAAAGTAAAAAACTAAACAAAAGCAAAATGTTTTTAATAGCCCGTTATTTAAACAATTTTCTAGCACTGTTAAATCCCACAGGCTGAGGAAAAGGAAATAACTGAAAAACAGCTTCGTGGTAGTGACCTGCAATGTTGCGTGTGGGATACTGAGCAGAGGGAACTTGTCTTTTTCTCTCATAGTACATCTATTAGACCCTACAAAGCAGTGAAAATGATACCGAGCTCTACAGATACCAAAAGAAGGATGCAAAAGCCCTACGCTACTTTTTCGTCAGAGCTATGAATGAATTATTGTTTTTACTAGACCTACCAAGTCCAAAAGCACAGCTGTGAAGGCTTTGCTGCTTTCTATCAAGTATTGTTTACGTACAAAATGTAGAGTAAGAAATCCCATCTTTCCTAAAACCAATGATTTGTCCTGGTCCCACACTATCCTTTGGCAATTTCGCACATTAAAAATGCTTTGTGGGAGGTCCACAATGCTTTATGGCATATGCTTATATCTCTAACTCTTTTTGTCTAAGCTGCCCATCCTTAAAATTGCCTTGTTGTTGTCCCTCTTCTCCCCTTGTTTTAATAACATTTTTTTGAATTTTTTTTTTACCCTCTCCCTCAGTTAGGCTTGAGTGGTATGATATATGTCATTAGTATTGCATTTAAGCTCAAAAAGTTAATAAATGTACACCGGAACAAAACTGACTAAGAAAAATGTAGTTACTATGGGAACATACGTTACAATTTAATCTGCTGTAACATCTAAAGAACCTCTAGGAAATGCAAGGAGGCATCCTTTAATGTCAGAATTGCTTGAGCTGCTCTTTACTTCCCTTTTTGGGGTCAGATTCTGCATCAGTTAATCCTCCTGATTTCACCAAGAATACTCAGTGAGGACATTGGTAAAATCTGTCACAAAGGGTCTGGTTTGAGTGGAGGTGTTGTTTTCCCTGATCCACACCATCTCACATTCTTTGCAAATCAGAAGTTAAGTGAAGGATTTTTTAGGTTTAGATTTGAACTGGATTGATTCCTGCGTTTTTTCTCTGGTTAAAAAAACAGGAGTAACTAAAAAAAAATTCAGAAGAATTCAGAAAAGAAAATTCAGAAAATTCATTGAAAAATTATAGTGATGAGAATCAGTGCAATTCAAGAAAAATACCTCACTCGCACACTAATGCATGATAAATACTCTTCCCACAGGAAGACAGAGATCTGCAAAATACATTAAAGCAACCAGCAAGAGGAACTCTCCAGCTCAGCAGAAGGGGAAGGAGAATCCAGTATCTGGGTGTGAGTTTTTCTGTTTCTTCGGTTGGGTTTTTTTCTGAACTGCTTAACTACTTCTGATAAATCTCTCTCTTAAAGACAACTTAAAAGTTCACTGTCACCTAAACTTATGAGATTAAGTTTCTCTCTTCACCCCTTATGCCTGAAATAGACCATGAAAGAATAAAGAGAGAGTAGAATTTAGGAGAAAGGGATTATTTTACAAAGAGCTGGGCTGTGAACCAGTGCTCACTAAGGTGTATTTCTAACAAAGGGTGGTTACATTCAAAAGCCACCAAGACTTTGAAATATGAATATTTGTTCAGTGTTACAACCAGAGCCATAAGTATAACTTCTTTTAAAGGGACTTCTCCTTGCTAAAAAATGTAAGGGAAAACAACCCACACTCTTCACATATCTTGTAGTGCTGAGGTTTTTCAATATTTCAAAGAGAAAAAAACTATTTGATAGTTTTTTGAAATTCCTTAAGTAACATTTCTTCAGATTGCTTTCTTCACAAAAAGAAAAAAAAAAAAAGGACATTTTCTTTTCAATTTGAGATAAAATTTAGAGATTAATTATGAGAAGACTTAATTGCAAAGGATTTGCAAATTGGCCTGTCAGAATATTTGAAATATCTAGATTTCTATTACCCTATTTTAGACATAAGGTTCTACTTCACAGAAGAAGATATGATTCGTTGTGGCTTTTAATTTTTTGTTTTGTGCCCTGCAAAGCAATGACCATTTAAGAATAAAAAAATAGTAACAGAAAATCCTTACTCTCTAATTACAATCATTGTAAGAAGTGTTTGACCTTCAGAGGTTATTAGGAGAGCCACATTCTCAAGGTTTTGAAAATTGATTTAATTACTGAATTAGACATGTCTACTTTTTCTTACAGTAAAAGAAAAAGTTTTCCTCAAGTAAATATAGTCACAGTTGTGCTGCTGGAACCAGTGTTAACTAGAGTTTCAAAAGGAATTAAGAAGATTTTCCTTTTATTTCACGGAGTCGTTTTCCAGTAAGGTGTTCTGTATGTACATCGTCTTTGTTTTTATATAGGTAAACCTTGAAATGCAAACTGTCAGCAAAAGATAAATGCGTGCAGGTCCTCTGGCAGTGTGGAGGGAAGTGTTCAAAATCCCACCACTAGGGTGTATCCCAGATGATCTTTTTCTCTCTTCAGAGCTCAGTCCTAGCTAAATGCAAAACAATTTGGTCCCTTAAACAGCGTGTTCCTGGGCTGGTCTGTCTGCTACAGCGCTTCAAGCTCCCGTCAGTCTGCTCCAACCCCACTTCATAGATTTAATTTTTTTCAACCCAAAATATAGTGCTGAACTGAGGTTTTCTCCTGCTTCCGTTTCCTAAAGTCTTCACAAGGGGCTTGTTCTTAGAGAGCAAGGAAATAGAGTTTTGAGAGAAAATCAAAATGAAAAAGACCATTTCCAGCACTGACTTCTCATCAGAGGAGGTCTGCCTCAAGGAGAAAAGTCTCCAACGTGCTTGGACTTACACAATAGGGAAAGCAGCTCCAAGTTCTTTCCACCTCCACCCTCTCAGTTGCTGCTATATTACAGATCCATTGTCCTGACCACCTCCCTAAGCACTGGCCCCGGCTCCCACTGGAGTTTTCAGGGGCAGACTGCATCTATTCTCTGTTACTCTTAGGGTCAGAAACACACATTTCCTTACAGACTCCACACAGGATGAGTATCAATGTGTATGTGAGTGGTGATTTTCATCTGCAGGATACTTAAAACATCCTCATCCTGCCCAAGCAGGAAGATGGCCTGGTTTTCCTCTCTGATTACCAGAATAAAGAATAGAGTAATAAAAAGAAAAAAAGCCCTGGAAACACGTTCTTAACTGTTTTCCTATGGATGCCACTAGCAACTGATGGAAGATTTTTGTATAACTGTACTGTTACACAACACCTGATCACAGCAACACAGAACCCAGAGTTTCAGGCAAAATACTGTGAAATTACAGCACAAGCAATAAACTTCACCCCCTTTTTTCTTTTTTGTTATTGCCTCTCTCCACTTCAATTGCAATGTGTATAGTCTGAAAAAGCTGTCATCTATTGACCTAAGGGAAACATATGCATGTCTTACATCATCTTTTGGATCAAATCACGCTTTTCTTCTTCTCCTACTCCTTCAGGCCTGCATTTTTAGAAGGACTGAAGGACAAAGAGGTTAAGATAACATCTCTACTCCTGTGATGTTGCTCGTCCCTAACCTTGACTATGCAGCAGCGAAGGCAAGATAAAAACTTCATAGCATGAAAGGACGAGCTAAAATATGCCACCCCTTTGCACAGACTGAAACACAAAAATTCACCTGTGGCATAGACATGCTGAGTGTGCTATATCCAAGACAAATACCACTACACCACCACATATTTCCTGAATCTTCACTGTAAAGTTGTGTGGCTGCAAAGTTATGGGAAGCAAGGTTTCCTAATCCCTTCAGCAGGAGCTGGTGGAACATGCAGGTAACCTGAATTGTGACTGTCATAGCCCAGTCTGGTCTCAAGCCCCACCTGCAGGGTCTGCACAGCATTCTTGCTTTCACACACACCAGACAGCAGACATTTAGCCATGGACTTTAATATGGATAACTTGAGTTGCTTCTGTGTTTGTCCCAAGGATCCCCTGGATTTATCAGGCTGATTGTCTAGCCTCTACATAGAAAAATAATAATTAATCTCTTCTTATCATGTTCTCCTTGCATTGATTTAATCAAATCAGGCATGGAATGTCCTCAAAAGATAAAATAAACCAAAATGAGACAATGTGCAAAAGATCAAAGAAGTTATGAGATGAAAACTGTTATTTTGCAAACTGTTGGGGACCTGTAAGGTTAGACAGATGATTAAACCAATGACAAAAGAAGTCAGCTTTCTCTCTAACATATTTCAAGTTTGCTCGTTAGCTCAACAGTAAGAAGTCACAAACAGAAGGTTAGGAAATATTTTCATCTTTAGAGAGAGAATAATTCAGTCATCATAGACCTCAACTCAAGTAATTCTAAATCTCTCATACGACTGCTCTCTTCTGCTTGTGTCCTTTGGTGTAACAAAACTTTCCTGGGCCATGCTTGAGTAATTAAATGGAAGACCCATGCTCCAACCTCTGCCCACCTCTCCCATCACCCAGTTTAGGACATGGACTTTCCTGTGCTAGTGCCCTCGGCATGTGCATGCTTTCCCTGGCTGTTTGATAAAAATTATGACAGTCCTTCAAGGCAATACCCTGGTTTTTTTCAGAAGAAAGCTTGTTGTCCCAACAGTGGCCTGGCACCCCAAAATTACCGACTGAACAACCGTGGACAAGTCATCTCATTTTCACTTTGCCTCAGCTTCCTCATTTTGAAATGGCTTTGGAACAAGACACCTGTGTCACAAAATATTTAAATGTGTGACATGACATGTGCTCATACATTAATATAAAAGCAGGTTGTGTATTTTATCTCCATTTAATTTAATACATTGTGTTATTTTCTGCACACAATATTAATTCACTTTCTCGTGGAAGTTCTGTGTAGCTACACAATAAGCTGCATTCTGTCCCTTGCTAAGGTGGTATTGATGACTCTGTACAATCCCCTGACATTATTTCAGCCTTACTAGATACCATATGAGTTATTTCAGTCTTTTCATTCTCTATCAGCATAAAGTGAATTTTCATTCACTATCTGGACTTCTTCCCCTCACATACCCATCAAAGTAATCCTCACTCAATACATCATTAAGACATGTTGCATGTGTTAAAAAAGACAACCAGGCCCCCTCTCCCCTGACCCACAGCCATTTCTAATGAGTGTCTCAATAATCTTTCACTGCTACATTTTCATGGAAGGATGTAGAATGCTTATTCTTATCAAGAATGTAAGTGCTGGTATCTGTTTGTGTCTGGAGAAACATTTTTTCTGGGTCCATGCCAAGCTATCTCCAACAGCAGTGGAAAATATTACCATCACAATTGCTTGATTGTGGTCCATTGTAATGGAATTAACATAAGCCACGTAGAGAAGCATTTCGAAGCACTACATTTTTATACAATAATCTGATTTGGAGCTATCACTAGCTGAGGAAAAGCTACATGAGGATTAACATAGCATGTTATTACCCTCTGTTAATACATGCTCTCATGGTCTGACCGGGGAACAGTCAGATAAATGCGTTTGTCTCAACCAATTCCAGCAGATCTGAGGGAAGCCAAGAAAGCAAGACTGAGCTCAGGGGAACACAGTGTTTTGTGACTGAAGTCAGCAAAAGTTAATCTGTTATCACAGATCAGATGACAATTTCTTCTGAAATGGTATACAATATATTTCTGAAGATGAAGTCATGAGATCTTTCAAGGAACCATGTTTTTTGCAAGCTTTCAGTCTTCGTGGTTTCTCTCATGCTAGGTTTGGATTTCACAGCCTGTTAGAATGCAAAATATCCTTTTCCTTGTCTTCTTTAGCTCATTCATGTACCACATCCAGAGTGTATAAAGGCAATCTGATACAGAGCCTACAAACCTCAGGCTCATCACGACAACTAACAACTTCAGAGCATGCAGGAAGCCAGCCCACAACATGGTCCAACTACCTGAAACAGCTCAGAGACATTTTCTACAGTATAGCAAAAAAGCCCAAGAATCACAGCCCTGGGAAAAATAAAGTAATTGGAAGATAGTAAGAAGGTCAAGATTTTAAAAAACAGGAACAACATTTCTATAACTACTTAACTGATTTGTTTGCCCCTCAAACTCACCTACTCCTAAAGTCCCTACATACATCACCTAGTGACCAGCAACAGATTCCAAACTTCTGTGTAGCTGTCAGTGGCTGTCCCCTCATCCACCTTGTGCACTGTCCCCTTGGGTTCTGTTTGTATGCAGAATTTAGGCCCCCCACAGGGTGATGCTGCATTAGAGAAAGTGATCTGGACCAGACTTGGAGCCATACCAAAAGAGACTCTGAAGTTAAAGAGAGAAGGATCCTTCCTGTTCTGCATTTGATTCAGTCTTTTATTCAAATTGCAAAAAAATTTTCCTGGAACAAGTATTGAATTTAGGCTTCATCCCTCCTAGGTTAACATCCTCACCTGGTGTTCCTGCTTGCTTGATCTTTCCTTATCTGTTCATCACAATTATAGCCTTGCAGGACAAATATTTCTCAAAGACCAAAATGGTATGTGGGCCATTGTGATTAACAGCTGCTTTGAAGGCAAAAACTTCCCCCCAAAAGCTTTTTGTTGCCCCAGAAAACTGTCATATGGTAAAACCAGCAGAACTGGAATCTCTTCTTTGACGTATCGTGGTGTAACACCTGCCATATCAATGGGTGGCAAGGACAATCATTTTTCAAACAGACACTCAATGAAGAAGAGAGCACCGAGAGTCAGAGTGACTTGAAGTGACAGACTTCAACTTCAACACACTCCTGATTTAATGCAAACACGTTCCCTGTTCCTGGCTGTCATCAATGCTTGTGGGAACAGGCTGCTATTATAGACACGGCACATACAATCACATGACTTGCCACAGTGACTAGAAAGATAACACATCATCAGCATATCAGAGAAATTCATCAACACACGGGATCGAAGGCACTTTGTTTACATTCAGGGTAACTCAGCACTGAGTCACCATGAGCGTGGTGAATGAGGGTGAAGATGAGCAGCGCCAGGAGTTGATGTATTTCCCTCAACAGGCAAAATATCTGTTGTACAGTGACAATGAGGAGAAATGATATAATGAGCAGAGATGCAATTCAAATTGAAAATAAGTTTTTTATCAAGCCTAAGAAGTCTTGGTGAGGCTGTTACTCGTGATTTCAAAGTAGCAAATGGTTAATTTAGTGTTCTTTTGCTGTGTACAAGTAGCTCTGATGCTGCCTGAGTGGTTCGTTCTTTCTTTTAGGGCTGAAGGAGAGATTTTCAAAAGAATACTTTTACATGTGCCTTTGAAAACAGCCAGATGTAAAAAGGTTTTTGTCAGATACACTTGGAAGAAACTGCTTTGAAAAAAATTGACCTGTGGTATTTTTTAGGACTTTTGAATATACTACCAGATGATAGGATGACATGCTCTTGTATATTTATATCATTGTGGGAAAAAAAAGCTACCAAAATGTCATTTTGGGGCAGCCTCAGAGTTAGTCAGGCTTGCCTTCTTCCTTGTTTGGAGGACAGCTATCTCCTGATCTTCCATGCAGGACATTCCACTAGACTTCTTCATCTTATTCTATCAGACACAATTCTTCTAAATAGAGAAATAAGCACATTACACTTAAAAATGACAAAATCAACATTGATTAAAAAGTTTTTTCTACTTTATTTTTACAGGAACAATTCAGCAAACCCGAGGAAATTTTTGGAAATTTTTCTGGGATTGCTGAATAGATCTTTGGGGTTTTTTAAAAGAATTTAAAGAAACAAAATAAGCTTCAACAGCAAAACTGAATGAAGATCTAGTGTTTCAGTGCTCTGCTGAATGGAAACCAAGGAGGTGTAATGCTGAAAATCACACACGAAGGGGCAATGCCATAGCTGAGTAAGGAACCAGGCACCTCCTGGTTGCTGAATGCAGGGAATTCCCTGAAACACAGTCTTTTGTCAAGTCCTTCGAAGAGAGAGGGACGTTCAGGCTACATTGTGGTTGTACAGAAAGCCTGGACACAGCAGTCGTCAAGATGGGAAGAAGGGAGAGCCAGAAGACAGCAAGGTTGCCCACAGCAAGGAAATGGAGGCCAGAACCAGCACCCATATTCCTTTGTCAGTTTTTACCATGAGCTCTTCACAGAAATTCTTGCTTCAAAGTTTAATTGCTGCTAAGGGAGTTGGATTAGGGATATAGGTGACTGGGGCAGTATGGAGCATGTAGCAATGGTTCCTCAGGGTGCAGCTGGTAGCCTGTGCTCTGGGGGTGTGTGGTGCTCAGTGAGGAAACGTTTCAGGCTGGCTGGACACCAGGACCACATGTTGCTGCTCAGCTGCAGCCACACATATTCACATATGGAAACATGGACATCTATTTTCACCACCCTGGCCAATTAGGCAACAAGGTGAATTCTCCGGGTATCTTGCTGATGTCATCAAGGATGAGCCAGGTGATGTCCCATAGTCTGATATATCCAGAAGGCTTTCAGCTTGGGAAGCTGAACCAGACATGGCTCTTCTCATCGTAGTGCTCTGTTCTAGTTCTTGTTTTTATCAGCTGAGCATCAACTACCTCTTCCTTTGCAATTTTATTAGAT
The DNA here is from genome assembly GCA_013398855.1 of Mohoua ochrocephala. NCBI lineage: Eukaryota > Metazoa > Chordata > Aves > Passeriformes > Acanthizidae > Mohoua > Mohoua ochrocephala. The sequence goes on from VZTA01009774.1 coordinate 30,793, forward strand.
GCTAGCATCTATATTCAGATAGCTCTGGGACACAAAGTGTTTATGCTTTTTTAACTGGGGAGAGCTTCTCAATTTGGTGTCTAGCTTAGGCAAGATGGGAGGTAGAGTTAGAGGAAATGTGGTGTATTGGAGTCTCCCAGAGTTGCATAGCAGTGCCTTTCTTGGTGCTGGCTTACCACTGTGACAGTGGCTCCCATTTCCCCAGAAGCTGTCACCACCAGAGCTGGAGCTAAAGCTTAGGAGTTAGCACACACAATGTGGAGCCAGTCTGCTTGTGACAGAGACCAGAGGAGAAACCAGAGTAAAGACAACCTCGTAGGACTCATGGGCAAATGATGAGAATTACGAATTGGTTTTGGTGTACATGGTGGCTACAGCTATACTGAAAAGAAGTTGATGGTTTGCAAGGCAAATATACTTAGTGTCCATGTTGCCTTTGTGTGCAGTCTTGAGTCAGTTCAAGCTCATGGTGTTCTTCTGGCAAGTGATACTCGGGTCCTTCCAGGGCTTCCTGGCTGCTCATTGTTGCTGGGCTAAACACAGAGCCCCTGTATTAAGCAAAAAAGAGATAAATGTGGTTTTGAACACATACATGGCTTCCCCTTTAGTAACACCAGCTCCATTTTTTGGATGGGGTGTTTGAATCCTGACCTGTCTCCCAGACTGTGCATTACAGGGGTTAGATCTCCAGAGAAGTTAGTTCTGATCCAAGCTCTCATCCTGACTTCAAAGCAGCTCTGCTGCTTTCTGCTGCCTGGCATGTCCACTTGAATGAGCAGACTTTCAGATTCAGTAACCTGTCTGCGTGGTTCAGTCCATGACTATTTCATCCAGGCACACAGTTTTGGTAGGAATCTGACTATTCAGCTGGTCAAGTGAGCAAGAGGATGGACTGCTATAAAAGAGAGAAAAAAAACCGAGGAAAGTTTGCTCACAGTAGAACACAGGTGGGGATATGTCTGGGAATTGAATGTTTTGTCTCCTCTCTGGATAAGGCTATCATTCTCTCCTGGAGCATGCACTGATTTTTGTTGTCAAACAGCCCTCAGCAAGTGATATTCTGGAGTTGGTAAATTCTATTTAGAATTCTCACAGTTTTGTTTCCAAAAACTACTGACAGTTTCTTTCAGGTGCCAGAGTACGTTAAATCCCATCCCTAGGATCATTAGCTCACACTGGCATGACTGAGAGATTGGCATAAGGCATGATTAGAAATTACGTTAAAGATTTTTGGCATGCCATTCCTTTACATTCCACTTGCAATTAATTATGTCCAAGCCTACCAGATGTGATGTGGAGTATGCTTCAGGAAGGTAGCATCAGCTTTTCTCCTGACATATTTGCATTAAATATAAGGATTTTCCTTTTTAAAACAGGAAAAGAGGAGATTGTTTGGGCCACAAATGATGCAAATAGTCTTTTTCAAAATGTGATATTCCCAAGTGTGTAGTCAAACAGTGAGAACAGTTACCACGGTAACAGTAACACAGTTCAGCTTCTGTTTCCCCAACTGGATGATGCAATACTGATTAGTTATGCTCATGTTGGGATGGTTTGTTTGATGGCTTTATCTAAAAACCTGCTTTTCATGGACACCTGTGTAGATTTGATCTGTGACTAAGGAGATCAAAAGGCATGTGAATAAGGTCAAATCAAAATTCTGCTCTCAGTTTTTGAAAATACCCCCAATATTTTTCTGCATTAATCCACCAGTAGCATTTAATCCCAAAACAAAAGCTTCAAGTGAGATTCTCAAAATAATTACCTATCATTACTCAACATCTTACGGTTTGTTGTAAAACTTTTCTTTTTTTTTTACTTCAAGCAGATTTGGGCCATTCCTAAAAGCATTTCAGAATGATTCTGGGAAACACCTCTGTAGGCAGTGGTGAAAGTTTGCTCTGGTCTCATCCTTAAGACCACTTTTAGTTGTGTGTGAGCTCATTTCATGTTGGAGAATCAAAGTCAGCAATCTTGAGTTTACTTCCACACTTCGAGTTACGCTTTGCCAGTACTTGAGTCTAAGAGCAAGGTAGACTCCGGGAGTCTCCACGTGAATGAGTCCTAAATACATTTAAAGACATTTGAAAGACCCAAATGCAGAGCTGCCTCTTGGCATGAATCCAAACCAAAGACATCCAAGTACTTCAGAAAATCCCACCTGGCACACACTGTGCAGTTTCAGGAGTCCAAAATCTTCACAAAGATTCACAAAGGGGATAATTTCAGATATCTCATGCTCTTCTCAATACTGAAGTCTATGGCCATCAATTCACCACCTTCACAGCAACTCATCCGCAATTTTACTTACTCCTAGGTGGTTATCTTACATTCCTTCACATGGTTCTCTCTTACTTGCTTGATGTTAACATCTCCGTCACTGAATAACTCAGGTTGGAAAGGGCTCTCTGGAGGCCTTGGGTTCAAATTTGCTCAAAGCACAGCTCCATCAAATGAGATTTTGCAGAGTCTTGTCTTCTCTTGCAGAGATTAGTTTCAAAACTCTCCAAGGGTGGAGACTCCACAGCCTGTTCCAGTTCTCAGATGCTCCAGTTCTCAGCTGCTTCCACTGCAAGGGCCCTTTTTTTGCTACATCTATTAATTATTAGCCTGTGCTGCAGTCTGTAAAGCATTGCTTCTTACCCTTGTGCTGCATACCTCCAAAAAAAGTTTGGCTTCATCTTCTGTGTAAAGTGAAAACTGAGTGTTCATCCGATCAGATCTTCCCTCCCACGTGTCTTCGCTACGATGCTTTCACATATATTTTCAAAATTAAGGTGATTACATGGTATTTTTAACATTCAATGTGGTAGATGCTGCAGAAAGACAATCTTCTCTCTCAGCAGCAAATCTAAACACAGGGGTTTTTTACCACTTTTATCACATAAATAACTTTCATTCCTTCATAGGATCACAATTTACTTAAAAGAGCTGCTTGAAGTTTTCTGTTTCACAGTAAATATATTCCTAAATGTAAATATATGCATAAGATAAGCCTTCATGCTGACACAAGTGGGTTTTTCAAGGTATCCCATTAAATCTAAGAATGTGCTTAACTTTTATCTGACTAGAAGCAGCCGCCTAAATTTCGATGGTTTTTTTGCTGCAAATTACTACCTGCAATTCAGTTCATAACTACCAAATAGAAACCTTTCAGAAGTGTCCTGATTTCACTAAGGTGGAATATCCTGCACCACACACTGCCCCTGCCTTTCTGAAAAACTTATCTTGTGTCATGAATGCGTATGAACAAGAAAGCACAGCTAAGGCATATGGCCTTACACTTCATGTTTTCATGCTTTTCTTTTTCCTAATGTTTAAAACAATTTTAAAATAGTCTTCAGAATGATCTCAATGTTGGGAAGGGAGGAATAGTTGCATGAGTTCAAGAAGGAAGTTTTCACCAAATCCCCTCAGCAAAACTGTTCATTTGAAATGTGCTTGTGATGAGAAAATTGGGGTGGGTTTTTTTCACTCCTTGTGTTTTCCAGGAAGCTGTTTCCATCCTGAATGTACAGTAAGATCAGGCATAGCAGCTGTGAATGACGAGCTTTAGAAGTGCAGCATAAAATGTGTCAAGACAAAGGTGGGTGATCTTGGGATCAGCTTGTGCCTTTGAAAATCCAGCTGGCAAACAGCTGGACTTCACATCCGGAGTGGGCTCCTACTTTGCTCCCCACTTTGCTAACAGAGTGGCCATCTGGAAAGATTACATGTAAAGCCTACTGGACAAAGAGTCTTTCACACTGCAATCATCAGAACAAACTGCTTTTGCATCTACTGTAGGGGAGTGAATGAAAAGGTACTGCAGAACTGGCTCTTTCAATTCACACGTAGAGAAAAGAGTCTAGCTCTCATTGAAGTGGTTATCGATATGAATTTTATGGACCATGTTTACATTAAATCAGTCTAACTGTGTTCCCACTTACATAAATTCATATATGGGTCTCTGTATACGGGTTGTATAGGCTTGTACTAGAGGTGAACTTTATCTGGAATGAACTGGGGTAACCAGACCAAAGTACATGTGGTGTGCAGGCAACTGAAAGTCTGGCCTGTTCTGCATAGAAGTAAGGAAACTTGCATCCTTTTTCCAAATAGGAAACCCAGCAAAAAAAGATGTAACCACCAGGCTGACTAAAATATTACCTCTTAGAAAAATACAAGAAATTTGGAGCCCCAAATTCCAGTAAAAAGTTTCTCTCTGTTTTAAAGTAAAGTTTCCCTTTAAAACAAAGCTTCCCTTAGGTTACAAAAAGCTTCCCTTTGTTTTAAACCTAGTGGGATGGTATTCAAGGTTTTAAGTTAAAACATTTTCAATCCTGACCTCTAACGTCACCCCAGGCTCCTTTGGGAAGTGCTTGTCTCTTCTTTTCGAGTCTATATACTGTTCTCAAACTAAAAACTTGTGGATACAGTCGCACTGTCGTCTGGACCAGTTTGGTTCTCAGTTTTTCTGGGTGGACGCTCCAATAAAACGAGGTTAGTTCTCTGTCCTGTGTAGGCACTCTCACTTTCCCCCAGTGTGTTTTGGGTTGGATTAGAAAACTTTTTATCCACATCGCATTTGTGCAGGATCTCTACACTGGGAATGGTCCCAGAAACTTCACCAATTGCTCCTCTTTCTCCTCAGTGCCAGTGGCAGCACTGATTTGTCAGTGCCTTATCTGAAGTGCTGCGATCAAGGCATCAATTCATGTAATCACTTAGAGGGTACAGCACCATTACCTTATCTTTGGAAGATGCATATTCCCATGAGAATCCCTTGTTTTGTACTGTTAATTATTGTTAACAGTGATCTGCAGATGACTCTCCCGTTATACAATTTCTTTCTCTGTATTCCTTTTTTTGGAAGCTGCCAGAAGCATTTGGTTTAGGATTGATACATACTCCAATACTGATCAAACACGGCTTTGATTTTCCTTTGTTTCCTCCTTCTCTCTATCACTGGTTCAGTTACATTTCAGGAATGATGAAAAAGGCCGGCTGGGAACTAATTATAAAAATGCAAGTTGGAAGAAATACAATTTGTACCATTGTCCTTTATCTTTCAAGCAGCTAAAATGATCACTAATAATTCATAAATGAAAGGGAAAAATTAAGATGCAACTGTTAGAATTGGGCTGTATTATAAATAATGGTTACTAGGGAGATTTCAAGAGAGCTTAATTTGGGAGCATAAGAGTCTTTGAGAGGAACTGAGCTGTGTGCTCCTAAATCCCCCCGTGACAGCTTCTGAAAAATATTCCCTTAAGTCAATAGACCACTTTAAAAAGCACGGTAGAGACATAGAGGGCAGTATCTTGCTGAACCACAGGCCTGACCTGGTTCCTAAGTGACCAGGGCTTGCCAACTGTGGCCTTTCCATTTTTGCACAATGCAACAGGCTACAGACTCCTCTGCCCCTTCAGTTCACTGCCCCTTCAGCTCCTTTTCCAGGACATATTCTTTTTCTGAACCAGCATTGTTTCTGGAGACCTTTCTGTTTCTCTGTAAATTTCTGGGCAGTTGCTCCTCTTGTCTCCTTATCTTCCATCCCAGGTCTTGCCACTGCTTCCTAACTTGCTCTCGTCCACCCACAGCTGCCTTAGAGCCCTCCTCACATTCTGCTTCGGTCCTGCTTCTTGTTCCAGCTGTAGCAGCAGGAAGTCGTAATAAGAGGTACAGCAAAATTAATTCATTTGGGACCTGCTCTGAGGTGTTTCCCCCCAGTGCTGGAGTGGTTCAAAAGGTGAGCCACTATTTCAGCTAGAAACCAGCACCATTACAAAACAGAGTTCCTACAGATTTTGGCTCTTATGATGCATCATTATTGATTTCTCCGTTGCTTCACGTTGATTCGTCTCAACTGAAATGTGTATTTTTGATATAAAGTAGTTCACTGGTGCTTCCATTTTAGACACATAATTTGAGAAAATGGCCTGAAATAATGAAAGGCACTTTTGAAAGCCAAAGCTGCTTTCAGTCTAAGGCTTGAAGAGGATTTCTTTTCCACATGGCAGTCACTCAGTTCCTCAGAAGGAAAACTTTCTTCCCCCTGATGACAGCACCATCCATGTCTCCAACATCCCGCTCCATGCCTCTAGTCTGTACTTCTGCTGACCAAAGGCTTCTGGCTCCTGAGAGTGGCCAGAAGAGATATTCTAGGAAGGAATATCAGAAGAAGTCAAACACAGAGCAGCATTTCTGTCACGTGCTTCCCAGCCTCCAGCTTCCTGAGATGGATGTTGTTTTTGTGTCTAAGAAAGCCTCACAGTGTAGTTCTCTTCACTAACTTTTCCTGTCTCCACTTGATTCCCCTAAACTATTTGCAGCCAAGCTTTGGCCGGGAGTGCCACACACAAGAACTGCCTCTTGTTTTTAATCCATCTCCTGCTATTTTCACCTGACAGTCCTCATTTCCCTCATAAGAGACATAATGAGCAGTCATTTCCCTCTCCACTCACACCAGGGGCACTTAAGGAACATTCAGGTGCATAAGCATCAACATTTTAAAGGCTCATAAATTAAGAAAAGTTGGAATCCTTTCGAACAAGAAATCAAAGTTTTCTCACAGTTTCAGACATGTTTTAAATGAGCAGTGGTGATGATGAAAGAACAGTCTCTTGAGCTGAAGAGAAGTCATAATCCTGCACATCTAGGAGATGGCTGCACTTAGCCTTAAATGAGGCTCTCTGGAAGGGTCTGTGGATGGTGAACATTACTAAAGCCCCTGCATACTGTTTGTGAGTTTTCATGTACATTAAAAAGTGATAAGCTGGCCACCTACTGTTCATATTTTCGTATCAGATGGTTTTGTCTCACATCAAGAGAAACTAAATGGTTTTAGTTTAAAACAGATGGCAAACTGTTGGCAGGAGCTTTCAGAGGCATCAACAATTGTAAAGTAAAGTAGGACTCATAGGACAGATGAGAAATTAAATACCCAGTGCTAGAAAGTGACCTGAAATTAAATCCAAGGTATAGGCCATCACACAGCAGGATGTTGAAAACTTTCCTACAGATCTGCATTCTGCAAGCAGCTCCTGTCTCTTTCAAGGACAGAGCAAAAGCCCCAGTTTGAAAGAAGATTGCCTTTTGGAGAAATGAAAATTCACATCCAAGTCTGGATCAGGTTATTTGCATGTTTGCCACAGACTGTTTCAAACAGAGTTCCCATCTCTCCTGAGCCAGGTGAGCAAAACTTCCTGATAGGACAGAAGAGCTGAAACAAAACACCATAAAAGCAATTTGTAGTGAAAAAAGACAGTCTGCCAGCCTATCAAACAGGAGCATACAAAAGATATTTCTGAAAAACACACACATCTAGGTTATGACCTGCAGGTCACCCACCTGAAATCCTGAGTTAACATCTGGCTTAGGAAACTCTGCTGTTGGAATACACTGGCAGGTCAATAGGCACAAACCGGCTGAGGGGTTTCCATGAGCGGCAAGATGGAAAGACTTGCATTTCACCTTGCCTCAGTGCAGTGTCCTGAGCATGGGGGCTGTTCCCCCTCTGGTGCAGGAGCTGCTGCTGGGATGAAGAGCAAGCCTGCCTACAGGCTGTCCCTGCTGCAGGAGAGGAGTCGGAAAGATGCCACATAAATATTCTTGCTGCTTAGAAATGGAAACACAGGCCAAAGGCTGTTTAATTCACTCCTGAGAAAGCCAGTCAGCCAGACAAGCAGAGTGACAGCTGTTATGTGGCTCTCAGTTGAGGCTGGCCCCACAAGCTTTTGTCACAGCACAGAACACTTTCTATCTGCCAGCTAAGACATCCCCTACCATTATTATCACTGCCAATAAACCGCTACCCCTAAACACACTTGTAGCATCCCTATTCATCCCTTCAGGACCCTCTGAACTTTTGATCGTCCTGACCTTTGGTTCTCAGTCTTTTGAGAGTTTGGAATAACTGCAAGAATATACTAATTTTGAGGAAATCCAGAATAAGTGCTGGAGCTGTAAGCACTGACAAGTTAAAAATTACTTTGTGTCACATTAAGGATGTTTAACACTTTCAAAAATTCCCAGGACTTCAAGGCTTCTTTTATTCAGGGAGATAGAAGTTTTCTTCTGCATAGATATATTTTAATTATCACCTAACTAGTAAGAGAGAGGAGGAGAAAGACAGTCCTTCCTGAAATGAGTAGATGTGCATTCAGTTTCTCCCAGGATCAGTCAGTCCCTTTTCCTCACACTTTCTCACAACTCTCTAGTGAGACAAAACTCTTCTGCAGATGAACTTAAGCTGAACCAAATGCTTTTGGAACCAGGCATGGTTTTCTTAAGCTGTTTGTCTCTCCACGCACAGCTCTTTTCACAGCCCTCCTGGACTCCTTTTATGGTATCCAGATCTCCCAATTTCTCCAAAGAAGAGTCATGCTTAAGTGGAATCAGCACTTGGGTTCCCATTTTCATGTGAATGATTATGTGCCACTGGTTTAACTGCTTCAGCTATTGGTTTTTTCTGCATCATTGGGATGAAATTCTATTAGGACTCAAAAAAGTTGTACTTAAAACAATGTTGACATAACGCTTTTGATTTTTCACATTTTTTTTGTGCACCCTCAGAGAATTTGTTGACAATACCAGGCAGGGAGGTGCAGATGATACATCTGAAGGAAGGGATGCCATTGTCATTTTCTTGGTTTTTATATCTGAGCCGATGTCATATGAATGATTATGGTACGAAATATTCGTTTTTTCCATTTGTGTCAGCTGTCCTAGTCCTAAAACTTTGTTCCTTAATGTTCTTGCTCTTCCTTTTCCTCATGCAGTCATGTCCAAAATACAACACTGCTTATATCTGCGTCTCCAGTGTCCTACTGCTGGAAGCAATTTTGTGTAGTAAAAATCATCTTTTTTTTTCTTGTACAGAGATGTTGATGTTTGCTCTCAGTGCACACACAACAAAGCATCTTCATCTGGCCCGGGCTATGAATGTTCTTCAAATAGTTCCCAAACTCTCTTGGAACAGCAAAACTCAAAGCAAGCCCTCTAATCCAACATCAGGCTGACACTCCACAAGGATGTGAATCCTGCCCTGTTTCCAAACCAGCATGCCTTAAACTCGAGATTCCTTAAAGCACTTTGCAACTTCAGTGATTTTGACCTGAACCTCCAGGATACAAAAGAAACTGAGGACAAATCCAGTTTTCAGGATGACTTTTGATGTGATGATAACTTTGCCAAAGACTGCTCATCACATTCAGGGTGCAACCTGGGATGCAAACCCTTTCCTTGAGTGCCTGACTTGGGGACAAAGGCAGCTTAGGATAAATCACAGTGAAACAGAAGAGAGAATTTTGGGGCAGAGGAATACCAGCAGGATTAGTGCCCTGTCCCTGCAATGAAAAGCAGCCATCCTCCTCCAGAATACATGACCAGCTTGTCTGGGCACTAGCTCATCCTTCAGTAGAGGTATCACCCCTCTCTTTCCAGAAGGAGCACGGGCGTGAGCACGTACCAGATCCATACAGCAGACACCTGATTCAGAGAGGTGCAAACAGTGCTGAAGCCTCACAAAAAGTCAGAAAAAGATCAATTTTCTTTCCAAAGTTTTATGGCACTCCTATCACAACACCTTCAAACACACTGGATGTACACAGCAAAACCTGCCCTCTTTAACTGCCATCAAGTCTTTCCTTTTGATTTGTTATCTGCAGGATTCTGGTGTATGGATTGCCTCTACACAAGTGAGTTTGGATTTAACTGAATTTTGTGGTTTTCCCCAAATACCTGGAGGCAGCCTGGCACGCACACCCTGTGGTATGAATTAATATCTATTATCCCCATCACTCTATTTAATTCAGCTAGCAGAACATCTAAGTAAAAAGGCTTCTTTGGAGCTTTGAGCCTGTCTAAATGCCTCAGGTGTTTTCAAATTTTTTTTATTCTCCATGAAAAATGCATCCCCAAATGATAAATCATTGTGAAGAGTGAACAAACAGCAGATCCAGCTTTGTTCATTAACAACCAATGTTGTCTGTGAACACAGGATGTGTCAGGCTGCATTTATCTAGCTCATCCCTTCTTTTTAAGAGCAGCCAACACCAGATCCCTCAAGACAGAGTGGGAAGAACCAATGCAGGGAGAGACAGGCAAATTTGTCCAACCCATTGATCCTGCCCTGATCCCACCAATCTCCTGTGGTGCCTCACGCTGTAGGGGCTGAACACCGCACCCTGGCATATGAAGTGGGAACAACAGGGTGGGAAGCACGGCACAAAGGCAAATATCAGAGAACCACAGAATCATTAAGGCTGCAAAAGATCTCCAAAACCACCGAGTCTGTCCTTCAACCAAACACCACCATGTCAACTAAACCGCAGCACTAAGTGCCTCATTGAGTCGTTTCTTGAATAATTCCAGGGATCAGACTCCGCCACTTCCCTGAGCAGCCCTTCCAATGCTTGACAATGTTTTTGGTGAAGAAATTCTTCCTGGTGCCCAACCTGACCCTCCACTGGTGCAGCTTGAGGCTATGTCCTCTTGTCCCGGGAGAAGAGGCCAACCCCCACCAGGCTACAGTCTCCTTTCAGGGAGTTGTAGAGAGTGAAAAGGTCTCCCTGGAGCAGTCCCAGGCAGGAGAACAAGACATGCCATGAGGGAAGAGGGAACACGGCATATTAAGCCTGCAAGCCACTCTGCCAAAGACCTGCCAAAGATCTGCCAAAGAGTTTGGTGATTAGATTTCAGACACACAACTGGTGCTACAAGAACTTTGTCTTCTGCTGCAGGATGATTTGGAGAGTTCCTTGGTTGAAGTCATGTTCCTCTCCTGAGCTGGGGTGAGCTGAGCACCATCCTGTAAAGAGCAGTATGTCTGCTTCAGCAAGAGAGACAAAAGGATTCTGTGGCTTCACTGCTGGCAGAGAGAGCAGGAATAATTTGTAGTGAAACATTTCAGGTCTTGGTGATTAGTACTGAAGCTTATGTGTTCATCATGTATTAAAGTAGTAGTTCCACACAAGAATAATTATGGCATGAAGAAAATTACTAGATGGAGGAGAGAGAGATCAAAAGCCAGGCTATCACAAATCCCAAGATTGCTGAGAAATGAGGCCATCTTGAATTAGAAAAAAAATTAAAAGGACAAAAGAATCCCCCCAGGATCTTGCTTAATTTCATGGTTTTAGAGGTTCAGGTTGTCAAGTTCTTCAGAATCATAATTAAACATTACAGCTTTCCAAATTGCCTCTTTTTCCAGAAATTCAAACATAAGACAAAGAGGCTGGGAACATCACATTTCTGAAAAAAGAAAAACCAAACCACAGAGCAAAAAATTCTCTCTTTGAGGAGAGAAAATATTCTGAAAATTTGTACATTGCAACATTGATTTTTCAGTCTGAAGAAGTTTCTCCTTTGAATTCCTTGCCATCTTTGAGATCCTTGCTTCACTGTATGTTTTACTACAGTCAAACAGCAAAGAAAGATGCAACGAAGGGCAACATCAGGAGACACTCTTTCCTCTGTGTGGTTCACACTTTGCTGCAGAAGAGAACTCATCTCATGTCAGGAAAGGGTATGCAATCAGTTCCAACAGCACTTAAGAAGCCAGGGCACAGAAATAGCTGGGGGTCTAACAGCCTGTAGGCCCTGTCAGCATTTATTATCCATAAAGGAGATGCGATAATATCAGAGGCTGCACTGTGAAAACCACCTCTATTTTCTTGATTATAGTATTTGTTAAAATACTTGGTTAGAAAGAAGAGCAATGGAAGCTGAGCTAGGACTCTGGAAGTATTATTCAGCCCTCTTATTTTTTGTGGAAACAAAATTTAAAGAAAAATGATAAGACACAGAAAGCTGTAATTTATCTTGAGCTCATAACCTGAACTGCAATTGCTTAAGGGGCACATTCCAAATACTTTCATAAGTGAGAGTATAATGCTGGAACATGAACTTTACCGCAAAAAAATTTTACTTATCTATATGATGTGCCAAAGAGACAATATTAACCAAGTGTTCAGGACTGCAGGTTTTACTTGCACAGTTAGAGAAAAATCACATAAAACCCCTGTGGTGAAAAAGCGTATTAATGGGAAACTGTCAGCAACTGTTATTTACCTGGGAATTGGTCTTGAGCTTTCTATTGTCTGTATGAGCTCACCTTCCCCATTTAGCTGTTCTCACAGGGCAATGCCCTCAAGACCTGATGATTTGGTAAAGCCAAGGATGTGAAAAAAGCAGCTGATCTAAAGCAAAACCTTTTCATGGCTGGGAAAAATCATTTTTGAATGATTTCAGAAAAATCAGAATGGAATAGATCCGAGCAGAAACATTCTACAGTTGGCCTGAGAGAATCCCTTTTTTTTCTTTCCTTTTTTTAAACATGATTTCTGTACTTACTTTGCATATACAATAATGACTGAACCATGCAGCCAGCAACAGATTTGGAATCACAGCCTTATTCCTGAAGTCCTCGGAACAAGGAGAGGATCTAGCTGGGTCATGCAGCAGCACCACACTGTTTCCCCTCAGCTGATGGGACCTGATCTGACATTACAGCTGTGCTTTCAGAGCCAAACTGTTTGAACTGGATAAGTGCATTTTTTCATGTGGCTACTGTACTTCTGACTCTGTGTTTTCTGGCCTGCACTTTAGTCCTTAGCTAAACCTTTTACAAGCTTTCCTTCAGACATGACCAGCTCAAGGAAGTACCCTGCTCACAAGGCACAGCTGAAGCTGAAACATCGTGTTTGCCCACAGCGATAAGCCTTGGCAAAACATGAACATAAGGGATAAGATCATCAGCTACTGTGGACAAGCTGTTGAGGATCTCCTCCTGTCTTCACAGAGAGCTGGGAGCCAGGCAGTCCCTTGTGGACACTTCAGCTGCTTAACACAGCGCTGCTGCACCAGTTAAATTCCCTGTCACAGATGCTAAAACCACCAGAGTTGCTTAAAAACTCTAATCAGCACCATAGTAGTGATATCAAAATGGTAATGGTGGTGTGTGTGTTTGACAGAACGAGTCCCTCGAGAGCCAGAGTCACTTCTGCTCTCCGAGACCTAAAAAGTTCTGCCTGTAACAGGGGCTGATTTCTTTCCCTTTGTGGAGTGGCTTGAAAGGTGCAAACTGAATCTGCAAAAGCCTTGGCAGAGCAAATGTTGTAGGATATAATATTCTCAGAGCACTTCAGTAGCTGCTCAGTAGTTATGCCAGTGGCTAATGGTGCATTAGCTGAGTGCATTCGAGGAGATGTGTACTACACCTCTGAGTGGTCTGAAAAGAGGAAAATGCTTTGCAGGACTGGATGTGCCAAGTACAGAGCAACCCAACAAAGGTGGGGCCCCTCCAGGAACTGCAGGCCTTCTTTTAGTGAGACCAAGTACAAAAGACAGTCATTCAACACTGGAATCTCTTGGGTTTTGAGGGATTGGTTTGTCTGTTTAGAGTTTGGCAAAAATATTTCTCAAGGGTGCACAGCTGGTCTCTGCCATGGTTTGGGACTAAAAAGAAGTTCTCTTTACCATAAAAAGGTTCAAAAAATTTTGAACTCAGTAACAATTCTTGAGAAAATTAAACAATCTTTTAATATGACTATGAGCTGTTTCAAAGCAGCAAAAATTCTGTCTAAAAGCAAGCTGAGTGAAGCATTGCAAGCCTGGAAGTTTGCTATTAAGTAATTTAGATAGCAGCTGACATTGCCAGCAATGTTATTTTTCTGATACTTTGTTCATACAGTAAACATGACTCTTTAGGACCCTGTTTCCTGAGCAGAGGTGGCAATTTTGCTCCATGTTTGGGTATTTCTGGGTCCCTTGTACATCTATTTTCAGGTGGAAACTCTTGGGTCAGATCTTGATGCTCTGGGCTTGCATTCCATGCTCCTAAGCTGGTCAGTTTCCATGGGAAGGAAGGGAGGTCTGTGTTATCCAACTCAAGCCCTCCAGATTAAGGACAACAAAAAAAGGATTTGCATAGACCTGGCTAAAATAAAGCTACAAAGGTTAAGAGACCTGACTTGTGCCAAAAGCACTACCAGCCTATCCTGGGAATCCCTGGGAACCACAGCTGGGAACGTAAATTTCAGATGGACATGGTGTTCTTCCCTTCCTATCCTGGCAACGTGACTTTATGTGCCACTAAATTAATCCCGTTTCACGTTATGAATCTGTTGTGAAGCTGAACATACCTTCCCATATATTTGTTCATGACCCATTTCAGAATCAAAATGTGGTTTAAATACTTTATATACTCATTACTTTTTATTCTGAACTGCTGCTCATACGGACAGCACTGAGTTTTATGACAACACATCTTTTGATGGAAACACTCTTTTGCTGTTACTTCATCCCCTTGGATAAGAACTGCTCCACTATACAACACCACTCCACTGCAAACACAGTTTTGTACCCACAGTTAAATTATTGGCAAGAAGATCAAGCTTTCTATTATGGTCTTCTCAATCATTGAAAAAACCCCATTATGTTCACATAAAAATCACATTCTCCCCTTTTTCTTCTATTTTCTTCAACGAACAGATTTTGTTTTTCATTTTTAAACAGAAAATAAAACATACAGATCAACAAAAAGTATCAAGAGGGAGTAACAGACAAACATGAAAGCAGAAAATACTGAGCAAAATTGACATTTTGACACAAATTCTGTTTGCCTGGTCTTCATGAGACAAGGTTGGGCATGGGAGTATTCCTATGAGACAGAATAGCCAGAAAGCGTGGTTCAGAGAAGAGGAGAGGGTGGCAGTGTTAGCAATGCAGCTCATTGGAAATGCTGAAGCAGAACTGTCCTTTCTAGGTTAGTACCGACCAGCAGGAAACCTAAGTCTGTCACTGCCAAAACACCATTTTCAATATTCTAACATCTGCCATCCCTGTCTCTTAACAAGCACCGAGGCACTTGCTCACAGAACAGAAACCCTGTTATCCCAGTCAGCCCCTGCCTCTGCCTTCTCTGATGGTTTCACTGTAAGGACGCACATTTTCTAATTCAACATTTATATGCAAGAACCCTTTACAAGCTCCTTGTGTTTCCCCGACTGTTCAAACACACAGGCAGCAATGCTGTGACATTTCTCAACAGTTTAATTATCCTTTTTCCATCATGTTGGACTAAGACAGGAAGGTTTAATCTTAGTGAATGTTTCTATTAGTGTCGAGACTTTGAGGAATGTTTCTACTAATAATTTTGATTAATTTCTTCTGTTTTTCAAGGATGAGGCAAATTGTATTGCCCTATGTTCACCTTCTTGGTTGTTCTCACACAAAAAATGTACTGAATGAAAAAAGGGATTTCATCTGGTACACTTTTTTTCCAAGTATGAACCATACATTCTTCGCAGACATATACAAAACTAAAAAATAATTAACATCTTTTTGAGCAGAATTACTGAACACATAAATTTTAGCATTTCACTGCACAGGTATACAAAGAGAAAACAGAAACAGAACAAAACTTCCAACGTCCATTTGAAATCTTTCCATATTTATTCATCTTAAATGAATAAATATGGAAATATAGTCGGATTTTCCGGACAAACACAGCACGCAGCAGTCAAGGCCCAAAACCCAAAAAGCACTTCAGGAAACAGAATAGGTCTCAGTCACATTTCATGTGTGCACTTCTCCACTGGAGTGTTATTTCTCTTCTATCGGGGTTTGTTACAACTAAAAAAATTTTTCTCTGTTCAGCTCTTTATTCAGTAGGAGAAATAAAGTTCCATGATCAACGTGATCTGATTCTTTCCGTGATCTATTCACAACTTCAAACAGAGAAAATAGTAATTGCAAACACATTACCTGTAAAAAATTCATTCTCATTTATTCAGACTGATGAATGGGCCACACAAACACGAGCTTTTCTCCTGCCAGTAACAACTGAACGAAGAACAAAAAATTACTGGATTAAGTGATTAGAGGAAGCTGAGTAACTTTTAAAAGTGCAAAAAATTCCGAACTTGTAGAAAGAAAATTGGTTAGGAAAGGTTCAGCAAGATGCCTTGAAGAAAAAGTAGATAAAGAAGAAGCACTACTGTGTAAGACCTGTGGGAAAGCAATTACGATATTTGTGTTGATAGCCACGATGCCCAGATGCCTGCAAATTATCTAAATCGGCAGTCTACTTTAAAGAAATTGTACTTGTACCTCATTGTGTTTATCTTGCTTTCTTGCTCTGTCATTGCCTTATTGCCAATATTTTATTTCTTTCTTTTTTTTTTTCTTCTCTTTTTTTTTTGTAGAGCTGGGAATTGCAACTTTAGACTCCAATCACAAACACTAATATAGATGCAGTTATTAACTCTATTTCTCCCCAATATTTTTTTTCCTTCCTGTCTTAATCCCTGTGCAAGTATGTTTCCTCTTAATTTAAATTCCCTCAACACTATATTCCTGGCTGACAGCAGTCTTAAAAGAAACCCACACAAACAATTGAACAATACTCTTTTTCAAGTAAAAAACTCATATCGCATCAAGTTTCCATTAAATTGGCTGAAATCATAGCTTGATAACAGCAGCAGAAATATTAAATCTGTAGACATTTAGAATTTAATTTCTCATAAAGCTGTTCAGTGTATTTACCAGCTGCCAAGAAGGTAAACACCCATAAAAGCCTTTCTGGCCAAAGACAGCTACAAGCTTAGAAAAATTGCTTTTGTTTTCACCATAAAACATGTTTTCATTCAACATTTCTCTCCCTCTCCCCCAAGAAAAGGGATCATTCTTTGCAGAAGCATACAGAAGAACCTTGAGCTTTTTGCAAAAGCTGTTTTTCCTTGGTGAGTATACCTAAGTATCTCAGGGGAAAGTTTTCAGGTTTATTTCGGATGAATTTAAACCCTCCTGGCTGCTGGTGCCGCTAAGCCTCAGCTCCAAGATGTCCCAGGGAGATGAAGAGCACACAGTGCCACTGTGCTGTGGTTCTTAACCCTCTGGCACATTCAGAAATTCTTGTGTACTGAGACTAGGATTGGGTGAGCTGTCTGGGCTGCAGATCTCGACCACAGCCTCTAAGCTTTTAAACTTTGTAGATATTTCCCCACTGAAGGGTTTGCAACAATCTCTCAGGACAATGGTAATCCATATCTTGACCACCATACTCCATTTCTCTCTTGCTGCAGCTTGTTTACGCATGGACTTTCAGCAAGTTTCCATTCATAGCATCAATGAGAAAGAAAAAGGTACCAAAATGGGAAATTTCCACTGCTCTTCTTCAGAAAACCCTGTCTCCCAAGCTCCTAAAAGCTCTGTCAGATAGCTACCCTCCATCTTGATGTTTTCTTTTTATTCTTCTTCTTACCTTCATTCTTCCCTCTGTTTCTTCTCTCCTCCCATCACTTGCTTCCTTCCCTTACTGCTTGTAGTGTTCAACAGATGACCTGGGTGATAAGACGCTTTTTAAAAACTCACGGGTTGGCTAAATGATAAGAAATCAAAGTTATTATTTCCACACAGTTTTCTCTGGAATGGCAACACAGTCATTCAGGTCAAGAGAACAGGAAAACCAGCATCACTTTCTGCTAAAAATTCATTGGGTGGAGTGGCAAAATCTGACAACCCTGCCCAGGTAAGAGAGGTCTCTCATCTCCACCCATTACACAACAGGGGAATTAATACTTTGCGGAGAGCTTATCTCATTCATCACCCTTCAACAAACATGTTTTGCTTTCCCCCTGCATTCAGGGGAATTAATATTTTGCAAATAGCTTATTTCTTGCTCCCCCTCCTCATTCACTGAAAGTATAGCCATATATAACTTGCCATCTGCTGTCTTAATTCTCCTCTTGGTTTTGACATCACCAGTGGGAGGTCTGAGCATTCCCTTTACTTCCTGTCCCGATACCTGCAATGACTTCTTTCCCTTTCTTCTGGCTCAAGACTAAAATTAGATGGCAATGTTATTTCTTATGACAGTGTTGATGCTTTCTCTGTTTCTTTATTCTTAAGGTTGCTTCCATTTTTAAATTAATATTATTGCTTCAAATCAGCATCAGAGATGAAAATGAATTAAAGGAAAAGTCAAGTGTTTTGAGATATTCGTATCCTACAACATCTAACTGCTATTAGATAATAAAAAAAAATGCTTGGTAAATTCTCCCATGTCAATTAGGTCCTTTTTGCGAGGTGCTCAATTTCTGTAAACTTAGTTTAAGTCCCCTCTGCACATTTTGTTGGGTTATTGGATTAACCGGGAACAGAAATTGTTGGGGAGTCTTTGTGCCTATGCTCAGTGCTGCTGCTCTGTTTTTTATAACAGCATTTCAAAGTCTCCACTTGCAAAACAAGGATGACAGCAACTCCCTGAACTGCTATTGCTATGTAGAATGTGAACAAGAAGGGAAAAAAATGATGAAAGTGAGGTCAAGTGTTAGGAAAAAAACACCCCAACACACAAGGCATTAAAGCCATCAGAAACAGAGGATAAGCCCTTTCCCAGCTTTTAGAGACTACAATGAAACATTAATGACTGGCCATGCCAAAATACTAGACTTGTTGGACTCGGGAAGTGACCCATGAAAACCACACTGACATGCTTGAGTCAAGCAAAGTGTTTGGCTGGCCTTGATGGATTTTTGTTTATCAAATCCCCTATAAGCTTTATGTTCTTTACTGGAGCTGCAAAAAGCTATTTTAAAATTACTAAAAGTTTTAAATACCATTTTTCTTCTGATTTAATTGCAGTTCAGCAGGGGCAGGTAAACTGAGTGTTGGAAAATGTCAAGAGGATTGATAATAACAAGCAGCGTCAGAGTTGGGAGGGGACCTGGACCGGTCTCGGAGTAAGATATTTCTGTCTAATAAATTTCAAGCGAAAAATAAAATTTGCATCTCTATTCTACATATAAGGGAACTTCCCTTTGGCAATGGATAGATGGCCATATGCTGTGCTAGACTGTGCTAGATTAGATACCTCTGGATTATATACAGCTCGGCACCCACTCTGTCTCCAGAGACACTGAGAATTAATGACCCCAGCAAGGTCAGTGCCAGAACTTCCTACGGTGACAGTGAGGCCAAGAAAAAGTTCCCAGCAACTCATTTTTAGAAAACTCTAGTCCGTGTTTCAGTATTTTTTCATCTTCTTCTTCTTCTCTGGTTATGCGAGTTGGGGGTACTCTGAGGTCCACTAGGGCCTACAGACAACAAAAATGACTTTCAAGACAGAAGGAGTTTAGTATGTGGAAGTCGTCTTGCTTCATGTGATATGTGTAAAAGCTAGATATCTATGGTTTTGATCTAGGCATATTAGTTGTCAGTGAAGAAGAACATTCACTTGTAGCCTTTCATTCATCTGACCTATTTCAAATGTCTCGTTTCTGTTGAGTTTATATTATGGGCTTGCTGGCTTAGCCAGCAAGAGCCCCACAGCCACTTTTCTCTTACTGCCCTGACCACAGCAGGATGGGGGAGAGAACTGGAAGAGTAAAAATGAGTACAAAGTCTGGATGTTCAGCTTATACATACAAATCTCCATCGGGTCAAGTGAGACCCATTCTCTGTCCTATCAGAGAATGCTACTCCTTCAAATTAATACCCATAGTACCTTCTGGCAATACGACCTTCTCTAGTGTCCTTACATCGTGGCAGGAGAGATGGGATGGAGAAGGAGAAGTTGGGAAGGAAGTTGTCTTTGTCTCAGTTTCTTTCTCTCCGAGCTGGTAAAATTCTTAAGCAGCACAGAGGCTGCTACTAGACTTAATTATTGATTGTCGAGGATCCTTGAGACCTTCCTAGGGAGGCCTCATGGTGAGTGCAAACTACTGTTCCTCATTATTGTCACTGAAAGATTTACAAGATGAACGTTTTCTACACGCATCAATTACTAACCCAGCTTTTTCACTTACAGCTTTGAACTGAATTTAACATCTCCAAAAAATAGTAACACTCCTACTGGTGTTGTTTATCAGTTAAATCTAAAGCTTTCTTCACACAGCTCAGAAAGGAAAAATATTTACTTCAGGTTCTAATATTATTCCTTTCACCACCAGCCCAATGGCCTAGAATTATATTTTTGCATGAACTTACTGCAGTTTGCTTTACTGTGAAGCCACTTGGCGTAGTAGAACCACCCCTCCAGAACCAACTTCTTTCATGAAGCTGACACTGAGTTAAATATCTATCTGTATTTAGAAAATTTTCTCTCTCTGTATATTGATGTTTCTTCTGCCAACTACAGATCCTGACATGCAGACTGCTCTGCCAGGAAACCACAGATCCAGACAGGAGAAAGAGATGTTGTTCTGTCGGTAGGGCTCAGGTCTGCAATAATGGGAAAAGGAAGCCACCATCCACCTCTTTTCTGAAGGAGTCCTTATTTTCTGGTGAGTTTTCTGAGAAATTTTTAAGCAATCTTCTGCCCCTCCTATCCAAAGCAGAGATCTGAGGTGTTTTTGAGCCAGAAGCATGCCTAAGGCCAGATACACACATCTCTAGATTACTTGAAGACACCAAATTGAACATCAGCTATTGCTGACACTGGCTGTGATTATTTGTTGGCATAGAGTACATTTAGTTTATGGGCATATACTCCCTCATTTCCATATAATCAAATGTTTACACTCCAGCATAAACAGAAAGTTTTATGTCCTGTTATAAAGAATCACAAGACCCTTTTCTGCCTCTGCATGTAATAATGAAGTTTGGGCAACAAGACTGATTTATTCCTGGTGAGAAAACAGCCTGGTACATGTGAAAACCCCTACACACAACTAAGAAAGATATCTCCCAAGCTTTTGTTAGAAATATCCTCTATGGGTTAGAAAGTACAGAAAAGAGGAACTGTCTGTTTCTAATACCAGAATTTATTTTGCCTTCATGTTGTTTTTGCAATATTAATAATGGAGAATGCCTATGGCCTGCGGGCTTTTTAAAGTTTTCATCAAATTTAGCTGTGCAAAACCAGAACTGAGTCTGCTTCAGCTTTGTACCAAACTATGAGGTCTCAGGGCAGGTCAAATGTGAGCTCAGCTGTACTGACAGCCTTATGGGCAACCCCCTTTGCTTTTTGCTTTGTTCTTCTAAACCAGTGTTGTTCATACCATCTTCCTGAGGTAGATTTAGATCATGAAGCTCTCAGATAACCTTTCAGATTTCTGTCTTTGTCAGGCTTCTTTCTTTATTTCAAATGTATACTTTTAGCCTTCTTGCAAATAGGAATCCTCAGCGTTAACACAAAAGGCATGTAAAAATGCAACACAATGCCCAAAGCTCTTCCACTGGCTAAAAATGATGCCTTTCATCCAATGTCATAAGTTCGAATGTGTCGCTGCTTTTGGATCAAGGATATAGCATGAAATTATATGGTTCTAGGGAAACAGCCTGTCAGAAGTTTTTCATTGGATTCATTATAAACTGGTTTTCCTCACTGAAAAGTAATCCAGATTTCGGGGAGATAGGACTGCATCAACCAAGATCAATTTCAGAGCATTTTAACAACTTTTCACTAAAGATGAAGTCCTAATTTTGGAATTAATTTTATGTATCACTTTCAGCTGGCCTGTTTCTTCACCATTTTGGTATGGGCACTTATTTCTTAAACCAGACTATTTTACTGGTTTGAAATACATTGAAACTCTAGAAAATTCCTTCCTTAGCACTGGATGTGCTTAAGGAAGCTGCAAGCTAACAGCATACTTGTAGTTTTTAAGCTATCAATTACAGCCTTCTTCAAGTGCTGTGCTCACAGGTGTGACAGGAATCTAGATAAAGCACTGTATGATATACTTGATGCAACCATCCATCCTACATTTAGTCTCAAGTGAGTTTCTCCACTAATCTGTTATTTCTCTGTATATCTCATGTCAGCACACCAGAGATTAACTCCCTAAATTCAGAATCTGTCACCTTTTGTCTGGAGATAGATTACATTGCTTTATGTCGTCCCGTTGAAAGCCACGAGTAGCAGCACACCTCACTTTAAGGATGAATTAGAGTCCTTCCCCAGTGCATTGTCCCTGCAGTGTCAGCCACAAGCAGGTGTTCAGAAATATGTATAAAAAAATAAGGGAATACATGATTGCTCTACCTGTGTTCACACTGTGGGGCAGTCAGCTCCAAAGGGTGGTGAGGAAATAGCAAAATAGTCAGAACTGGGTTGTATTTTAGTGGTATTGCCACAATCTGCCTCAGGGTCCTCCTTGGGGGACCTTCAACTCTTGAGAGCTGCAGGTATTAGCAGTGGCAGAGAAGTATGTGATGTAAGATAGTGAACACCTGGGCACCCCATACAATCATTGAAACTTTAGCTCTTCCTATACATTCTGAATATAGCAATTTCTATTTCCCTGGCCTTCATGTTCTCTTTTTCCTGTCATAGTGAGCTTCCATCACTGTCTTTAGAGAGGGCTGAGGCAAAATTGCTTGGTCTGCATGTCATAATTAAGCTACTCTTAATCTTTGTCTCACCCTCACAGAATAGCCACTCCACTTATTACCATTGTTATATTTTATTGGAAAGAAGAGCATTTTTGAGACAGGTCTTCTCTTAGCCCAACACGTTCTGATGTAAAGTTGTGTTCTCCCAGAGAAAGGTTCAGCTCTACCGTAAATTTCCCAAGAGTGTTATTTTCACTGGCACAGCATTTTGGGGTAAAGATACAAATTACCTCCATTTTCAGTGCTCTATCATTCAGCGCTCTATGATCATGGGCACAATGATCTGTGAAAGCTTGGGAGATGCTTTGCACAGTGGCTCCCTAAGTACTCCACTG
This sequence comes from Mohoua ochrocephala, assembly GCA_013398855.1. Classification (NCBI taxonomy): domain Eukaryota; kingdom Metazoa; phylum Chordata; class Aves; order Passeriformes; family Acanthizidae; genus Mohoua; species Mohoua ochrocephala. The sequence goes on from VZTA01009774.1 coordinate 53,451, forward strand.
CAATAAGGATAATGCAGCTAACAGGGAGGCTGTATTTGACATTTTGTGACACGTAGCTGCAAGGTGATGTGGGTCTTGTAAAACGTGTCTGTGCTGAGAACAATGTGGCCCTTGGCTTCTATTCGCCTTTAACAGGGAGGTGAGCCATGCCACTGAAGCATTTCAAGTATGTGAGAAGTAAAAAACCCCAAATTTCAAATTTCTGTTAGAGGCCGCCTCCTCTTGACCCAGTTGAAGCCAGTCTTCCAGGTAAGAAGGGAATGGTAATGATGTGATATTGGAAGTAGTTGGCAGCATTCAGAACTGCCTGCAGAAACTTGTGTGTATCAGCCATGCCAAACAACTGAACCTCCTAACCTCAAAGAAAATTTCTGCACTTAATAGCCCCCATATCCTGGGAAAATGTTTCCGTGGTGTCAGGGGAAACAAGTGAGCAGCGGCTCCTGCTTTCCCTCAGCCTGTACCTCCTAGATGGTAAAAGGCTCCTTATTCTGTCCTGCTTTTCATTGGGAGCAGCCAGACTCATCCTAATCCCCCGTTTCTGATGTTATCCAGGGGAGGGCTTGTGAAGCACACGGCAGCAGACATGCTCTGGTTTGTCTGTGGCAGGTTCTCCGTGGTTGCCCATAAAAGATCACCTTCATTTCAGCATGACAGGCTGAAAAGTCCTGGCTTGCACTGAATGCCAGGAGGCCAAATGGACTCAGCCTCCAGAGGGGTTTGGCTGTGTGACAGTCACATGCTTTAAGGCCCAGAACCTTGAGTGCAAACTCAGTGTAGGGTTCTGAACCCTTCATGCAGCAAATCCAAGACTGTAGGGCAGGACAAGGGAGAGCTGTCAGCACACTGAGTGTGGACCCTGTCATAGCAGCAATCCACCCAAGCTTATGCTTACAAAGGAGCAGAATATTTTGGTTTTGAGGTACTTGAAATGACTCCAGTCCATGTTTCCCTCTAGCAGAACTTGGGGTTTTACATCCCAAGGCTGCTTAGGGGAAGAAAGGACAGCAGGGAGTATTATGAAGATGAGCTCACCTTTACTCCAAATCCCAAAATAAGTAGTGCAGTCATTTCTGGGAGAGAGAGAAGGACCTGGAGCAAATCCAACTGGATGATGCACTCCAAATTCCCCCCAAGTGCCAATTACCACACAACTAAAGATGGTTTTAAGGCTGAGACTAACTTAAGGGTAAAAAATAACACATTACTGAGACATTATGTATTTCCTAAAGCCCATCATTACACAGTCAAGAAATTATCATCAATAATTTCACTTAATTGCGAACTAATTTCCTCCTCAAGTATAACTTACACACACACTTTCAATTATTTTTAATGGTGTGAATAGCTTGGAGAGATTTGGTTACTCTCTAAGGGAACTAAGAACCTTCAGGACAAAAAAACCCAGTAGCACAGATGCTAAATTTCTTAAAAGACATGACTTAAAATTAATTTTCAGTCCTAAACTAATTAATAGCTTACTTGTAAGTTCTAAAAGAAGTTCATTCCACCCTGAGAAGATAAGTGCTGTAAATTGAGGAGGATTCATGTTTTTCCAGTGTAATGTGAAAGGTCAAGCTTAATTTTAAATATAAAACAAAATTCAGACTGTCCTAAATGGAGGGGGGAGAAGTGATATCACTTAATAGGGAAAAAGAAAAATCTGCATGATTTAAGCTGTAGCTTAATGTTTGAGATGTGGGTTTGAATCTTTGCCCTTTCTCCCTGCCATCAGCCTACTTTGATCTTAGGTAAATTGCTCAGCCTGCTTCTTCCCAACTGTACAGCCATTAATTATCACAGCCCAGCTTCATAAATTTTAAGAAAATAACTCGATTTAGAGATGCCTGGACTCAAAGTCCAAGCAGACACAGAAGTATTGGGAACAAAGTGCCCTATTAGGTGCAGCAATCATTGACATTGAACAGCCCCTATAGCCACTTCTAGCAGAGCTTTCTTTTGTTTGTTTGTTTGTTTAAGAACTGCACTGCTGTGGCAGAGTTTAGTGGCTTTAGGCAAGGCAGGCACCTCCATTCAGACTTGGAGCTTCTTACAGAGAACCAGATTCTTCTGGGCCCAAAAAGTTGTTTTTTTGGTCCATGCCATGATGTCTGGTCTGCCAGAGCCTAGAGCTCTCAGTGGGCACATTTCTAGCTCCTAAAATTCACCTTTAACCTATCTACTGGAATACTTTCACATATACCACACCAGAGCACCCGGACAGATGTAAGCCGAAAAATCAGGAGAGAAAGAACCTGCCCACAAAACCTGGGTCTTCATGATAACACAGGAAAAGGATTAATCATACAATATGGAATCGTGCAGCATGAGCAAAGGCATGGCAAAGTCAAGGTGGGTATGATGATCGTGCTCATGTAGCATGAAAAATAAAAATCAGTCATTGAATTCTAAATATGACATCATGAACAGTACCAGAGGTCCCACCTCATCTATTCAGGTTTTATGATTAAGTTTCAAGAACAATTTAGACATCTGCTGATGGGAAATGCACTCGAATGCCAGACGCCTCCTTTCTTACCTTTGCCAATAAAAGGGTGTCTACAAAAGAAAATGGAATGTAATATTTTAATTTCCTATTGAATACATTTATTGGGTAGAGGGCACCTCTAGTGTTCCTTCCCACATTTTTCACCTGAAAATCCCTAACTCCTCTCTGCCTCATATCTCTAGTATTTTGTAATTGTATAGCTTTATAGCTTTAGCAAAGAATAGGTTGCATTGATTTAGGCACACAGACTGTAATAGTTACTTGTATGATAGTCATTGTTATCCCATTCTATCCCTATGGTTACAATAAACTGTTAGTTTACGTTAAATAATGTAACTAGATTCACTGTCACTCTAAGAATTAAATTATAGGTCTACCTAGATTAATTTCTAGCAGTTACAATGATTTCCCCAACGAAATTATTCATTTCGGCATCCATCTAAATTGATTTCTTTGGGGAAAGAAGATAGGAAGAGATGTGCATGTGCTGAAACATTCCTTGGCATAAAGTGATACAGTCAGCTGGATATTGTCTATAGGCTAGCAGAATATATGAAAGCACTTCTTATGTGAAAACTGTGTACAGCCTGTCTCCTTCAGTGAATGTTCATATCTGAAGGTACAATCCTTGTAGCAACGCAAAAAAGTCCGGCAACATGTAAAGAATTTTTTCTGTTATCTTTGTGTTAATGCAAAGCTCCTCTGCAGTCAGAATCATGTTTACAGATCTGAGGACAGGTGGCACGTCCTGAGCAATCTGTAAAGCTAAAACTTTGGTGGCATCTTTACGACTCAGAGGATTTTCTACAACATTATGTGTAAGGCAGGAAATAAGTTGTCGGCTTGCATGTCTAATTCTCATGGCTCATTTTTTTTTGCTTGTTTTATACAGCAGTGGATAGCTGTCTACACTGCCTTTGTGCTCACATCTAGACTGCAAGATTTTAAGGGAATTTTCGTGACATCATTCCTCCGTTTTAAAGACAGTGGCAGAAGTACAAAAAAAATAGTAGAAATGTCCATGTTCAATATGGGAAAACACAAGAGTAGCTCCAATTGTTCGAATCAAAGATTAGCCCATCCCAGTGTGGTGTCTTTAAGATAAGCATAGCTGATGCTTCCTCACCTGTGCAAAACATCTTATATTGTCGTCCTGAGACAAAGACTCAGGTCATCATATCCATGGGCACTGGATATGGCCTACATCTCTCTGAACCAATTTATTATTAAGTTGTTCTTTAAGGGGTTCTACAGCTTAACTATATATTGTGCAGAAAAAGCTGTTCCCTTTCCTTCATCTTAAACTTACTATATGTAGCAATTTCTTAGAAAACTTTTAGTCTTTCTTTTTTTTTTTTTTTTGAAAGACCGAACAACTTCTCCCAGTCTTACATCTCCCCATCATAGAATCATGGAATGGCTTGGGTTGGAATGGACCTTTAATACCGTCTAAGTCCAACCTCTTTTTCAGAAGTTCCCCTTGCAGTACTGGAAAACCACAGAGAGGTTCCCCCAGAGCCTCCTCTGGGCTGAGCAACCCCAACTCTCTCAGCCTGTCTTTATAGGAGACGTGCTCCAGCCTTCTGAACATCTCCATGGCCTCTTCTGGACCTGCTGTAACAGGACCACGTCTTTCTCGTGCTGGAGGCTCCAGAGCTGGGCAGAGTACTCCAGGTGGGATCACACAACAGCAGAGTGAGAGGGGGAGAATCACCTCCCTCAGCCTGCTGGCCACATCTCTGGTGGCCACACATCAGCTGCCAGGTCATCCAGTAGCATTAGAACACCTCTTCTGAAAGGAAAATTAACACCAAAAGACTGTATAGAAATGTTATTGCTTATCATAGTCATGTCATATCACAGAAACAGATGGGAGCAGTATATTCGGATTAGTCACCAGAAAAAGTTGTGATGAATTCTAGAAGCAGCTGGCAAAATTAGGTGGAGGTGGGATGAACTGGCAGAGCAGTTCAATGAAGGACTGTTGAAGGGAGAAGAGACCAGAAGGAATAAACACAGTGAGGGCATGTTTTTCAAAAGACATTCTCACTCTATATCCCAAGACTGTGAAACAGAAACGGTACAGGAAATTACAGTGAAATTATTTAATGCATTGAGATAATATGAAGATTGTATTCACAGATGGAATCCCATTCAATTCTGGTTATCTACAGGGAGGAAAAAAATAAATAAGAGAAAGAGATGGAAGAGATTCTGAAATGAGGGATTAAATCAGCTGGGGAACCACCAAAGAAGGTCAATGGGAACTCTTTCACATGGAAGAACTAAAGTAACAAGAGAGGAGAGGTAGAAGCATAAAAAGTGGTTGTTGCCCATGAATGTTTTAGAGAATGTTTTACTTCTCTTAGCTCTTTATTAAGAGGACATACTCAGTGAACTAGAAATGTAACAAACAGTGTAATTAAAGAGCAAATCCTTTTTTTAAAAAAAAAAAAAAAGAATTTCTTGTATTTCTTCAAAACCTGTATACTACAAACCCACAAAATTACCATGAATGCATTTTTTTATGATTGCTGCTGTAAGTCTTTCTATGTGCCAAGAAAAGGCCATTCCCACCAAACACTAACTTCTTTTTGGAGGAGCTAATCCTGACGAAAAACTTTGCACTTGTGTAAGGCTGGTACTGGCAAGTAGTTCATGAATTTCACTTGACACAGACTCCAAATTACTTCATTCAATAAATGACAGTCCCAATTAACTCAGTCAACTATAACTGAAGCTCAGTTTTCAGTCCTGCCCTGGATGACTCTATGACTCTATCTAAAATCTCAAGTGCAACTTATTTCTTCTTCAGTCAAGCAGATATCAAAAAAAAAAAAAAAGGAGGTCACTTTTGCAAATGTACTTCCACAAGAGCAGACTAAAAATTCTAGTCTGTCTATGGAAAGATCAATTCGTTTAGTATTTTATCCAGCTTGAGTTCAGACTATGAATTTCTTAAGCCTTTCAGTAGTAAGGCTTTCTCAAGTCATAATGTTGTATTTCTCTGCAGAAACACAAACAACTTGTGACTACTTGAATTGAATTAAAAATATTTCTCTGGATCAAATTATACAGTAACAGAGTGCTTTGACTACACTCTATCTGTATGGCAATTTGCTTGTTATTGATGCTTGTTTTTATACATACATCTACAGGCAAGCAATGTACGTGGGGGATCTAGAGACTAACCCGGAAAATGGGCTTTTTTTGTTTCTAACCCCAAGTCCTAAAAACAATAACTATTAGGATTTCTTTGCAGGTGTGGTGTGAGAATTTCCCTCCAATTTCTGTGTGCTGTGTTCCATTGTATTACAGTCATGCACACTTCTGAACAAGCACAATCTAAGTTCTTCCCTGTTTATATTGGTGCACAATGAGACAAACTTCTAGAACACAAAACTGAAACACTTTATTTTTGCAAATGGACAAAACTTTCCCATTCAAGTAATACTTCAAGAGACTTAAAGCTCTTAAGCTGAAATGTTTTGATTGTGAGGAAACAAAAGCTGGTAAATAAACTCTGTCTCAGAGGTGATACTGCCCCATATATTCAAGAGGCACGTGCACAGGAGTGGAAAAAGCAGATATACCTTTCCCATGAGCTGAAAATGTGACATCTAGAATACAGAAAATGAAGTGTATCAGGTAGGAAAATGGTAGAAACATGGGCAATAGGGTGCAGCTGTACACAGTTTTTCTAATGTTTTGCACTACTGTTGAAAAGTCTGTAGAAATGATCTCAGCATCACGATTTTGCAACTGAACTAGTTGATATCTGGGAGTAGGTGGACACAAAATTATACCAAGATTGCCTCATGGCCCATCACTAATTAGGATTTCTGAGCATTGGTATTGCCTTATGACAGTGGGAGGAAAACACTTTCTCCTAAAGAACATCTGGTGTCTATAAAGAACTCATGTATCAGTTTTAGTTATTCAGTGATTTTTTTTTTCCAAGCATCATGCACATCAGAAGATTAAAATGAAATGCCCCTGTTTCTTTGTAGTAGCCTAAATTCTGCCTGTAGTTTTGTATCCACATCCTGGATTGAAATGTGAGATTTACACTGGGTTTTGTGAGTGTTGCTTTAATTAGTTCTGTTTCCATGAGACCCTTAGTATCATGAAATGCAGTTAATGGGCAAGGCAAATAGTCATAAAACAAATAAGGTTACTTCTGTAAACGTTTGCACAGCTTTTCCAATATAGGAACTGACATTGTCAGATGGCCTATGCTGAAGATGTGCTGTCTCAAACCCTTCCAAGAAATGAGGTATAACTCTCTTCCGTTCACTTCTTCCAGATGGCAATTCACCGGGGCTGGAAGGAGAAAATTATATGGAGAACTATACAGGTATTTTTATCTTTGTTCTTCTATGTGCCAGAAGGAAAAGCAGGTCTGTGGTCTTGCACCAAAATAGACACCAAAACAGAGAAGTACAGTCATGATAAGGGTAAAGAATCCTGGAGGTCTGATGAGATACGAGGGCTGGAGGAATGCACAGACAGCTACTTCTTCGCCAGGTTAAAAGAAGTTATAAAATGCTAAGTGTCAGAGGGAAATAAAAGGCTTATTAAATGCATCCCCTCACCACGCCACTCCCTGCCATCGGGCAGGAGAACTGCAGAGACTGCAGGTGGCCAAAAGGCAGGGGGAGTGATGAGATTTTACAAACCCACTTTAGCACAGCAGTCCTTGAGGGGAGTAGGAGGATGTGTAGGCAAGCAATATAAGGGCCACACATGCACAAACCAACCAAATGTCACATGAAGGTACAAAAATACAAGCTGAACTCATCACCACCTGATCTTAGATAAACTAAACTGTCTTAATAGAGGTGGCTCAAAAATGATAATGTTTCAGTGGAGTTTTGTTTATTGACACCATCTGATATCCTATGATATTGCTATGGTAACTGGAAAAAATACCCTGCTACTGGCATTTCGTGTTAAATGACTGCAGTTAATGAGGAGCCTGTGTTAAAGGTCACATTCTCAGGAAAAAAAAAAAGCCTTTGAAAAATGCCTGCTAACACTCTTTCTTAGAGATAAGTGTGGTTCAGCCAGACTGCCACAAACTGTTATGGACATTTTCTGAAAGGAGAAAAAAAAAAAAAAAGGAGGGGGGGTGTCTCACCATACGAGCTAATGGGTTCTCTAAGAATTATAGCTGTCACAATCCAAACGACTTGTACAGCTTTCGTGCCACTAAAACCATTTGGAAAAAATAATAATTGCTTCTCCATGTACAGAACAGAAATTTCTTCTTTCCAGTGACAGTTTGAACCCCCAATTAGTTTGAAAATTGAAGCAGTCATTTCAGAAAGCCGCCACATGGCATCTGATGAACCAAGATGGCTTGAGTGTCATTTGCTGTTGACTTTTGCGGGCAGAATTCCAGTCATAGCAACAGGACATTTGCATCAAAGACAGGCACAGAAAAATTGATCTCATGAAGAAGTCTGAATCACAAAAAAAAAAGATGGGGAACAGAGAACCATAGCTCCCAGGAAACATACTACATTTGGGTGGAATACTTATTTTCTTGGACAGCCAATGTAATTATACTGTAAAACATGCACAAAACCTCCCAAAATTGCAATTAATCTCAGAAATAATTTTATAAAGTGCAAATAATTTCTCTTTATCTTCCAAAAAAAAAAAAAAAATCTATCTTTCAAGTGATAACTGTTTTGCAAAATGTGGAAAGTTTTCAGACAAACTTGATCCAGTGCCTTGACCAAACTAAAGGACACACATTTGGTATCAGCTGTTTGTCCCCTTCTTTCATATGTCTTCTGTCCATATAAAATATTTCCCACCAAGCTGTATTACCCTTCCTGTATATTGGATCTTCCAAGGATGCTGAGATGAAAGGGCAGCTGGACATCATAGGAATGTTCACCAGACAAAAGTCTAAATGAATACTAGAAAAAAAAAGGTAAAAGTGTCTAACTGCAGCCTGAGCTATTGAGAATAATGTAAACAATCCATGAACAAATTGATACATCTTGAACCATTTGCAGGGCTTTCAGTGTATTTTTGCTGACATTTCCTGTTGTCATCCAAGGAACTTTTCACCACAGATGGGCAGTGAGTGAGTTGACAGTGAAGTAAATCTTGTGGAGGGGGTGTGGAGCAGCGCCGTGTGGGAATATTAATCCCAGAAATGCTCTGAACAGGAAGACACCGTGAGGTGGTAAGGACCTCGGAGCCTTTTTCAAAACATGGGTGCTACAATCTGTGCAGCTCTCAGGTAGGAGGCCTGAAATGGAGACACAAAGTCAGCCACATGTCAAACCCTGGCAGAGACTCTTCCTAAGATGACTTGTGCCGACTGCAGCGGTGATCCTCAACCTTTTGCAGTTCGCAGGATATCTCCAGTGGAGATGTAAATCACTGCAGGGCATGTCTGCCAGTAGTGCAGTCTTGCTTTACTGCTTTACTTTCAAACTCACCTGTGCAGCACTGCTTAGGCCCTCAGAACTTTCCAGATCAAAACTCACAGAGTTTGTTATGGTACAGGAAACCCTCCATCCATGTTCACTACTTATACCTTCTTCATGATTGCATAGTTTGCAGCACTGACAGACACAGAGCTCCTCTGACAGAGCTCCTTTCTGACACACAAACTGTACATGCAACCTTATCTCACTTTTTTGACTTTTTTTTTTAATAAATTCTCATCTCAGATGATTTTAAATGCCACAGTTGTTTGCTGTCCATCTCTAGTGCAAACCAGTGGACTCAGTAAAACCTGAGTGGAGTGTACAGAAGGCATGAAGTCATTATTCAGCACGTCTCAATCCTGTTTATATCTGCCCCCACAGGACATCACCTCTCCGGAGAAAACAAACACCACCCACTACAGATGAAAGAGACAGCCTTTCATCCTAGGTCATTTTGTGCATAGCACCACCACTCCAGGAGATCAAGACCACTGTCCTGTCCCCAGCATCAACATGAGGATGAATGGTCATGTCCCTCTCCCTGCCCTGGCTCTGCAGGTGGGAAGCACATTAACAAGCAATGCAGGTACTTATCCAAAGCCTAACACAGAAAGAAAAACCTGATCTTCCCAGCCTCCCAGGGCACTCTGTATATCTTCATGGTCCAGATGGTAAATGCCTTTTACTATCCCCAATGGAGCCACATTTCCAGCAGCACTCAATACCTGTTAAGATCCATGAAAAAGAAGCCTATTTTTTATCTGCTTTGTACCCAGGCACCCAGTTATTTTATCACTGTGCACTTAAACATCTGGCTTTAAAACATTAATATTCAGCTTTAATCAAATGTTAGATTAATTGTCAAAGTTTTCAGACACAGAAGCTGCAATTTATCACTTTCTCTGAAACGGGGGCCTGTATTATATGTTTTTGGATTAGCAGTACTAAGATAACATCATTTTGTAGAAAGTTTTCCTTCAAATTGTGTGACAGGCACCTACCATGGTACGCTAGGAAAAAAAAAATTAGTTTCAGGCTTTGATTTTGTTCTGCCAGGTCACAGCCATTTGGAAGAGGCATGGGTCTTTGCAGACGAGATCTTTAGTTCCTGATTTAAAAGCATAAGAATTGTCTTTCTCAACCAAAAGGAAAACAGAGGAAAATCAGGTGAAATACCTGTTTCCATTAGGGATGCCAAATAAAACGTTCCTGCAATATCAAGTCAATAAATAAAGTTGCTGCTATGCTCGGAAGAATCATCACCAAAAGCATTTCCAGGCCCTTTATGAGGGTGTTTGGATACTTCCACAGAAAACCCTGGATGTGGGCCTTTGACAAAGCAATGACTGTATTAGCAGTCAGCTGTAAAATACATTCTGAAGAGACCAGGAGTTCAGCCTGAAAGGTTTGGCAGTAGCAATATCCAGTAGACTAGCAGTCATTAGTTCCGGATGATCTACTCTCCTGGACATAGCAGAGGTTCATTTCAAACTATTTTAATTCAAGAGGTCTCCTCATAATGAAAATGAAAAGCCTGAGGTGAGAGCCATAGATTTTATGACTTAATTCTTCAGTTTTTATGGTGTCACGACCATGTCAACATCACAACTCTGTTAATGTTTTATATTTCATTGAAGAAGTATTGTGGAGGACCCTTCCAGGCTGCAAGGGGCTGCCACCTATAGACACTTTGCAACATCTTGCATTCACAGAAGTGAAAACGTCACTTCAACACCCTCAGAGGATACCCAGAACTCTAGTGCACAAGACATTAGATTTGTCTAAACAAAGAGAAAATGAGGAGCATGCTTCAAAGCACTGATGAAGACCTAAAACTGCCTGCACGGAAATTAGGTAACTTGTTAAAATTGCCAAATTATTTGTATTCTAGAACACAACACCTAGAACAATGCAGCACTTGTCCCGGATGCCAGAAGGACAATCGTTAATTTGCCACTGGCTTTAAATAATATAAGCACAATGCCTTTGAGTCCCCCTAAATTCTTGAAATTTTGCATTACATTTTCTTTAATTTAGAAGTGTTTGTCAGACTCCAGGGAACTAAATTCAGGCCCAGCAAGTAGACTCAGTTTTCCCAGTTAATGTAACAACCTTGTGGTGTTACCTCAATTTTCATCCCTATTTGCTTTACATAAAGTGAAAATGTACACTGCTAACTCTGCAAATCCTGCCAAACTGGAACCCAAGTTCTGTAAACAAGCGACACAGCTGATTACTAACAGCACAGGAGAGTTAATTAATGAGTAGGTCTTTTTGAAAACATCTTGCCTTGCCCTTTTTTAAGCAACATGGCACATTTGTGCACAATCTCTTATTTGAAGATGCTTATTAAAGAGGCTACATATTTTAATGAAACCCTTTAAAGAATTAGAAGATAAATACAAATTACCAAGCAGCTCTTTGTTTAATTTAAAAGAATACTTTCAATACAGTAACATACAAGCATCACCTGAAGTTCACCAACTACAGTGAGCGATAGCGTAAATTTAGATGTGAGCTAATCCTGTGATTGCCTAAAAAGTTGATATACAGACAAACTATTTATTGTAAAATCATTTGACAATGCCAAGCTAAATTTGCATCATCTGACAGCTGAGGGAGAAAATGAGCTGTGTTCTTATTTATTCTCCAGAAGTCACAATGTTATTAATTTTCTTGAAACTATAAACATAAGTCTGTTTTAAACAAAAATGTGTGACAAGTTTTCTTAGTGAAAACATTGGTGCAACTGAGCAAATTGGTTCAACTAAACTACATTTTTAGTGTAGACTCTCTGTTTCAGCTGCAAAGGGAATTGAGTTGGAATAGAAGCACCTCCTACACATCTGTAACTCCAGGTATCTATAAAATCCTGGTTCCCCTTAGCACACCAGAACATGTACCTGTTTCCTAACCTACACGCCATTCTGACTGCCAGTAAAGACCTTCTTTAAGAACTAACTCTGAAAATCGAGGAAGTCAAAAACAGTTTCAGGTATTCTGACTGGAAAAAAAACATTGCTCCTTTCCAAAGCCTTATTCACTTTCTACATGTTTCAGGAAAGGAGGAGGATTTTGGTGATATTAGACCCTTTTCTTTTATTCAAGATGTGCTGGTGTCTTCCTCTAAAAATTCCACTGTAAATACTTTAGTATGTGGACCACAGAAAAACAAACACCCCCTCAATTAATACATGAAAATGGAATGTGACTCTTTCTGCCCACTTAGCCAATACGTAGAGATCCACGATCTCGTTTGGAGTCTGGGTGATGACGGGAACAGAACAATAAAGTTTTCCATTTTCCTTTCCCTCAGAAGACTCTTCCAGCCACAAAGTGAGGACTAAATGGATAGGATAAAAACTCCTAGTTAAATGAATTCAAGACAACCCACTAAAATCCTGAAATTCCTTTAGGAATAAAGCTCAAAATATTCCAGAAAGCAATGTAGCATCTTCATATATTAGAGGGAATAAGTTAGTGTTGAATTATTTTAAAATGTATTTAGCTTCCCTTGTTTCATCAACAAATGTTATTAAATTTTAATGAGTAAAAATGGTGCAATAAAACTAATGAAGTCAGTTTTACCAGGAAAATGCAATGAAGAAGGGTACCTTTTATTTTAAAGGAAAGATTTGTTCAGTACAGTTTGTTTTATAATTTAATAAAAGGAAGATTATTGGTTTTCTTAGTTTTGGCAAAAGCTTCCAGTTTAAAGCGAAGTCTAACAGTAGAAGAACAACATTTAAAGAAAAGGATGTTGTTGGGGACCCTGTCAAAGACTTTACAGAAGTCCAAATAAAAGACATCTGTAGCCCCTCCCTTGTCCACTGATGGAGTCACTCCATCACAGAAGGCCATGGGGTTGGTCAGGCAGGACTTTATCACCTCCCTCTCCTCCATGTGCCTTAGGAGGATCTGTCCCATGATTTTCCCAGGCACAGGGGGGAGGCTGACAGCTCAGTAGCTCCCAGGGTCCTCCTTTCTACCCTTTTAAAAGGTGGGTACAAAGTTTCCCTTTTTCCAGTCACCTGGGACTTCACCTGACTGCCATGGCTTTTCAAGTATCATGGAGAGTGGCTTGGCAACTACATCAGCCAATTCCCTCAGGACTCTGGGCTGACTTGTGTATATTCAGGTTCCTCAGCTGGTCACGAACCTGGTCTTTGCATATTGTAGGAATCACCTTGTTACCCCAATCCCCCTCTTGCCATCCCTCATTGTCTCCCAGAAAAAAACAAACCAAGAATCAATGACAAAATAAGCTGGCAGGACATTAAGCCATCTGTGGTATAGAAATGGACTATTCCCCTCTAAATTATGTCAGCCTTGGAATCAGAGTGAGTGATAATCTGCAGCACAAACTCATAACTATGGGGACTTGACAGCAAATGGCACCATCGCCTTATAGATCCCCTCGTATCCCCTTGGTTACTGTTGTATGAAGGAAGCAGAAATGTTGTGTTAGTTTTCTGGCAGCCTTCCTAGACTGGTTCTAGAAGGATTTTATCTTTTTATTTTAGCATGATCCCGTAGAATAATGGCATTAAACATTCCAGAAACACTCCTGTGCAGGGATGTTTCTGCCTCCTTTGGACCATAGCAGGTCCTTCCAAAGCTGCTCTCATCAGCTATTTCAGGCTCTCAGCACAGAGCTGCCAGCTACCTGCACTGCCCAGGGCTTCTCATCCAGTCCTTGGCTTGCCTTGGCCAGACTCAGAGCCGGCACTCTTGTTCAGAATTCACTTACCCTTTGCAAAGGATGTCACTGAATGCTTTGACACCTGCTACAGAGCAGCTGATAAGAGCTGCTTATGCACAAGGGTTGCACAAAACTTGGCTGTGCTCTCATCAATATTAGGAAACAGCTGCCTTTTAAGTTATGAATGTGACACGAAATGTCGTAAGACATGACCAAATTATTTTCTCTTTGGACAGTGGTGTTTATGTTAGATGTTTAAAATGTTAGAACTTAAAGGGTTCATGCTGAAAGCTAGCAATGCTTCTGTATAATTTATCTTCCTTTCTCCTGTCAGAGGGTTGTACTCTGCACCTAAGGGTCAAGCTGCTCAAAGCAAGCATTGCAACGGAAAAAACTGAACTGGTCCTTGGGTCTTGTGGCAATTTTCTTCGTCAGCGAGTGAGATTTACTTAGGTTTATAAACTACATTTATAAACCTAAGCGTAATGCGTGGATCTAGTATGTGTGTACTCATAGACATATATGTGCAGATGGTACATATAACTGCAAAGGTATGCTACAAACCTCTGGTTTTTAAGTTTGTGACTCTTCAGAGAGGTAAACCAAATTCTGCTGTGAAGTTACAGTTGCCATTCCAATAAAACTAGGAGGATAAGAGAAGTACAGCACAGACCAAAATTTGTTTCTGGGGACAAATATGCAATGAAAATCTCTTGTTTTCTGTCATTTTCTTTTGTCCAAATCTTGACAATAAGCACAATTGTACAGCAAACTTGAAGATGGACAGTGGATTTTCCTTCTCCTAGAAATTCCTGCTCAAACATTTCAGTTTTTAGAGGCAGTTGTCAAAAGGCATCAATACTTTTTGAAGGGAGAATATACATCAATGTAGAAGTACTACTACTGTTATGACCAGGTCTGCTTGGAGGGTTAAAGGAAGGCTGTTTGATTTACTCTGGCAGCGTGCAGAAGAAACAACAAAATTCTCAGGAGGTTCAATAGCAAACCTAAGCTTGCACACCTTAGAACATTAAGGTCGAATAGAGCACTTGGCAAATTTGAAAATGTAGCCATTTTGGTTAGGAATGCGACAGCATAAAAGCATAAAAATAACCCTTAAGAAAATGTATAAGGGAAAAGAAAGAAAGAGAAAGAAAGGATAAGAGCAGAAAGGTGTATAGTGACCACCCGTGGATCCCCCAACAAGACTTGATTGTTGCAATTTCTATGTCTATTGGTCAAGGTGATGGTCACAGTCTTGATTCCTCAGGGGTGAGGGAAGCCCACAAAACACTGAGTTCAATGGGTTAATCTACTCTCAGGTTCAGGTGGGAATGCCCAGATACCTCCCCTGGGGCAGGAGTTTTACACTTTGTGGAAACTCCCATCAGCTCTCTACAAGCTCCCTCTAGCACCCTCCAGTCCCTGACTGGAGTTTGGCAGGTTTGGTCATGTAAATGCAAAGTGATTATCGACACACACAAAGATAGTACACATACACATATGCATAAACACCGTGACTCATCTAGACAGAGAAATTTCACAGAAGCATATTAATTAAACTCATATCTATCACATCTACAGAAAGATAAAATAGCAGTTCCATATGTCTAATACATATTTAATTACAAGATGCTAATTACCTTCCTTTTAGCACACAATAGCTAGTAATTCTATAATAATTCTATAGGTTAGTTATACGTCAGCTTCTTATCTATCTGTGCACTTCCCCAATAAACTCTTTTCACATTTCCCTTCTCTACCCCTACTCCCTCTCCTGCACCCTTTTAGTCTTAGACCACAATCAGCCTCCTGAGACTATGACAACAAATGGCCTTGTCAAGACTCCCACAGTATACCAGTTTTGTCCTGCTTTGCTGGAATTACTGACTCTCTCTCTCTCAACTGGAGATTTGCACGAACACAGTAATCAAGTGCGCACACAACTGTGAAAAAGCTGAAAATGTACCCAAAGGATTTGAAGCAATTCAGGCTGCAACAGTATTGGAACAGCTCTACAGCCACAGAGCTGTGCACACCGCTGCTTTTCTCCTCCCTCTGCAAAAACCTTCAGTGTTTAAATTGCATGTGCAAGTGATGTGTTCCCTTACACTGTGTCAGCAATTAATTTTGCTATGATTCAGTTTTGTTGTTAGCTAAAGAGCACTGCACAGTTGGATAAAAGTATAAGAAGTGCCCAAGAACATCCCTGGCTGTAAAGGTCAGTTTGCTGCGTTTCCCATTTCCCCCGGATGCAGGCTGGCTGCTTTTGTGAAAGAAAACATTCAGAGACATAAAGCAAATGGAGACAGCAGGAGGAGCAAAAACAGGACTGCAACAGTGACCTGAATATTACAGCTACACTGCTCCCAGCATGCAGACAGAAATACATCCATAAATCTGCCCATCATGCGTGCTCCTCTTCTGTATCCCACCATCCATTTCTGTACTTTCCACCTCCAGTAACACCATCTTCACACCTTCATAGTCCTCACATTTTAATAGTCCTCATTTCTCTGCTGGTACATGATCCAGTCATCCCCTTTCTCGTCTTTTGAGGGCATATCCAAATGCCACCTCCGTATATGCCATATTATAGCCACTTCCTCAAGTGAAGGAAAAACATCTTTGATGGGGCCAACAGTGGATGACTGGAAAAGCTTAAGAACAAGGCAAGTCTGCAGTAATACTTTCTCAAGGTACACCCCCGCTCTGAGAAATTTGCAGAGGAGAGATTTCCTAGCCTTTCCCTCTTCCCCTCATCCCATATCTGTTCAGCCTTCATTTCTCTTACACCATGACCTCTCTACACCAGTTGCTGAAAGAGTCATTTGCTATGCAGACCTTTCACAGCCTCTTCATGCATAATTCCCTCCTTGCAATTGGGTCTTCAGGCCTCATCACCTTTCCATGTCAGGGTCCTGATTTGATTTTCTCTCCCTTTTACTGTTACTAGGCTCTCTTTGTGCCCTCTCAGCTCTTTTTTCCTTATCATTCCTTGCCTATTCTGGATGAGCTGATACAACTTTGGGATTAAGTCTTTCACCTTTCCCTTCACGACACAAAACAACAGATGCTGTCCAAATTCAGCACGGGGACTGACAGCCGGGACATGGATGTGTGCACTCAAGTGATACCCTCATCTGCCTGGGGGTATCTTCAGGTGGCACTTCAGAGAATGTCTCGAACTGTGTCCTGTGGTAGAGCAAGTAAAGTCTCATGGGATGGTTTTCCTTGAGAGAGCTCCAAAAAACGTGTTGAGTTAAGAAGTTTGGGACCAAACAAAATGTAACCTGAAGTAAATCCCACAGGATATGTGTAATAGGGATATGAAACCTTCAGGGTTTGTTGCTTTGTTTCCTGAGGATCTGGCCCTGAGATCACACCTGTGACACGTTAGTCTAGGAAGATACCACCGCCCTACTCCCTGTTCCCTACCCCAGGGCAGTCACTCA
The DNA here is from genome assembly GCA_013398855.1 of Mohoua ochrocephala. Lineage (NCBI taxonomy): Eukaryota > Metazoa > Chordata > Aves > Passeriformes > Acanthizidae > Mohoua > Mohoua ochrocephala. Next base: position 70,569 of record VZTA01009774.1, read on the forward strand.
CTATGGCACTAATGGAACAGAGGCAGGGACAGCAGAGAACCAAGCTCAACTGCAGCAGGAAAACCAAAAAGCTTGCACACAGAGCCAAGAGTAGGGTTGCTGAAAGTCAAAAGGTCTGAATGAAACTATGTGGGATTCCCTTCTGGTAATCTTCATGGTATTGTCTGAAAAGTCACCCATGTAGCAAAGAAAAATGTCAGGGATACGTGTCAGATGTGTCTCCCCATCCCACTGCATGTCAGAGGCCTGATATGCTCTAAGGCAGGAGGAGCATTTCTTTCCTCCTCGCCTCTTTGCAGAAAGAGAAATTTGACCTTTTTCAGCAAAATAAGCTTTGTTATTGGGGCTACGTCTGGAAGTGGTGACAGCCTGACCAGTTTTACAGGAATGAGAGGCAGAAGTTACCAGGGGGATGCAGAGCAAGACCAGTGCAAGGGGCTGAGCTACCCAAAGCAGGGCAACGAGCTAAGCCACTGAGACAGTCCTCGCAGGAACCTTATGGGTGGACCCATATGGGACCACAAGAATGCAAAACCACAGAGCACTCTGAACTTTCTTTTGCCAAATATCCTTCTAACTCCTGTGAATGACACACAAAAACCCGCAAGACGGTATCTTGGTTCAAAGCAATTTAATATATTTTATCCCCCCTTAAGGCCAAGAATATTGGTTCAGGAGCATTTTTTCCTGCTCCACTTTTCCATTGGTTTGTATCTAGCAAGCTGTGTTGAAAAGAAGGTTATTTATTTAGGAACTTAACTTCAAGCCAGTGTGTGTGAGATGCACCCTAGTCTTTTCTCCACCTCTGTGAACAGAATCATCTATGAATAGATCATCTCACAGCCTACACTGTTGGTAGCACTCTCATCACACCCCACTTCCAGCAGACTGCATCTCAGCTGGAGATATCTGGAAAAGAGATAGGTGGAAGTGGAAGGCAGAACACACAAGAAATACTCATGCTGTGTTTATATCCTCCCAGCTCTGCCTCTCTATAAATGGCAGTGTGAGATACTTAAATCTTTGTGCAGCAAACAAATCACCTTAATTGAACACAGTTTTCATTTCAAAACAAGCTGTAGAGCTTAAGGCTGAAGTCCCCCAGAGAAAATGGCCCTCTGATTTATATCTGTGCTATAAGAACCAGAAGCTATTTACAAGGCTGCACATGGATAATGCATGGTGAGAGCAACACAGTTGGAAGTCATTGAAAGAAAGTAAATGAAGTCCCCTTAACAATGGTACATATACAGGAAAGTGTTTTAATTTGTTGCCAGTACTGGTAATACTGCAGAACCACCTCAAATCAGCAAGTATTTCAAGTCCTGGGACAGCTCTGATGCCACCAATTCAGTAAAAAAACCTGCCTCTCCCAAAAGGTGTTAAAAGCTATGAATATGCAAGTCAACATGGTAGCACATGGAATGGTGCATAAACTCTGTGCCATGCAGTGTGAAGCTTACTGAGCTGTACCTCAGGCACAAAATCCAATCCAGTTCAAAGGACACCAGCAGATATTGCCTTATGGGAACCTACTTAAAAACCCAAACAGCAACACAGACAGGGAGAATTTCCTGTAGCACTGCAAAAGGACTCCCGATTCAAGCACAGTTTCAGCATTACTATGTTGGACTACATTTTTCAATACACAATAAATTTACCCTGAAAAAAACTCAAGTGTCAGATATTTTGGCTGTAAGTATGAACATTAAAGCAAAATTAAATGTCTGGACTAGATAGACCTGGGAACTGTAATAAACTATGAAGACTTTCATCTTTGGGTGTTGAAATTCAGATAGGGTTCTTAGCGAGGGGAAGATTTTAAAAGCGAACCAAGCCCTGCAGACCTCCTACATGGGTTGTATAGACAGGTAACTCAACACAGCTGACGGATCCCTTCCCCAATTGCTTCATCTACCTCCAGGCAGATAGTTCATTCCACACAAGAAAAGGGTGGATGGTGCATCCATTCCTGAAAAGAGATCTGCACAGAAAATATCCCGAGTGCTGAAGAGGTGTCTCACCCCTCAGGCAGATCAGCCTGAGGAGTGCAGTGCAGGTCTGTGGCTGCTCTGTCTTAGATCAATATCAGTGCTGGTACAAGGAGTAACTCCTGATAGTGGGAGAAGCAAAAAGCAAGCGAGAACTTCCTAAAGCATTCCATATCTTAAAACCTGCTTGTCATGGTGTAACCCCAGAAGGCAGCTAAACCCCGCAGAGCTGCTGGCTCGCTTCCCGCGTGTGCCAGGATATGGATTTGGGTCTAGGCCATGCTTCCCTGTGGGACACGCGAGAGCAGCACATTTCCAAAATGGATTCATTGATCTAACAGCCCCTGACTGCCCCCTGCAATGCCACAGAAATTATGGGCAGCTCCCTTTGAGGGGTACTGCTACACCAGGATTCGTCTTGGAAGCTATTTTTTTTCAAAACAAAAAATCACAAGATAATGGTCAAAACTGATTTCAGACCACTTACACAGCAGAGTTGCTTCACTTCAATGACATCTTTTTCTAATGTAATAAAACTAAGACAAATCTGTATTTACTAAGTACAAATCTGTGGCCATTTACTCTTTCCAGAGCAGATACACAGGAAAGTCTGATGCAACTTTTTTTCGTTTGTTCCTTGACTAACTGGAAGAGCTCATTTCTTGTGTTCCTTTGAAAAAAACCTCCAAAACATCAAAACCCCCAAAAGCTCTCTATAAAGCCCAACTTTTACTAGCTAGAGTAAGAGCTCTGAATCATCATTGTTTTTTCACATTTTACAGCTATGTAGCTTACATTAAATTAGGTGTGCTGTGTCACTCTTCAGCCAAGGTGACTGAAATGTCAACTCAGATCTAGGAAATCTAATAAAAACATATTACCAGGCCTCCCAGTAATCCACTGCATCATTTTGCCTGTCCTGTCACATTGTATTCACATGACGCTAACAATCTAGCTGATTATCTACAACTTCCTCCTCAAGTCATTTAGAGGAATTATTAGGAAAAAAATGGTTGTTTTTTTTGGTTTGGTTTATTTTGTGTGTGTGTGTATGTGTGTTGTTTTTTTAAAATCCACAAAGTTGAGGGGTATTTTTTGGAAATACAGTCACAATTAAGTCATTTTAAGTCAAAACACATTTGTGTAGTTATGCTGGTGCCTAGAGTACGAAATCCAAAACTATCTTTCCTTTAGGGAAAGGATTAGGTTTGAATAAAATTACATTTATACTCTTCATACATTTTATACATTTTGTTCAACCACTCCACATGAGCACTTAGTCAGTCATGACACTCATACACATCTGCCTTATGCAGGGTTTCTAAATTGCAAATCTTCTTGCTTATCAAGAGGTGCCAGGAGTGAGCACAAACCACCAAGCTTGCCAATTGCTCCAGCTATGCTGGAAACTATTTATCAGGGCTGTTGACATGGTTAGCAAAACATTCCCTGTCTCTGAGTAGTAGGGAAAGTATTTCTTGCTGAGCTATAGGTTTTGTCATGGAGCTGAGAAGGCGACCACAGAAATCAAACATCCCTTTTCAGGCAAACAGGTGAGGTCACTGAAGTAGTCTTATGAACCAAGATCATTTGATATTACAATATCACAAGGCCAGATACAGCCTGGTCTGATGATTACAGAGAAGGGGAACAGTGAAAGCGACATCAATACACAGATATTGCTTTAGCACAAAGATGTATCTTTGGAGGAAAGCACAAACCACTTCTGCTCTTCTTTGTTCTCAACAGGAACAGGACAAGTAAATTGTGGAGAACAAGCTTGTTCTCACCATCATCAAACACAGCTACAGACATTTAAAGAACTGATCGCTGCTTTTGCCAGAATTGGGAGTTCCATACAATCATTCCAGTGAAAGGAGAGGCCATTCTACTTTTCAGTATGGAATGAATATGCAAGCAGGGTAGCTGGGATGAAATAGTGCTCATAGTCCATGCCAGATTACCAGACATAGCAAACTGGGGCATTTTTCTTCCAGTTTCCATCAGATGGAGATATCTTGGGAAGGGTTTGAGATTTTTTTTAATTCTTAGAGTCAACACACAGAAAGAAATGTCATGCACCTCCCACACTTCCTTTTCATGCAGCTGTCTATTGAAATCTGCTTAGAGAAAGAGAAGGTCATGGTTTGTGCAGTCGACTCAGGACAGATGAGTGGAGTGTGGGGAAGAGCAGATTACAGCAAGAACAACAGCAGAGAATCCCGAAACAACTCTTTTTTATTCCCCTCTTTCTGTAGGTATTGTTTTATTGTCTAACTGTGGCCCAGTGAGACAGCCCAGTCAATTCCATACCCCACTGATCATTTGCAGATTATATATTTTAACAGGAGACAGTCTCTGCATCTGGAACTACTCAAGCAGTCTGAACATTTGCTTGAACCTGTCATATAGCAGTCAGAGTTAAATCCAAATTTGTGTGTTGTCCTCCTTGGGGAGACTGCAGGAGTGCAGGCAGGGTAGATATCAAAGGGAACAGGAAAAATCACAGTCTCCAGAAGCATTAGTTACTGTCTGTTGGCAAGCAGAAGAGAAGAGCAAATGTTGTGAGTCCTCCTCAGTGAAAAGGTTCCAGTTAGCACTGGAAATAGCAAGCATCACCATACCTGTGCCAAGAAAGGTAAAGGGAAACAATAGCTAGTTTTGATCCCGTGCCATTTGGATGAAGAGTGAATGAAGACTGAGCTCAGATCGTCCCAAGCTCGTTAAGTCCTCAAACACTTTGGAGTATCTGGATCCCAAAGACAGCACTGAGGCCACAGAGGAAGTTTGGGTCAAACCTAGAAAGTTAGACTGCTCAGCTGATGTGATAGGGACACTTAAACAGGAAAACATCATATGGTGACAAACAGGAAGCTGGGATCTGGAAACAGATTTTGTGCCCATGTTTTGTTGCACATGCAGAGAGCTTTCTTCCCCGTTGCATTATTCAGCAGCTGTTTGCATGCACTTTTTTTTTTTGCTCTCTTCTGTAGGCTGACAGCCTACAAAGCAGTACACATCTTCCCGAAGTTAAGCATCATCTCCACCTCCCATTTAATGGTCCACGTGCTAGGTGCAGCTGGTTTACAGGTCACTTAGCAGCAGAGAATCCTCCAAATACTATTGCTTCATCATCGGAAAACTGCTTTGAATAACACTAGTGGTGATGGACAGCTGTTCCATTAAAAAAAGGTGTGCGCCAATTAATCATGTATTGCACAGTTTTCTGGAAAAAAATATGCAAAAAGTTCCCATTTCAATGAAACATTTATGGTCATTTCCTGTGTGCCAGTTGAGCAATAAGGACTCGAATTCGCTTTCACATCAGTTGGTGTTCTGTGCTGCCTTAAGACAACGTGCTTTCAAGTAGGCAGGCAATGTAAAGAGACAGAATTAGTCAGTGTGTTATAGCATTGCAGCCAGGTAGCAGTAACTGGTTGTTGAATATGTAATTGCTGCACTTTCAAAGACTACACATCCAGAAATGTGATCTCCCAAACAGACAGAATTTCACGTACACTGAGTGGGATTTCTTTTGGCAAGATACACTTGACTACAGGTCGACTTCTAAAACCATTATCCACAAGCACAGTTCAGTTAATAGGTTAGGAAGTGGAGGGGAGGGAAATTAAACCCTGATTAGCTGGAATGACACAGCCTCTCTAATGGTTATGCCTTCTGAGATTTTCTCTAGGTTTCCTTAAAGACCTATCTGAGTTTGCCTGCGGCTATGCTAATTAGCAAAGATGACAAATTTGGAAATGCAAATTCATTTTACTTCTTACTCAGATCTCTTATATGCTAGGTTAGGTACAGCCTGTATGTGCCCAAGAATACCCAAATGCATGCACTCCTAAGGGCTGGAGTCAGCTGTAGATTAAAGCAAAACCTTCTTTAATTGATCCCTTAGAGCAGCAATGAATGGAGCAAGCACGGGATTTAACCCCAGACACGAGAGTCTTCCCAGACTGTCTGTATGGCTCATTCAGCAGTGCAGGTTGGCAGAGCTGAGAATCCAGCCCTTAAAAATATGGGGAATTCAGTGATAAAGTCGCAAGTATCAATAAGTGTTTTCTAAAGAGATAACAGTAACAAGTAAAGCAGTTTTTTAAGGCCCATTAGAAAACTGTTTGATACAGGAAGGTATCTAAATTCCTTCCCTAATTCCTCCCAGGAACAGTGTGAGATGACATTATCCAGCCTGCTGAGAAGAGCTTTCCCCAGTGGCCAGGGCTCGTTTTGACTCAAAGAAGCCTGGGTTGATTTTATTCTAGTTGTTGTTTCAGAAGCAATCTGCCAAACACTACAGCCTGAGCTCCAGGACTCGTTCAAACACAATATAGGGACAAAGCAGAAACCAGAGCAAATCTACAACTTATTGCATGTTTTTATTCTCAAAGTTAACTTTAACCCCAAGTTATTCAGCAAGACAGTATTTGATTGTAGAAAGCCATGGTATCAACCTGACATTGTACAATTCAGTCAGCAATATTCCTAAAAACAACTCAATGACAAAAGAAATCCTTCAGGACTATACTTGGATATAGTAATGAAAAATATTTATCATGTTTCCTCCAGACAGTTCAGAAACAACATAAGTCAAGACTGTAAAACACAGCAGTGAAGTCAAGCTTTTAAATCTGTACACAGCAGAGTAACTTCAAAAGTTTTCTGTCAAAAATAAGGCACATCCAACCTGGCCCTGACCACTTCCAGGGATGGGCATCTGGGCAAGTTGTTCCAGTGTCTCACCACCCACACAATAAAGAATTTCTTCCTAAGAGCTACATTAAATCTCTGTTCTCGGTTTAAAGCCATCACCTTTTGTCCTTTCGCTGCATGCCCTCGCACAAAGTCCCTCTCCTGCTTCCTTGTAGGGCCCCTTTAGGTACTAGAAGATTGCTACAGAGTGTCCCTGGAGCCTTCTCATCTCCAGCCTCAACAGCTCCAACTCTCTCAGCCTGTCTTCATAGGAGAAATGCTCCAGCCCTCTGATCATCTTTGTGGTCCTACTCCGGACTCACGCTAACAGATTCACATCCTTCTCATGTTGGGGAATAGCAGGATTTTGCACAAAAATCAGTCCAGGCTCATTTAGGACTTTCAGACAGTTCAAGGACTTATCCTTGTTTGCTCAATAAATGAATAATAACAGTGGAGGTGCACTCTTACCATGACCCAACAATCAACAAGGATAGGCATTTCCTAGGGGAAAAAGAACCATAAATTCCAGATTTAAGGCTCTTGGCAAGCACCACTTTCCAAGTAAATCTACATAAATCTACATATGCTGAGAGAGTCATGGTTAAACATAGTGAACTTTTTCCTCTCCTAGTTAGTGCCAGAACCATAGCAAAACAAAAAAAAAAAAAAGCAGACAGGCTCAATCCTCTTAGCACTTGCAAAGCAGGTAAATCCTAGTGTGGATTTGGCATCTAGCTATTTCACACACCGCAATCAGCATTACTATTTCTCTTACAGCAGTGCTCTGGAGACTGACTCTCTCCTCCTGCTGTACTGCAGCAATTAGCAGCTGCTGATGCATTTAAAGGGAACAGCCCTCAGCCTCACAAGAGCAAGGGCTGACTAACAGATACTTCAGTGAGACAGTTCTCACTTTGGGCACTTGCTGCTCTCCTAAAGAAAATATCCTTCAGACCTGATCTCGGAATAAGTCAGAAGTTAGTGCCTTATTTATCCGGGAATTTCCCTGAAAAAGGTGAGGGGGTAAGAACCAGTGTTGGAATGCATGACTGTACAAGTTCTAACATGAGTATCCCTGCTTGTGAGACTCTTTTAAGATAATCATTTTGCTGCTACTATATAATGGAAGTATATTTGTGTCTTGGTTTGAAAGACAGGTGTCTGCCAAAAAGGCAGGAGCCTCCCCTGGAATAGAAAGATGTAGCCCCCTTCCCTCCGAATTACTATAATTCCGAAATTAAGGGGCTATCAGGCGAAAATATGAGGAAATAGGAATAACAGTTCTTTACTGATATAGGTCTATCCAGACAAACAAACAACAATAACTGTGTCAGTAACAACAAACAGACCCAGACCCCCGGTGCCAGCCTCTCTCGGCCTCAGCCCCTTCCCCTTCGGTGCAGTTCTGCTCACAGTCGGCAGGGGCGCTGGCGGCTCCACAAACCCCCAGCAGGAGTCTCGGGAGCAGCAGGCTGGGACAGCAGGGACGAGCACGGAATCCCGGGTGGCAGGCGAGATGTGTCGAACTCCGGAGCTGCAGCGGAGCTCCGGGAAGTCTCAGCAGGCAGGGGGTGCGGGGCTGCAGTGCAGNGGGCTGGAAATCTCGGAGTTCTCCCGGTAGAGGGAAAGGCGGCAGAAGGCGGAATTATGCAGATGATGATGATGACCTCCCCACAGCGACCGCAGCTCCTTACCTCTCCGAACGCCGAGAGCGCAAGAGTGCCCGGGGCCGCCCCCCGACCCCCTTTTTCCCGTTCCAAATCTCGCGGCATCCCTGCCTTTTACGAGAAAAAACCCCAAGCAAAAGACAGTAGCCATCAGGGCCACTCCCCCTGTGGCTGAGGCCCTTTGTCTCCCTTAAGTGTCCGACCATCAACGTCTTCTGGTAACACGTATGGGGGAAAAATTCTTAAAGAAAGGGAAACAAAAGGGGAGTTCCTGAAAACCCTAACAATTTGCTACTCCAATTGTCAGCTGGCTTATATTTTAACCTCTACATGGTAATATGTGCTAAAGCATCTTTGCCAACCACTGTACATGACTGTGGTTAAATCACTGACTGCAAAATGTTCCCATCCCATTGATAGGAGTAGGACTCTTTAATGACTGGGACAACCCAGAGCATTTACATCAGTGATATGTTGTTATATGTGTTCCAAAGGCATTTTATTCCTGTCTGAGCTTTTTGAACAGTTCATGCAAATGCCTACCTTCACCATAATAAAACCTAAACGTGTGCATTGTTAAAATCCCTATAGAGATGGCATTGTTACTGGAAAAAAAAAAAATCACACTCAAATCATAGTGTAAAGCCTAATGAAATCTTCACCTGCACATCAACAAAAGTGTGATAGATATGATCCCTTCATTCACAAGTGGCCCTTGCCTGTCAGGCTGGAGCACAGGGCATCCTTCTTTACTCTACGCAGCTCAACATCCCAAGCTGTTCTCTTCAGTGTTTTGATCCAGGCTGTCATTTCCCAGCCTCTCACCCTTCCATAAGACTCCTTCTTCCTCTCTCAAACATCATGCAGAACCAACAACTGTTACATGAGGTAAAAGAACATTACTTTTCCATCTTCCTCACACAGTCCTTCCATTTATCTTTCTACCTTCCCATGGACCCCTGACAATCATTTTGCAGCTACTCCCAATAAAACTTATTCACCCTATTTGCCTAGGCAAAAGCTCCACAAGCAGGGGTTAAGTTTCTTACAGTGATTTTTTTCTTTTTTCTTCTCTCTTTCTTTTTTCTTTTTTTTTTTNTTGGTTTCTTAACAGTGAAAACTATAGCAATATTTGCTTTCAGCAGGCCCAAGGGAGCAGTCTTGTGCCTTAGATGAAGTCAAAACTACTCTGCTGGGAAAAATTATACCTTAGTAATATAGATCCTACTAAATTGCCTTTAACATAGTTATTGAAGTTATTTGGGAGAAACTTCACTGTTGGTTTGTGATGATAAAAAGAGCTACAAGAAAAAGAAGGTCCAAAACCTCTGTATGCAAGACCTACATGTCTCTTGACAAAGACATTTAAAGAAATCGATTCTAATTTCTTTCTGAAGCCCATATTTTAGCAAAGGAGCACAGAGCCACAGATTCAGTTTTATTCTTTGTATTAGAGTATCATATATACTGTCCCTGATGCATTTATTTATTTTGGTTTGAAGAGAGGACAGAAGATAGAAGAGATTCTGATAGCCCAAGAGACAAATGTTTCCCAGGGATATACACACATGCACAGACCCTACTGAAATCTTCTGAGCTGCTGTTCATTTATTGAAGTCACCCAAGGCATCAAATACCAGCATAGTCTGACACCCAATCCATAAGCCTCGGTATGCAGACAACCAGTGAGAACACACACGGACATACATTCTCAATTCTTCATCTTTCATTACACAGCACAGTGCAAAAATTGTATTCTGCATGTTTGTAAGTGGCTGCTGAACTTGGAAAAACAATCTCTAGTGACACATATATGTAAACTCCCAAAACAACAAAAAGTTCACTTCCCTTAAATTTAGGTACACTTAAACTTTTAACTGCATTTTGTTAGAACTTGGTCTTTACCCTTCTTCCCTCCCAGAGGGGAAAAAGAGAAAAGACAAGACTTGTCCAGTTTCTCCTTCAGATTTGGTTTAGCCTTCTGCTGCAGACAGAACCTAAGTAAGGGGACAGGGTAGGATTTTGATCCTTCAAACCATAGAGCTGCCTTGAATTCTGTTCTGTTGCAAGACTATTGTGTTAGGATGGAATAAACTCAAGAGTAACAACTGGCACAAGTGAAAGATTGCACTACAGTCAGGTGAAGGAGGAAGCGTCAGGAAAAGCTACAAGTGGGGATACGTCAAACATCAATGGGAATGTCTGCTGTAGTCCTCTAGAATGCTTTTTACTCAGCAGAGATAAACTGGTACTTCTGGAGCTGGAGTCTTTAGATGGACACCCCAGGATGAGGTGCCTGTGCCTGCCCACTCAGTGGCCTGTGCATTGGCTCCATGTGAGCACCTTGTTTTCCTTTTGTAGGAAACTTTATGCCACAGGAACAACCCAGGAGATTTGGCCTTGGATTCATATTAAGGAGCAGCTTCACTTTCACCTGCGTGCAACACACAATATTGGGAAGATGCTTTAATTCTAGAGCTGTTCAAAGGCTTTGTAGAAAGAGGTTGCCTCTGGCAGTTTTCTTGGTGGGATAGCTGAAGAAGAAAAAAGATGAGGTACACAGGGACTCAGTAGGATGGTAGTATGGCCAGGAATTGATCATGATTCTCCTGAAATCCAGTGGCCCTTCTATTAGTTTTAACAACTCTTCAGGCATGAAACTATGTGGTTACTCTAGTCTAGAGCTCAAAACAAGTCACTGACCTCTCATACCAAGACCCAGGGGAGTTTAAGGGGACAGAACCAGATGGTGTTCCCATGATTGCCATAAATACCTGGTTACCGAGTAAACACTTCAAATCAAACATAAAGGGTATTCCCACACTCTTGGCAAGATCTGTGCTTACCTTCAGTGTCTTCCACCTGACTCCCAAAGAAGCTCCCTCCACCACACTAATTGCACTGTACCACAAGGTCTTTCGTTCTAATTAAGTTGTGCAACTAACTACAACTGATTTAGCAGTCAAGAAAACATGTGCCTTCAGCTACCTACAGGCAGGGAATAGTCCCTGGAGCTTCAGCAGCAAATGTCACAAGCTGGGGCATTTTGCACGCTGCCCTCCCGCAAGTCAGCTAAGCCCGAGTACGTCACCCATTATAATCTCTTGCTTTCCCTCACACCATGGAAAATCAAGTTGCAGATAAACTGACCTTTAGGGGAAAAAATTAGATTAAAAAAACTCCACAAAGTAAAACCAATCTTTCTTTGTCATTCTGTTCTTCAGAAATTCCCTGCCTTTGACCTGTGAGATCATTATCTCCAAAAGGACTCCTTCATCTAGGTATAAGATAGAAAAATATTAGACATGGTATTTCAATACCTGGCCTCTTTGAGCTAATCTACCATTTGATAACATCATTCATTCATTCAATGCAGTCTTTTCTCCTGTCCGTATCCATCCTTAATTTGGCTTCCTAGATTGGCTGGAGCGACCATGATGTGTTATCAGGCCTTTCACAGACAATTAATGATCTGTCATATCCATATTTTCTTGGATGCAACACTCATCTAAATATTTTCATTGATCACTCTGAAATCTTCATTTAAACTCTCTTTGTACAGGTATTATATTATATTGTCATATATTATATCAATTATATTAATTTTACTGTATTATACTATATTATATTATATCTTTAAATCATAAACACACTGCAGGACTGATAAATGCCTGTGGCACGGATCCTTCTGTTAATTTTCTGTGTGTACCTATCCATGGAGATGATTCTATAAATATACATCCACATGCACACAGGTATGCAACATTTCCTATCTTCCAGGTTGTATGTTGCAAAATAAAACTTACCTCACGTATCTGAGTTTCAGAGGGCAATCTACGCAAAAATTGCCCCTGGCAATGCCCATGTCACATCGACCTCATTCATGAGAGCTGCTGATTCCTGGAGGGTCTCTCATCCAGTCCACAATCCATGTACTGTGCTGCCTTTGCACAGAAATCAGGGTTAATTAAAACAGTTAATCAGATGACTTATAACGGACAGACATGCAGGTGAGTATGATGTTTTTAAAAAGTCTGACACATGAACATGGAGCTCCTGACATAAAGGAGAATATCCCAGTTTTGCCCACACTAAGGCATGAGGCATGGCCACAGACATGACATCTTGCCAAATACACCCCACAGAAACCTGAGGTTCTAGAGAAAAAAACACTGAGCAACACTTAAAATTGCAACAAACTCTCTGAAAGCCAGCCAGGTGGATGCAGAGCTCCTACAAAATTTGCAATGTACACTCCTCTGCCTTCTGAAAAAACCCAAGGCCTTGTCTGTGTGTGCATCTGCACCCTTTTACTGTGCTTTTTCAGGATGGACAAGCAATGAATTTGCTGTGAGTTAGTTAAAACCATAAATACGACATTATTGCAGGGGAGGGAACACCAAGTGGAAAGCAGAGAGCTGACTGCCTTGCACACTGGCATCTCTAACCTGTTCTGCAGTGGTTATACGAACCTGAAGAGCAGCACACGCACAGCAAAACAGCCACCGAGCAAAGCCCAGATTGATCAGTGCCCAGGGTGCACTGCAGGACCTAAAGCTGTACCTTCCGCGGAGAAAGACTTGCCACTGTCCAAAAATCTACCACTATGAAGGGCGGAATGATTCACGTTAGCAAAGCTGTGGGAAAGTTAGCTGAATTCTGGCCCATTTAGTGACAGAAATGTGCTGGGGAACTTTCATCATACAGTACTCCCAACGTTTACATTTGAATTAAAAGCAGTGTTAAATGTGCTCCAGATTGCTGAGGGATAAAATAGCTGATTGTATTTTGGTGTTTGTGAGGGGTTTTGTACAGAAAGCAGACTAGACCCATTTATCCACTTTTTATTTAAAAAACCCCAACACTTTGGGGAGAAAACCATTTATCAAGTTTCTATTCTTCCTCAATAGATATTATCGAAGAATTTACATGTGAAGTTCATTACATACATTTTTCCAAGTAACGCATTAATGAAAAATTGCAGGAAAACATAAGATGAGTACTTTAGAATTAAGGAGTTACCACTCTCTATATTTTCATGACGCATACAGTGATACTCAGGTACAATATTACTCAATACTTTCTTTGTAATATTGTTTTCTGCAAGGGAAAAAAAAACCAGTTACATAAGGGACTTGCTTCGTGCTGCAGAGTTCAAAAGTGTTTAGCTGACGTGCAGTTTTGGATCAAAAGTAACATCACCCTCCTCAACAACTCAGAAGTCGCACATTTTTTATCAATACTTTAGTTGAACTTGGGAAAAGTGATTACAAGATGGTGTCTGTTATTAAAAATTGGCAATCAGCAATCACCATTAACGCTGATCTGTTTGCCCAAAGAACTTTCCTCCTTCAAAAGACTATCAACAGCACAATACAGATGAAGTTAAATACCAAACCAACCTCTGTAAGAAAGGACTGAAACAACCAGATGAGTAGGGACAGAAGCATTCACCGTTCCCCAGTTTTCAACATCATGTCAAGGTAAATCCACCAAGCTGGAGTCACTAAACTTTAGGCACATGCCTGGCCTAGGCTTTTTTTTTTGTGTACAGTTCCCTCCTGGAGACAGAATTGGATTACTCTGTGAAAGGATTTAGGTGTCACATACATCTGTCTCTGTTTGCTGATATCTAATAAACAGAGACTCAAACTCCGGGCTTGACATCTCTTCCAAATTGCTCTGCTTTTACCTGTGACAATTCGTGACATGTGCAGAAAGACCCAGTTCCTTTCTCAACTTTCAGATCTTATGCTAACGAACAAATGTCATCCAATTTACTTGCTTCCAAGAAGGGCAAATTAGCAGCCAAATTCCAGATTCAGATTACTAAATCTGTTCTCACAGGGACGATTCCATCTGTCAGGGATCAACATACTTGTCTCTCCTTCAAGCATACCTAGGTTGAAAGGACAGGTGGGCGAAAAGTCTGCTAATCATCCTCAGCCTCACGCACATGAGGAAATGACAAGTTCTCCACCCCTCACCAAAATGGTGAAAGATGCAGAGATGGTATGGTTTTCCTCTGCATTTTCACTGTGACAGCACCATGCCTGTTGCCCTTTGGTTTTGAATCCCATGAACAACACACTTTTCCTACAGCTTTTTGCAGCTGTCTGTTGTCAGCTACAAGGAAAGGAGCTGGCTAGAGTGCCCAGCATGCTGCTGCACACTGGGTATTCCCTGTAGCTGTGCTATATCCAACTCTTTCTGGAGAAGGATCTCAGCCAGTTACTGAGAGTGGTACAGGATGAATTAAGCATCAAGCAACACACATCATTCACTGCTATGGCTGTTCCCTTTAGTGGGGTGCATATCACAACACCCAAGACTCTATAAAACATGTAGCCAGACCTTGGATGTGGAATAGTCATTACTTACATTAAAAAAAGAAATGTGTGAAAGTCCTTTGCCTGTGTCTGCACAGCAGACTCCTTGCCTCAGCCACTTATTTTTCAGCAGTATAGACAAGGTATGAAGCACAGGAAAGCCTCAGAAATTAAACAGTCTTAATCTGTGATCTTCATCTCTTTTATCCCTTCATTTCTCTCCTCCACAATTTCCCTCCCATTTTTAGATTCACAGCAAAAATTACATTGCTTGCTTTAATGCCATATATATTTGATTCCTTAAAAATTTCCAGCCTAAATACAGGCCTTTCAGCATATGAATTAATTCCTTCTACTGTCAAAAAACCTCAGTCTCTCAGCTGTCCATTATCCTGTTTCTAACATAAGCTTCTCTTGTCTAAATCCTTTAGTGTGTTTTCAAAGGAAAATTTCCCTCCTCCACTGTGCAGAGGTGTGTTACAGGGTATGTCTTCTGTCTGCTTGGTTGATTTAAACCTAACTGCTAATCCAGCCTGGATTACAAAAATGAGCTAGTTCTTATTCATTCTCTTTAGCTAAACACAGTCTTTGAAGCCTTCTGGATTCTTTTTTGGTCTTGGATTTCTGAAGTGACTAGAAGGAAATAAAACAGCCAGATACATTAATTACATTCTTTTACCTCTAGTCTTAGGACTGTTGGGAAAGAAGATGTTTCAAAGTAATATGTTTTCTCCCACAAGATTTTATGATTGTCCTTAGTATGAACTGACTTGATTGACCCATGTTGGCTGAGCTCATGTAAAGCTGAGAATGGGTACTAGAAACACAGATGTTTGCATCTCTTTCTATGAAGTAGTTCCTGCTGAACGGTGGTATAAAATCAGTACTAATTAATAATAAATATATGTATGACACCATGATTGATGTTTGAGCTCAATGGAGCCTTTCCAGGGTATTCAAAATGTCCTCCTCGATTCTTCTCTGTTGTTACCCCACCAGGAGCACCAGCTTGAGAGTTTCTCCAAGAAGTTCTCTCATTTTTCCAAGACAGCCAGCTCAGCTTCAATAAGGGAATATCCTGCCTGATCATTCTGGTGGCCTTCTGTGATGGAATAATGGCAGCAACTGACAAGGCAAGAGCAACACATTTCATCCATTTAGACTTCTGTAAGGCCTTCAGCATGCTCTCACTCTGCATCCTCATCTGATTGGAAAGACATGGAACTGAAGGGTGGGCTACTCAGAGGATAAGGAATTGACTGGAAGGAGAGGTGTGCTCAATGGCTCGATGTCCAGCTGGAGGCTCTGTTGTGGAACCAGTGCTCTTTAATGTCTTCATCCATGACACGGAGAGATCAAGTGCACCCTCAGCACTTGCTGATGACATGAGACTGAGCAGTGCTGTTGACACAACAGAAGGATGGGATGCCATCCAGAGGGATCTGGACAAACTTGAGTAGTGAGCCCATGAGAGCTGAATAAAGTTCACAAAAGGCGAAGTACAAGATGCTGTATCCATGCACAAAAAGAAGAGACTGAATAGTTCCCAAATATCTTAATCCTTCTTTCATGCTGGAGAAACTTACAACTAGAGACATGCATACTCTATATTTCCTTATACAGAGAAGATTCTAGGGTAGGCAAGAAAATAAGTAGGAGAAAATAGAGAGCGCAGGAAGCGGGCAGAGAAGTGACAACTTCAACTAAATAGAGATGTAAAATATCACTATTCAGAAGAAATAAATTGATAAAATAGAGGTGCATGACAAATAGGCATAACAGCCCTCAATACTTACTGTCTGCGATTTGCTGGAGATCTCTATCATGAGCTCTCACATATAAATTATTCAGGGCAGATTAAAGTGAGATTCAGCAGTGGAATTAAATACTTGCTGACCAGATGAGCTCATAACAGCACAAGCTTCTTTGCCTGTCTGTTAGTAATGCAGATCTCTGCCTCAGTAGGGTAAAAAGCAGTCCTGTGGAAGTCCATATCTGAATGAGGCACCTCTCAAAGATGGATCCTGTGGGGTCAAAGAACAAGGCTAGCACCACATTAAAACCAACAAGCAAAAAAATCTCATGCTGAACCCCACCAGTGTATTGCAAGGCAAGAAAGAATTTACGAAGAGAGCACCAGTGGTATCCCAGAAACCACAGGCTCTGTGGAGTTTGATGGGCAGGAGCTTCTCCACACCTCGGTGTATGCTGTGAAGTTTCTCATTCTAACCTGTGGTGCTGCACCTCTGCTCATCCTCTACACAGACAGTGGCAGATCTCCGTATTTAAAACCCCATCAAAAAGGAATGGAGACCAACTTGTAACAGGAAGCAGCAGCTTGGTTTTCAAAACTCCTTGATTCACACCTTGAGGAAAAGTTGTCAGCAGCACAGAATTATACATCGTGGTGATTCTGTAAATATGTTTTAGAACAATCAATTCTCTTGCATTGAAAGGGCTGAGTACTGGGGCCAGTTTTGTGTTATGTTTTTATCAGTGATCTGGATGGGGGAATTGAATGCACCCTCAGTGAATTTGCAAATGACAGTGAGCTGTGTGGCTATGTCGGTCTGCTGGAGGGTAGGAATGTTCTGCAGAGGGAACTGGACAGGCTGGATTGATGGGCCAAAATCAGCTGTATGAGGTATGACCAACCTCAGCAAGGTTGTAGAGCAGTAACTGTTGTAGTAGTTGTTTTCATGGACAGCAGATCAATTTTTGTATTTACTAGTCTCTGTAAAAGTTCACAGAGAGTCTCTGGCCCATCATTTACTGTGGCCACACGACAGCCAATTTGAAATTCCGTGCGACTGTGGGAACATAAACCTCAGTGGAATATTAGAGAGATTAATACCTTGGCTTTTGGCAAGTCAGTTACAATGTGCACTCATGAAGCACAATTAGCAGGCCCAGATGGTAATGTAGCATGTTAAAGGGAAGCAGACTGCAGATGGAGCACGTGGAAATGGATAATTCAGCTCTCATGTCTCCCCGTCTTTGAAGCTGCAACTACTGTAGCCTTAAGTATCTTCAATGGGAAGTCTTGCATCTGGTGAAGATTTATGCACAAGGCAGTTTTCCTAGAGCTACTTAAATGGGTCTGTATTTCTTCCACAGAATGCTTACAGGAGGTTTCAGTTGTGCTTTTCAATCTGAGCTGGATGCTTGGAAGCTGGGATATTTGATGGTAAAAAACAGAATTACTGTTTTTCATGAGGATGAAAGAAATTACAGTGAAATAAAACAGATGAAAACTGGCAGAAAAGTAACGTCTGCAGATGATCCTGTTGTCCCTAAAAGTGGGATTTGTCAGTTGTGTGCAGTTAACCAATCACATACAGAACTGATGCAACTCTTTAGATGTTCTTCTATTAAAAGTCAAGGGAAAAGAAAAATGAACAGGCACCAGCTTTGAGAAAAAAAAAGGTAGCAACCTAATCTGTTTTTACAGGACAGCCTCTTGTGCAACAGAAAGTTCAGAGATGCTACTTAGAATTCAGTTTTTTTGTCTAAATGTTTATCTGAAAGCTGCAAAATGTGCACAATCTCTTCACTCTTCTTGGATGCTGTAAAATTGACACCTTAAATCCTGCAAATCACCTGCTGGCCAGATCTTGGCTGCTTGGGAGTACCTGGGTACCTGCACAGAGGAGGAAATGCTTCATAGAAGCACAGTGAAACTCAGCTCTTCATTCTTACTGCTTTGCCACATCCCACTGCTTGCTCAGCCCATAATCCAGGTGCAATAGGAATGTGGTTGGCAGGATGAAGGTGAATGTCCCCAAATTTAACATCATTAGGATACCTGACTTCAAGCAGAACAAGAGTTAATCCTACCCTCACTATTACTGAGAAACAACACTTATCCGTCGAAAAATTAAGATTTCTCCCCAATGTCTTCACTTGTTCACCCCTGCCTCAAATTAAAAATTTAGAGAGATTTAAGAAAGGATGGATACCATCACACTCAGTGGTAACTGGTTTTTATTGGTCTTGACATGCTAACATCTAGAGATATCAGGATTTGCTTTATGATAATTTTTATGAAAATATATTCTACATCATCCACTGTCCCTTTCAAGCTTTATTCAATTCAAAGCCAAAATATTTTTCTGAAAAATGCACAATTAAATACATAATTGTATCCATTTATGAATGAAAGCCTCATTTAAACCACAAGCCTGCAGGTCTGGCAAAGTGTCTGCACCTTAGTCCCATTTTCCTCTGTTCCGAGAGCTCAGCTTTTTGCCGTGCTGAATTCTCTCCAGTCATGAAAACCACATCAGAGCTTCTCCTGTCATTTCAATTCCTTCCAGTTCAAGCTGGGAAGCACAGAGTGTTTGAGACTTCTAACCTCATTTGTGTAGCAGCTCACCAGCCACTTAATTTTCATTCACAGCTCTTTATTATAAAGTGAAAGAACTTAGACTTTAGCCTAAATTGTGATTTAAACCTATTAACACAATTTCAGTAAAGGAATGAGACAAATAAGCAAACACACACCAACACAGAAGCACTCCCAAAACCCCCCCCTTGAAACCATGGGGTAAATTGATACAAAGGTCAAGATATCCCTGCTTTATGAACTGTCAAAAAAATTCCTAGGTATTTTTTTCTTCACCATCCTTTTGTTTTCCTCATCATAGATTTTCTTTATTAGCTACTCTGTTGAGCTACAACAGCAGAAATTAAATCTTTTCCTACTTCCTTTCAAGAAGCACAGAAAGACCACTTGACCCCTCTGGGAGTGGGGAGGATTGCTGTGCTGAGAGAAACTCGGTGAACCTTCTTGGGAGGCAGAAGAGGTTGAAGCACATTCACAGAGCATTGCACGCACACAGGGATCCACAGCAACCCACGGGACCAGCCAGAACCCAAAAGGAGGAAAGCCTCACTGCAGCAGCTGGGGCACAGGGCTCGCTGCCTGCAAATACTCCTGCCTGCTACTGATCCTGTGGCAAATGCTTGGGAACGCTAAAGGAAGGTGCGTCGGAGGCAAGAGGCCCCAAGCAGATGCTTCAAAGCTTCCATCAAGATGGAGCTCCAGTAAGGGAAGGGGAAGAAAAGAGTAAAGTCTTCCCCCTGCAGAGAGAAAACATTATTATTTTGAGCCTTAAGAGACAAGTAGTTTCTATGCTTAGAATTGACAAAGGAAACCTGACCTGACCAGATTTGCCCACCAAGAGGACACTGCCTGTGCCTTTGCTGGGGTTAGACACAGTTTTGCTCTGTTTTTCAACAGATCGTTAGAAGGAAGATGATTTCCAGAGCTGAATTTAATTTTTGTTTTTCAGCTTTTTCCAAAGTTTCTTCCGCTTCCCATTACATTGGCAACCAAGCATATACTTCCTAAGGTGCTCAGCATACGCCAAAATGGAGGAAAAATAAAGCAGGTTTTTAACTTTGGCATTCAGGAAAAAGGACGAGGAGCAGCATGGTGGAGGAAATGCTGTTCGAAATCTCCATGAGGGCACACCTTTCCAGGGGAAAAAATGTCCTCAATTGTGGATATGAGCAGTGCTCTACCATTTGCTCTTTTCCCCTGTTGTGCACTCAACCTTCAAAATTCAGCTGCCAGTTGGTACTTTTAATTTAAAGCGTGTTCAGAAGTAAAGAAGTCTCCCTCCAGGTTCATTAGAGTCACAGGGTATTTGGCAAGCCTTGCAGCAAGAATTAAATGACAAATATGCTTTTGCATCTGAACTCTCAAGCCACAAATAAATCAAGCTAAACAGGCTTCCAGAATTCAAAAATCACCTCAAGTAAATACTGAGCTTTTAACAGTGATGAGAAAGTAAAAAGTGCTTTCTTTTCATGTACATGGTAGCTGCAGGTTACTTAGCTTGCTTTTAAATGGTCCTTTCATTTCCTAACAGCTGTATCAGCTGCCATTACCTCCTGATATTGAGGGACAAAAAGAAGTTAAAATAACCCCCTATACACTTTATGTAAAGGGCTGCATTTGTGTGTACATCACCTTTATTGACATTAAAATACATCTGGTCACTTGTCTGGCTTTAAGCTAGTAATAATAATCCTCAATGCTTTAGAGGGAAAATGCATTTAACAAACTGTTTATAGCTGAGGGAATATAAGACATCTTCAACTTCCAGTTGATCAGTCAACATTTAAGACCCCTAGTTTTTAGTTCCCTCAGCTGGCAAAACTCTGCTCTCAGTCACGCACATTTTGTGGAGACTGCTGAATTTTCTCAAAGCAGGGTCATTAAAAACAAACAAATAAACAAACAAACCCCACAAACACCACACACCACATCCACTCAGATGCTTTGCACACACCACTTCACTGAGTTCAATTTCCTGAGTCTAGTTTTTCATACAGGTGCACAAACAGCTGTGCTGGTATAATCAAGAAAACACAGGATAAAGTGTTAAAGAGTGGAGGGGCTGGAAAAGAGCAGAAAGAGATCTCCTGGCTTCAGTGCAGCACACAGTAATTCAGGAGTATGCAGGCAATTGTGTGAGTTTATTCTGATTTCCTTCACCATCTTGCAGATCAGCAAGTTCTGGAGCTTAGCACTCCGGAAATGTTATGAAACAAAACTACTTCACCCAGCCTGAGGCAGTCCCTTGATAGAATGGGACTAATTCAAGGACTTCTAAGTTGTGCATTGAGTAACTCCCCTAGGGCCTGGCATAAACCCATCATCAGACATCTCTGAGTCATTTCATCACCTGCTTATTTGATTTCAAAAAGGATTGATATTGCCAACGAGCAATTTTATCCTTTCCATTCCCAGGCTGTCCCTTTGCAATCGTGACTCTCCAACAGGTGCATTTCCAATACGCATTTGATTTAGATCTGATATATTCAACACAAGTGTGACATTAGCTAGCCAAACTAGTAATACAGAGTTTATGTAAAGTTTACTCTAGCTGAAAGATAAGACGGAATCCAACTCGGGATAAGTAAGTTAGTGTGGAAAGGCAATATCGTATTTGACTTAACACGGCAACAGCAAATTAACCTTTTAGCATTTTCAGAGCAGTAAGTTTATCAAAGGTCAGTGATGGGCATTTTTGTCAAAGTTCTGGGAGTCTTAACTCAGATTCAGCATGACCCCAGTTTTTTCCCAGAATGGTGATTTTGTTAAGGGTTATTCCCCTGCCTCCACCTCAATCTTTAATATTGATAAGGAAAAAAAGTAAGAGAGAAAAACAATCACTGTATCAGCATAGCTTTTGTACCAAGCACAGTGTGCCTAATACAGGAGAAGCACTTTTCCAAAAGGTTTCAATTTAAATAATCCCATTTAGGATGTTATTGAAAGAAAACACATCCATGCATTTTAAGATTTTATTCTGTATTGCCAGGAAAACGAGGTGCCGCACAATGTCTGTTCCATTTCAGATGAGAACCAAAAATCTATTTTTTTCTTATTATTATAGATTTTCACACATTTAATACTTGAATATTTTCATGGAGGATATATTTGATGAAGGTCTGCTCTACAATTATCTGTGTCATTGGGCAATCAGCAGCTTCTGGAGCTGGAGCTGGAAAAAATGACACTGGTTGCAGGGGTACCTAATCCTATTCTGAACCATATAAACACTCATATGGGCACTATCATTTATTTTATGCATAGCCCCCTTGAAATCACATTACTTATGTAAGTAAGTGGAAGTGTGCTGAAAACCTGGGGCTGCCAATGGCCGTCTTGGTGTCTGTTGTTTTCAGGAAGTGGTCTCTTCCTTACGATATTTTCTGATAGCCAGATGAAACCACGACAGACGTTAAACACCCCGTATTGAGGGAGTAGCAGTGAAGTGCCAAAAAGAGTTCATTTAAAAAATAAATTGCTTATTTGTAAGCAAACAAGGCAAATCCACAGTTTAAGCAACTGCTTTGGAATACAAACTAAAGCAAACTCATAAAGTTGTCGGCACCCTGTAAAATAGAGCTCCATAATACTGTTGGGCTGTGAGTATAAACCATGTAGGAACTTCAGCCCTGGAATGCATTACACATGCATATTAGAATCTGCCTCAAGGTAAAGCAGGAGTTTAGTACAAGGTTGGGTAGACAGATGTATATGGGGTTTTTTTGGAAAAAAAGCACATAGAGGTCAGAATGTAACATAACTGGAGTTAGGATGGGAGGAGAATGGGGAAGTCACGGAAGCAGAAGACAGTCTGAGAACGTGAGGAACGTGGCAGCTGAATGGGGATGACCTGATGGTTTATGAACCCCAAATTACATATTTTTAAGTTCTAAACAAGTGTAAATCTGAGTATGTTGGAAAGATACCCACTGGGCAGCAAGGCCAGTAGTAGTTCAGTTGCACAAAGGGTTTGAAACATGACATTCTATTATGATCTTCTGCCTTCCTAGTTCTGGGAAAGAAATAAGTAAATCAGTTTGCTTTGCATTATCGTTACCATCCTGCAATTTAAGGGGAAGAAGGGAGAAGACAAATTTAAGGGGAAGAAGGGAGAAGACAAATTCAAGGTTTCATATCACACACGGGCTTCTAACTTGATCCAGAAATCTGCAAGACTGGCATTTAGTGCTCTCGAACAGCCTAAACTCCTTTCATAAAAAAATTAGGGAGGTCTAAAGAAGGACTTCTTTCTTTTAGGGTAGTATGAAGCATCTGGCCTGCCGCAACAAGGTACTGGTTACAATCAAGCTTAAACACAAGAATTTAAGACCATAAATCATTTATGCAGGTAACAAACACTTGTGTTCATAGTAGGAATAGCATCCCTTGACTGTTTTTCTGTGCTACTTTGAGAAGAGTACTTCAGTTCAGAAACAAATTCTACTCAGAGAACAATGTGATGTAATGCAAAGCTATTTAAACTTGGGCCCCCAAAAAAGACATTATCTGCAGCCATGTTGCACTTGAGAACAGTGTCAGAGACAAGTCTGAACAGTGCACCATCAAAACTGGCTCCTGAGAGGGGAGTTTCAGCTTTTCTACCTTCAGAATTAGTGAGAGGCAGGAGCAGAGACTGACAAGGTTTTAAGCCTTGGCTCCTAACAGCCAAGGTCTGTGGAGAACATATCTCACTTGTGCTATTATTCCCATTTATCCACTCCCTTGGTGCTATCCCTGGGCTTTCCCTCCCCTCCCAAAATGCAAATAAATGGAGACACCCCACATGATCATAGAGTCACATTGGCTGGAAGAGACTTCAGGAGGTCATCCAGTCAATCTCCTGAAAAAAAACCAGTTCCAATCAGAGCAGATAGATCAAAAACGGTCCAGTTTTGACATGCTGAAGGATTCTCCCAGAGATTCTTTTTCAGATGAAATGGAAAGCCTGACTTTGAAACTAAACCATCTAAAATGCCCCCATTCTGAAACTCTGCATGGTTGCAACAGAAGGTCATCCCCATGACACATTTCCCAATGCCCAGAGCTTAACCACAAAGTTTTCTTAAACAGGTCATTACCGTTTGTAATTAGACTCTTAAATCCACACTACTGAAATTAAAGCAGTTAAATTAAAGGTCCTTCAAAAGGAGAATTGAAGCCAAAACAGCAAAACTTGAAACTGTCCTGTCTTCAAGGCAAGCCACTGGATCTTCAGTTCCATGGGTGCTGAGAGCAACCACCCCCCTCCTCTTCTGTAACTGCTCATCCAGATGCCGCTGAAGTAACACAAAAATCTCCTGACTCTGTTCTTGTACCTAACACATTTAAGGAAGTTTAATACAATTTGGTGACTTGTTCTTCGTATTTTTCTTTGCCCTTTCTGCTTCCATTCTGAAGTATTATTATATTAGACACCCTGAGAGGTCTTCACCGCAGGACAAGGTAAGCACAGGAAGATAAAACACTGGGCATTAAAGCAAATACCAGCTGTTTCCTAAAAGAACCTGGATGTTTTACTTTTTAATTTTCAATCAACTTTTTAAAGTTTTTTACAACAGCTCTACTACTCAGACTTTAGGGGTATTTTCCTCAGGTCTACTCTCTTAAAGTGTCTACTTTCTACACCAGACAGCAACAAAGGCAAAGGAGCACTAACCTGACTTCTGGAGAGTGAGGGGATTGGCAAGATGAGATTTATTGTGCTGTCTTCTAATGAAGAAGTAGAAAAACAAATTGCTACAACTTTTTCTCATTTGCCATGTCTTTTGAATATCACAGACCAGGGGCATGGCATGTTTCACTGCCAACCTATGGATTGCAATGACCTCAAAAATAACAGTCCTCTGCACAATACCTCAACAAGCTCATTTCTTTCAGATAGAAGACTCTCATTTGAGGCCTTGTTGTTGTCTCCACTAATGAATTCCCCAACAAAAACTGAATTCTATTGTCTAAAAAGTATCTTCATCCAGGACAGACAAATAGGAGCCCTACTGATGCCTTCAGAAACAATAATTACCCCAAAATACCCTCTCCCAATACTCACCAGCTTTTTAATAAAGAAAGCTATTTCCATCTCTTGCTGGCATTCAGATCCTTACCCAGGACCTCACAAGCAGCAGACTCCATTAAATGTTTCCTAATTCCATGTCCCCCTAATTTACATGGAAATCTTTCAATGTAGATGACTCCAAATAGTGCACTGGAGCCACAGCTGTGCAACATCCCATCAGCATCTAGTAGGTGCTGTCATATTTGTTGGCAACAGCTCCAAGTTTTCTACCAAAAACTCTTCCTCCAGAAGCCGCCAAACCCACGAGCAAATAACCTGTATTTGATGTTTTGTTGCAAGAACGTAAGTTAAGATATTTTGCCTTTTCTGGCATCTGCTTTGGAGAGTGAGGTGCCGGTGGTATTCTTTTAGTTATTAAGTTGTTCTGTTAGTCCTTAATCGCACACAACTTTGAGAGTTATCCCAAGACCACATATTTTCCATGAAGCATGGGACAAACTTGTAGTGGTAGCTCAGAGGAGACAACACCAAAATAAAAAAATCAACCCCGCATTGACCAAACCCTCTCACCATTGCTGACAGGACTTGGCTAGCACACCAGGGGAAAGTTCATGTACAGAGATCACCAGTAACCGAAGTAGTTACTGTAGTAGTTAGGTAGTTTGTGGCATTTGATTAGGAAGAACATGCACAGGAAGAAAACAAATCCAGGGTGGGACATACCTCACTGCTAAGGCATGTGGGAAAAACAGTCGTCAAGGAAAGACAGGTAGGGTGAAGAATGCTTTAAATTTTGTGTAATCAAAAAGTGGATGTTCATGCAGGGTGTGATTTAGCATCTCAAAAGTATCCTCAGTGGTGTTCTCACAGCTCTCTGCAGTTCAGCAGACCTTTCTTTCCATCCTGGGCTGCACGGCCTCTCAATTACTGTCACATAAAACACATCCTCGGGACACATGCAGATATCCATACTCACAAAAGGAAGGATATAATAGTCTACATTCAGCCTGCATTTATTTCAAAAAACAGTGATGTCATTAGGGCTAACACTATTTTTCCCTGGAATTGGAGCTAAGTCGGAATAATCACACAGCTGGTTACCAAGGTTTAGTCACAGACAGCACTTTAAAAGTCACCATAACTCAATTATGTTCAGTTGAGAACTCACAGCCATACTTTCAAGAAAGAAGTTGTAAAGGAGATGAAAAAGAATATTTGCAAGGAATAAGCCAACCTAACCAGCCAGAGATCAAAGGTAACAGTGAATCAGCATTCATTTCATCAGGCCCCTGAAGCAGATTTCCCTCCACTCTCCTTACAGCATGTCAAAATCCCTATAGCTTTCCATGCAAGCTGGAGCCATTTTGTCTTTCACCAACTTGATTAATAATCTGGAGAGGTATCAAAATGAACTGGATGTTATTTAGTGTGGAGGGAATTTCAAAGATTATTAGGATATAGGAAAAATTTAATTCAACCTCCTAAGAATGGTTACTTGGGGTATTATAAAAACCTTTGAAACAAGGAAATTTCAATAGTGTACGAGAAACAATGACAACTAAAAGATGTAATACAGCTTCAGGTACAAATTTTCACAGCTGAAGTAGAAGACCAGCAGCATTCTCACATGAATGCTACAGCTATGGACGCTCCCTTTTTCCACGATGTGAGCAATAAATTCATCTGTTAATACAAAAGAGGCTACTGGCTCCTATCAAAACCTGTCACTAAAACACACAGCTGGTGTTCGGCAGGTTGGCTTCCAAAAATTAATACAGTATATTGAGTTCAGAATTAAATCTGAGCATAATTCACTCATATGCTCCTAAACAGACACTTCAGTTTAGAAATTAAGGTCATTAATTGAGCTTGCTCTTCAACAGTTTATTGCTTCTTAGACCGTGATCACTGAAATGATAATTCCTTTGAGGAGAAAGGTACTCCTGGCACAAAAGCCAACTTCAGAGATTTATACATAACACACACAAAGAGACCCTTTAGCTTTAATTGCCTTTAAAACGGCTTCTCATCACAGATGTGCAGTGGTTTAACAGGTAATATGCAGCACGTTGCAAAGCATGGGAAGATATTCTCTTGCCATCCCCAAATGGGATTAAGAACTCCCTTTTTCTTTTTTTAAAAGATGAAGACTAGATGGTCACATGTAATTAGGTGAAAAGGCAGTCAATAAGTACTCTTCAGCAAAGTGTAAGTGTTATAATATTGATCTCCACTTCCTCTGCTTCTACAGAAATTAAGCACTACCGAGTATAATATGATAAGCAAAAAAAGATTAAATCAATGAGCTTCTGTTCCACAAAAAAAAAAAAAAAAAAAAAAAAAGAGGAAAATCTACACAAATATAAAATCACAACAAGTTTTGTACAAAATCTAAACTTTTAAGGCATCAGTTTGCTTCTATGCATATGGAAACTCTATTTAAGAAGCCTGATGTCTCCAGTCTTTGCTTCCTCTTCTCCCTTGGGAATAGTTCCAAAAAGGAAGCCCAACTTAGGGGGAGATGTGTGCACCCTGAGACATGAGGCTGATCTCAGACCTCAGACTCTGGAGGAAGAAAGGTCACTTTAAATTTTATTTTGTGGAATTACAGACACAGAAGAGCACAAGGAAAGCCAAAGCTGGCACAAATATGTCATTCTGCCTGTGGCAGAGGCATGGGAGGTGTCAAACAGTGGTAGGAATACTGATTGTCTAAAGTGAAGGAAAAGTGAGGACAAAGGGAGGAGACAAAAAAAAGGAGGACAAAAGAACAACACGGAATAGGAGAGAGATGACAAACCACGAAGCAGATGCATGTGCATTAACCTTGGCAGATGCAGGGCAGAGCTCATTGAGTCCAATTCTTCTTGCATCTACTTTCCTTTACCCCAACACAGCAGCACAAGAGTCAAGCACAGGACATTCTTTAGCTGAAATTGTTAGAAATAAACCAAATAAAAATGCTGTCAAATATCAAAGATATATAACCCTGTTGGCTGATGCTTCACTGTTGTTTTCTTTTCCTCAATATTTTAATTATTTGCTAATTCCTCCTGGGAAACTTGTGTCCTAGTTTTCACAGGAAACACAGGGCTTCATAATTACATAAACCCCTGACTACTTCACAGTTAAAGGAGCAAAACTCAAAAAGAACCTGTGAAGTTTAAAATGTTAAACAGGTATAAGCTAACAGCATAAAAATTTAAAGGAGGTGTTTAGCATGCAGACTATTAATAAAAATGAACACAAAATAGAATGTAAAATCCTTTACATCAATTTAGGTCCACTAGAAATTCTGTTGATTTAGAAGGATGACTTACCATTCAGATTGAGAGACAGAGCACTTCTCCACATATACAATTGTGTATTTTCATTTAAGTAACATCATGCTTTATATACTCTCCTCTATGAGCAGGGTTTTTATAAGGAAAACCAAAGTGATGCAAAAGTGTGCAATCTGCTCTAAAATACAGGCACCTGACATTCATTACACAGTGTTTCTTTTCAATTGGCCAGAGCAAGGTCAAAGTAACATCATAACACAGCCTGCTCCCTTGCTGAATAAACGCCCTAATCTGGCCTCCGTTTTCTTCTTAGCCTCACCAAGGGCAAGTAGAGGGAGGAACACAAGAGTTATGACCCTGTTTCACTCCCACACTTATTTTATTTTGTGGGCATTCTTCAGTCACCATGCACTTCAGTATTAGTCCGCATTTCTTTCTGTTATCCAACACCTGCAGTTTTAGTATGGAAAAGAAGGACCTTCAGTTTTGACAGTGCTTTTGAGTGGCAGACTGTAGGTAAGACTTTAGTTTTTTAATAAACATTTATAAAAATTAGAAACCCAGATAGTCACAAAGCTGGTTCAAAAAATTAGTCTATTTCCTGAGCAAGGCAGACCTGATTCCGCAGAGATCAGGGACAGCTCTTCTGAAATATAAGAGATCTTTTTCTGAGGTGTCATTCACTTTGCAAGAAAGAACTACTCATTACTCTATTTTTTTAAAAAATTGTTTGTTTGAGTGTTTTGTTTGGGATTTTTTTTGGTTTGGGGTTTTTTTTTTTGGTGGATTTTTTTGACATTGCAACACAGACATTCACTTGCTGGCACTGTAAAGTGGATATCTCAGGAGGGATAGGACAGAGAGGATCCCAGCTTTACTTGCAAGGGGAAAATCAGAGGGAGCCCTGTTAGATGTTGCTCCACCTTAGTTAAATTAAACCATAAATCAGAACCATTATCTAATACAAATCTTTCAGAGTGGCTGCAGCTCAACTCTCAGTGAAACCATTCTCAACATTAGATAAGAGACACTCACACTGATAGCCGCAATGGGAGTTTCCAGCTGAGCCAGGGTGATAACTCTGCCACCTCTCACAGCTGCTGGGACACCACAGAGACTGTCAGGTGCATCCATGGTCCTCTCCTGCTTACCCAAACCAGTTCTGCTGTGGTCAGAAGCTCAGGGAGGGACACACATCTCTTGCTCACCTTCCCCTGGTGACCAGGTGCCACTTCACTCATTCTGACTCAGGCTTCCTCAGCAGCTCCTAAACTTTTCCTACCCCTGGGTAAGAAGCACCATCCCATGGTGGGATAAAACATATAAAGATGGCCAAGAAGTCCAGCAAGGTTGAAGGTAGATCTGTCTGACTGTTGGATAGATTAAACCTGTAACATCACAAGCAAATGGCTTGTTTCTGTGCCAGTTCATGACAACAAAATCTGTCTTTGCTCTGGTTATGGATGAAAGCTTCTCCTCAGCCAAGTCTTGACCTTCGGGTTTCCATGACAGGATGGCATGTAATAAGTCTATATTCTGCCTAGGAGCATCAAAGGTGTGTGAGTGTGTGGAGAGATGAGAATGCAGGTTTGATTGGGGTTTTGTTTTATTTTTTGTTTATTTGTGTACTAATTGGAATTTAATGTTTAATATATTTGTCATTAAAGAAAAAAATTACCCTTTTTGTCAGAAATGACACCATTCCATCCAATCTCTCCTCTAGATCCAGGAGAGTCCACAAGAGGCCGGTACAAGAACAAGAAATTGTGACTAGTGAAGAATATTTTCAGTCTTGTGTAATGAAACACCACACTTCAAGGTCCATTCTAGAGAAGATAATCTTCAAACCCACAAAGTTATTATAAATCTAGGGACTTTTAGAGCAAAGAATGCTAATACTGAGTTTGTAACTTGTGCCTTTATGCTCTGGTACAGTTATGTGTTAACAAAGAGGCGAGGAGCTTGAGCTTTCAATCTTAGAGGATAAGAGCACAAAATTCAGAGTATGTTACTGATCATTGACCCAAAGGCCAGGATTGCCAGTCCATATGAACAAAATCCCTTTCCTCTTCTCCCTCAGCCCCTGAAGTCCTCAGCCCCTTTCCATGGCATCCCTGGAGAGCAGGCAGTTTTTAAGCCTGCATGTACACAACAACCTCTAGTGATCAAAGAGGTAACTACAGATAATAGAGGCAACAGGAACTTTTCTTAGTATCCAGGGCACAAGATCTCTTTCTCAGAATGAAAAATAGGATCACAACACTTTTGTCAAAAATCCTGAGCATTTTTAGCATCTAGGAAGGACAAAAAGTGCTGTCAGCACCCACAATAAAAGGCTTGTAATCGTTGTGATTAAAAAAAAAAAAAAAAAAGAATTTATTCCATAAAAGAGCCCTGTGGACCTAGCTATTTGTGAAGAAATGAGTGCCTGAAAACTCTCTGTCCCTGTCAAGGAGATTTTTTTTTCCCAACAGGGCAAGAGACAGAAGAGACAGAAAAGTCGTAGGTCAGCAAGCACTTTATTACTCCTTAGGAAGCAGAATATCATGAGCATATTTCTAAAGAAATCCTTGCTGGTTGCAGAGAACGAGCAGAAATCACTTCATTCAAGTGCTTTGGTGGGAAGTATGCTTTCCAGAGAGCATGGCCCCAAACACCCCATCAAAGATGGTGCCAAAAAAATTTGTGACAGGACTGGTAATAAGAGCTTGATTGCCAATTTAATAGAAAGATTTTATTCACTATAACACAGCTTTTGTACAAATTGCTTCCAGTCACTCTGCATATGTAGCCTGTTAAAAAAAAATACAGAGCACAGATTTTTTAAATTGCTTTTATCTTTATAGATAAGAAAGGACCTTTTAAGTGAAAAGCATGCTCCTAAACAGATTTTTCATCCACTCTCCTGCTTTGCAAGAGTGCTCTCCAAGTTAGTGGCATAAGCTTCCCGTCCCTGAACTTCTGCCTTTAGATTTCCTTCATTTACTAAAAAGCAAGTTTCTTGGCATGGTTAGAAGGAATTGCACTCTGGACAGAACTTGTTCTGATTCATCAGCTACAGAGGGAGTCTGAGATAGCTAAACTTCAGGTAGGGCTAATCTCAGCTCAGGGTGTAAGAGAGTCCCATCTCTGTCTTTGATTTAGCTTACACTCTGGCCAGCCACTTTATCCCGTTTTTAGCAGTACTCCATGGGCTTACGAAGACCTGACCCCACTGTTATCATCAGTTTAACCAAAGCCCTTCACAGTCCTCTCAACCATAGTACCATTCACAGAATTTCACTAAAACGACATTTTCATTCATTTATACGAAGGAAGCCAAGAGAGAGAAAAGTACTGACAAAATAACCCTAACAACAAAGAAGCAGAAATCCTGGTAAATTTATAAATAGCTAGAAGTCACCAAATAAAAGCAGCGTCTCAATCCTACTGCTTAATTTGCAACCCTTACATACTTGGAAAAGAGTAACTCGTAAATTTCCCCAGAGCATACACATAATTCTATAGCAAAGCACTCACTTCACAGAAGCATTAACACAGACTCAAAATAAACCTTTCACATCCACAAGTAATTTTAAAATACAGAGGTTCAGGGGAATAGTTTGGATACACGTTCAAAAAAGCATTTGGAAATCCCTACGGGTGCCTCTGGGCCCAGCAGACATCCTCGCCTTACGCCCTAATGCAAAAGGCAGCATTTTTGCCAAACTTTCCCTCCTTGGAAGAAAGGAACAGACCACAACACCCCACTCCCCAGGCCATAACCACCTGGTGAAAGGAATGCATAATCCTGCGTACCAAGGAGCAAGTAAAACCATGACAACCTCCTGATAAAAGAGAGGGACAGATGATCCCACAGAAGACAATGGGAGAACATCTCCAGCCTCACTCCTTGAGGCTGGCTTCCCTGAGTGCACCAACACCCTCTGCATCTGTGCCATCTGCAGATGTGCAATTTTGTCTTAAACAGCTAAGCTCCAGGGAAATAAATCTTCCGTCTGTTATTTTAGACACAGCTCATATCTAATGCAAACATCAGGGAATAAGATCTTTCCTCACTCCCTCCCCATGGGTGCACAACAAACACTGCGCTCTTTAGGCAGCTCCCCTTCCCCCTTACTGATGTCTTGAGGAAATTTTTCCAAGTTTTGATAACTGCCTTTTGGCTGGACAATGAAGGAGTGATCATTTGACTTCTTCCATTTCAGAAAATGGATCTGTATTGGCCAAGATTCGCTCCACTTGTGACAGCTTATGTGAAAGTATATTATTACAACTATAATAATTTCCCACTTCAGGGGTATAAATCAGATGGATTCCCATTGTAGAGATTGCTTTTCTCAACCTTTTTTCATTCATGCTTGAACATCATTAGAAAGCAAGGAAAGCCTGCGTGTGGCTTTCAGGCAGCAACTAAATATTAATGCATTGTGCTTTAACATGTAAGCTTGTCAAGGTGCTGCAATGGTAAAGTGATTTATAAAATGAAAAATCAATATGAATAAACTCCAGTGAACACACTCTATGAGTTTATCTGTGGCAAGGGGCAATGAGAGACCACCTTTTTGCTGTCTCCTACAGAATATAGTTACAGCTACAGAACAGAGATCTTCTAACAGGAAAACGTTTTCCATGACAGTCCATCTAAAGCCACTGAAATCTGGCATCCCATCAACTCAGAGAATTAAACAAAGCCCTTAGTCGCAAATTCACTTCTGCTGTGATTTCAATGCAGCCGGTACTACCGAAGAATGAACATCATGGTGACAAATTATATAGGGTCATTTAACACTCAAATGTAGGTGTTAATTCTCTGAAGGACAGACTTCAATTAGATGGCATATTTATATGTTTTTTCATTCAAAATCACCTTCAAGGTTGATGCATACACTGAAAAATGGAAGGCTCATCTACCAGAAGAATATTCAGATACTAAATATCCACAATATAGAGGAAGTGGCTGGATCTATGATTTAGCTTTGGGTCTGCTTCTGATTAGAAAGCCATTGCTCTGAAAGAGTAGGAAAATAACTGGCCTCCAATAAAAACAAGCAGTCTTGGATAATACATTTCAAAGAGCACAAGGACAGAAATTAATGATGCAAAAAAGATAACCCCCCCTAAATCAACTGAACTGACAAACAAGCCAACAAAAGTCAAACAAGAAGAAAAAAAAAAAACCACAACATTTTTAAAATGGATTCTCAACAGTCTTAGAAATACTCAATTTTTAAAAATTAATTTCATCTCTCTTTTCTGTCTCTGCAGGTTACCTTGTTGTACTGGAAAGAAAACCCTGAAAATTTCCAGAATGGAAGATACACTACTGTGACTGCTCTTAATTTCAGCTTTTGTCAACATAAACTACAATCTGCATTGTGACTGAATTTATAACAAGGAAGAAGAGTAGCCTCGGGATTGTTAGCACGAAAGCTCAGCTGAAGCACTTATCTCTTTAACAGGAGCACACCTGATGAAACTCCGTCAGAGTCTGAACTATGTATCTCTAGATTCACTTTACTTCATAGTGGCTTAATCCTGTTTAGTGACAAAACCCATTTCTTTCATCACCCTAACTGTTGCAGGCTCCTAGTCTTTGTTTCAAGCCATGCAGCTTTTTGTTTTTCAAACATGTCAGCTCACTGGAACGAGAGTGGTACTGTAAGCAGAGACAAACAATGTGTGAGAAGAAGAAGAGGGAAATAATCTTTGCCATAATCTTTGATTAATTCATGGAAAAATCTAAGCACGTGATTTCCTCAGCTGATTTGAAGAGTGTCTTTCACAACTCTCCAGGCACGTTAAGCAAATTGGAAATACAAACATGGTACAATAGTGAGAGCAAAAAACCTTTCTAACCCATAACCCTTTAGCAGAGTATGATAACAACCTCTCCTCATCTACCAGAAAAATTACTCCTGAAAGTTAGAAAGGCTGGCAGACACTCAGGAAACTGTTTTCAGAGTTCTCCAAGGAAAACACTGCATTTTCTTCAGTGCTCCTGGTAGAATAGAGGTTACTGGTATGTTTCACAGTTGGTCCAAGCGGCTGCAGAAAAATGTAGCTGTGGAGATAACGATGTGGATTTAGCATAGCACAGCCAGCTGATCACCAGCTTCAGCAATACATCTCCTGTATTCCATGTATCATCAGCAAGCTCTAATCCCAGCTGAGACAGGTAGATGCTCTTCTAAGATAAAATAAACAGCCTATATAGGCAATATCAAAGGCAGCTGCAAATCCAAAATTGAATACATAACCTAGGAAATGATTAATGTCTGCGCTCTGTCCATTCTCCACTCTGACAGCCAGGACTGTCCTTTCACTCGCCTGCATTCAGGTGTGATTCCCTTGACAGCCAAGTTCCCCCACCAGGCAATTCAATCACACAGGATGAAGAGGAAGGGATCCCTAAAACTGGATGTTAGGTAAGCAGGAGAATCCAAGGGGACTAGATGTTGTCAGCACCACCATGTCATGAGCCCTGGTTTCCACAACTGACTGCACTGCACAGGGATAGCTGCTGGAGCTGGAGTTCTCATGAAGGAGAGCTTTTTAGCAGAGTCTAACCAGCTACAGCAGTGAGCGATGCACCCTCTGCCCCACCAAAGGCAAAGAAGTGACAATCTTCACAAAAACTGTTTCCTCATTCTCTCTATTTAGAAATATTTAGAAGGGATGTAAATGGTCCAACCTTACCCATTCTGGGATTCAGTGAATGCTCTGGTAGGGCTGTTTTAAACTGACCTACCCACCCTAATGACTTGGGGTAATTCTAAGAATACTTGTCACTGAGGTTTGTTAGTTGGTTTCTAAGAATACTTCTTACTAAGACCAATGCAATTTAAAGCTGAAGCCATTTTTTGAGGTATCCTTGTCTTTCCAGGGAGTAGATAGTCTGAGATGATTAGTTTTATAGTAGCTGCACTTCCCTGACAAAGTACTGTTCTGAATGAATTAATGTCGTAATGAACAAATGAGTCATTTTCTGACACACTAAATTAAAACGAGGACTGGATTTACGAGCTGTGCAGTGGCACTCAGGGTGACATGCTCCTTTAAAAACAATTTCTGTTTCTTTTTAATGGGAAATTACAAAACTGACATAAGTTACCAAGACCTGAGAATTTAATATCTATTCATTTGATATGCTGTGCCTTAAAAGGACCTAATGGAATTGCAACTAACTTCCTTATGTTGCTTTGAAGGTATTAAGGGGGAAATATTTTACTGAAAAGAACAAGGGAGTTGAATGAAGACAAATAAACATGCATTTATTACCTTTTTACTCTGATTTCAGAGCAGGTAATAAATTCCGTTTACATACTCTGAGCTGAGGAAACCAAAAGTTACCCATAAATATGGTTTTGGACAAATTTTGTTTTCCACTATTTTATTCATTAATTATCACCATAATATTCAAAGATGTTTGAATAACTTTGAGGTGTTTGAAATTATTCAGGTGTTTAATCACTTCCACATAGTCAGTTGATTAATCACTTCTGCTGTGGGGTTTCACATGAAATTCCTTAATTATGTGGCTTATGTGAGTAATGAGCATGATACAAACAAAAATTTCACAAACCTGACTTCAAAAATACTTTTGTTGGTGAACTTTTAAGCACAGCAACATCAATTTTTGATATATACCATAGCAACACCAATTTTTGATGTATACCAATACTGTGTTTAAGTCAGTAAAATTTCACACTTGCATATTTACAGAACATGATCAACAAGAAACCTTTCATTATTGATATAATTAAGAGTTTGTGGACAAATGCACCTGCTATTAAATTACATCCTTTCATGCTTTCATTTATAAGGACTCTGCAGAAATGACAGAAAATTGAATGTTGTCACAAACATGTTTTCTCTTGAAGAGAAAATAATGGAAGGCAAGCAGTCTACATCTGTAAGGACAGAGAATCATGTGAGTCACGTTTTTTTTCTGTTTTATATACGAAGTTGCTTTGTTTCACTTTTTATACAGAACTCTATGCATCTGTGTCCCAGGTCAGCTTCCCAAGTTTGTCACCTTCAAAGCAGTTGATTCAGTTCAAAATAGGACCTGTATATAAATACACTTGCACAAGGTGCCTCGGAGCATTTATGTGATGATCAGAGACATTCTGTGGAAAAGAGATTAAAATATGATATCTTTTTATCTTAAGGTTAGAAGGAGTGATCAGGCTATTTTTACCTAACATTGAAAGAGAAGGGGAGAATGGAACTATCTATTTATCTATCACCGAAATGGTTGCAAAGTTGAAAAGCTAATAAAAGTTAGAATTTAAGGCACTCCAGAGTTCTGGAATTTTGCTATCCTATAGCTTCATTTTTCTGAATAAGCTTACTTTTAGGCACACTTTTGTCTAATCCTTTTTATACAGGTTTTGGCTATTCTATAATAACTATAATTTCCCTTTACAAAATCAAGATGAATGTCCTCAGAAAAGGACCTTTCAACCACTCACTCTGAAGAAAAGAAAGTGTTTGTTAGAGGTGAAACATCCATGTTCCTCAGGATAGCACGAGCAAGCACAAAAATATCTGTGGGGCCCGGTGAGGCCGTTTCAGTTCCCTTTTCTTTGGGTCTGTCTGTAACTTGAGCCCCCCCAAAATGTCAGCTCTGAAGAATGTGCTGCTATTAACGAGTTCTGTTACAGTGCTAATATTTCTCTTCTGACACAACCTGGGATCTTCAGACAGTGTTTAACCCAGAAGGTCAAAAAACACCCTCAGTGCATAAGTGACAAAATTTGTTTTGCTACTTTTACAGCCATTGATGACAATGCCATGCATTGTCTCACCATGAAGGCAAATGTCCAACTGTCCTAGAAAATGCATTCTCCTTACCCATCCTCACTCTTAATATTGGGTGCTGTGGTCTTCTGTAGTATTACAGTAGTGTTTGGAAGCATGGCTTGGAGCTTGGGTCTCATGTGGAGCTATAAAAAGCAAAACTTCCTTGGCAGTCTCAGTTGCTGGAGAGTAGAGGTACTTGGAAAAATAGAGTTTTGTTTCTGCTCAAAAACAAAAGAGAAGAAAATAAAGAGTCCCAATGGAAACATTAAAATCCCATGAAAATAGCATTTTGCTGAAAATAAGAAAATGTAATCCTCAACAAGAAATGGGTTTGTGATTCTCAAATGGACTAAAATGCCTTTTAAAATTAATGGTAAAATTTCAATTGCAACTGAATCTCCCCCTCAGAAAATTGAGTGGCCTCCTCTAAAGCCCAGGGCAGGTCACCACTTGAATGAGAAACAAAGAATAAGTCCTCTGAGACCAGACTTGCATGCTAGACTATGCAACCCTCACTCACTCTGGTGTTCCCCTGACTGAAACCTACCCAGACAATGTCAATGGTACAATTTATTAATAAAAATGTCACTTCAGCTTCTTGCAGATCCCTAATAAAAATTTTGTGAACGCTGGAATTCCATTTTATTTTGCCTCCTGGATCAATCCATGCACACATTATGCAACTTCCACGTTGCAGGTGACAAAATGATGGACAAATTTAAAATTGTCTAATTGTTTCATCTTGATTCTGTGGCACTGAGGAGGTAAATGACATAGATGAGCTTCCTATTATGATAAGACTAGCTGAGCTTGGCAAAAAAGTGACTCCTAACCACATGTACCACCTAGTGAATCGGCTCTGTGATGGATCTAATAGTGTTTTTCCCCCGCTGGACACAGGCACATATAACTCTAAATATATCTGATGTGGCTCTGACATTTCACTTCATCACACTGCTGTGTTGTGCCGTGTAATACACTGCAACAGAAGGATGTACTGGAATGACAGGCTGCCAGTTCTAATAAAAGTGTGTAGAAATAGATGTGCTTTCAGCTGAGGAGGGATACTCTTAGTTCATCCAGAGGTGTGCAAGCAGAAGATGGTGCTGCAAATAAATTGCAGACAAGCCTGCTTCGTCCTCCCTCTTCTGAGCTGGTTTTCTTCCACTTCACCCCAAATCAGTCACTTTGCTCACGGTTGCCACAACGCCATGCGGTCAGATTGTTGTTGGTTCCAATGTGTCCCTAGGTAAGGATAGCTTCTCTCTCCTGTTGGTTCTAACAAGCTAAAGACTTGCCCTCATTGAAAATGGGCCCGCTTTTTTCTTAGGTTGTATTAGTTCAGCAAAGACACTCAGGAAAGGCTGGCAGAAAAGGGATGCAGCAGGGAGATAAATATGCTATATGAGGTAAAAAGAAGAATACAAGGCATGGGAAATAGTAAAGCAATACAGGTATTGAAGTTTCAGAGAATAATAAGTTTAGATGACAGAGCAAACGATAACTGGACTGAGATGGTCAGAACTAGAGTGTGTAAAGAAAATTTGCTGGTTCTTTACCTTTTCATGTAGTCCCAAAAGATATATATATATTTATATATAGATATAGATATAAAAATAAAGGAATACAAGGAGAGTCAAAGCTTCTTTTCAATCAAGCAGCAAGCCTATAACATTCATACCTTCTGTGAGAGCTTGGAATATATTTTAGAGGATTTAATTAGAAATAACCTTGTATCCCCCACTGCCAAAGACATTGGTAGTAAACTGAGTCATATTATGTTAAAAGTTTTGAGATATGACTGCCCTTTTCGGAATCCTTTTTCGATAGATGTTTGGTTTTCAATGAAACTCAGCTGGGAGAATGATGCATAATATGCCATTTTTAATATTCCCTCCTTTGGTAAATGGCCTGTGGTCTAGTTGAATGTTGTTCTTGCTCAAAATTTTAAAATATCAGTGAACTTTTCCCAAGCAATGACTCGGGAACAGCTGAACTCAAGTACTCAGATCTTAACCTTCTTTGCCTGCACAACCATCACCTGGGTTCTTTCCGAATGCAACAGTCAGATTTAGAGCTGAACACTTGGCATTCTGCAAATAGCCCCAGACATATTCTTTGATTTAAGAATGGTGACAGCTCATGAAAAGTTTACAAAAATTACTGAATATACCACCTAAGGAGCTGTCCAACAGCTATCCTATTCCTTTGTTGAATATCTGATCACAGAAATTTCTCCACATGGGTCTGAAAAATGTTGCCTACCAGTCAACCAGGAAAATAAATTTTTGAGGGTGTCTTTCCCAAAATTAATTATCTCTGCACAAACTGATTTCTCAGGCACAGCAATTTTGAAAAATTCAAGCTTTTTAATTTATCTCTCAGGCAACATCTATTGAAATAATACTAAGAATACCCTTGTTTTCCAAGTGAAATGTTTGTACTCTGTAACCACACTATATATGGAAGCTGAACTGCTTGGGATTTTCTAGCTTGGAGGGGCTGCTGGAAAACCCAGAAATTCTGGAACACAAAAGGTTGAAGTTGCACTGAATTAGCTGCATTTCACTGCAAACAAGAGATGGAGAACTGTCCCTTTTAGGCCTTTCCAGAAGAAATAAATTACCTTCTATTCAGTTTTTTTTTTCCTTTGTATGATTAAGTTATGATGTCCTGTACACAATATTTTGCATGACCTAGCAGGAGGCAAGCCAAATAGAAACATGTATTTTTAAGCTTGAGAGACAGGGTTTTCAAAAAAACCTGATTTCTTTTTTTTTTAATGGGATTTCAGTATCTAATTCCCCCAGGTGTTTTTCATTGTCCCACCCAAACACATCTGGTATTTATGATAAATGAAATCGCAAAACCCACTAACCCTTTAGTTACAAAAAAGTGGTGTTCTTGGCACCAGAGATTTTATTTAAAGATTTGCCAGTGTTACTATTCTTGTCTCTTTTTTTCTCCTTTGAGCTTTCTGACCCTTATTATACTCTACCTGGAGCTCCCCTTTCCTCCAAAGCACAAAAGCAAAATCCTCAAGTGATTATTGAAACACCTGATATCCACACAAATAACAAGTTAAAGCCAAGTTGTTACACTCATAGGAAAGTGAGCAAGAGCATTTGAGCTAGGACAAATATATAAAGACACAATAGAATTTTCTCTGACATGCTGAAGTGCAATATTAATTTCAATTTTCAGACCTATTTGTTTTAATGATTATATGGTCCTTTGAGGATAGCTCACTTGAAAATCCTATACAGAATTAGCATGCTGTCCCTTGTTTAGCTTGTTAAAATGCTGATGTTTGCATTTTAAAGTATTCCTGATTTGTATATAGAGTACAGCCTGCTTGTTGCTATAGAATTATTGATACTAAAAATAAACAAGAAATTACAGAGGAGAAAAGACGTGTTCAGAGACAGAAATTATTAAAAAAACAGAGTTGCCTTTCGAACCCTGTTTAGAATACTTGAAAAAAAAACTTGTGTCCACTGACCTTCCTTTCTCCTGCAGCTTAGAAGATAGTGAGGTGTGATTAACCAGAGCCTCCCACAGAAAACTGGGGTTTATTGTACAGACTCAGGGCTGAAGTAAAGACAGCAAACAGAATTTCTGAAAATTTTTGTCAGAGAAGTGTACTTTGCAGCTGTATTCTACTGCTTCAGAAATGGAGAGTATTCATGTGGCCTTATGACAAGGAATTACCTCAGCTGGCTGAGGTAGCTGGGCAGCTGTCTGAGGCTGCCTCTCTGGTGAATGAAGAGAGATGTGTTTCCTGAAATGCAATTCCAGTTGACCCAAAAGAAACAACTGCCTCAGTCCTACCACTTCCTGAGGTGAGTTTGTCTCTGCAGGAACTGGAGAGGCTTTCTGAGGGAAAGCAGTCAGATGAACCTGGGCATTGTCATTATCCTCCAGTATGTAATGGAGGTAAAATAAGTTCTGATGTTTTCGCCTGGTAACAGCCTGGTATTGCAAGCTTAATGTTGTTTAAGAACAAATTTTTTGTGTTATTTGTTCAATCGTTTGGTGCGATGCTAAATAAAAAGGGCAGTAACCATACAAGACTTTTTGCGTTCTAAATAGACATTACAACCAGACAGAGCACATATTAAATTAAGATTATAGTAATCTTTAGCTTTCAGGAGGAAGTGAAATCCTGCCCGGGGAATCCTTAATGGATGCCATTACAGAAGGCATAATGTGAGCATCAGTTTAACTTTAAATTTCCTGCTGAATGTTTGCTAGAACTCTGTCAACATATCTTTCATGTTTCCTTGCCTATTTGTTTTGCTCCTTCTTTTTGATATCATCTCAGGAACTTGAAAATGAAATATGCTTTATTATTGAAATCGATTTCACCTCAGCTTCTTTTAAACACACATTTTCTTGCTGTTGCAGTATTTCTTCAAGAGTGCCAAGCATCTGGCTACAATTTGGCTAGGGATTTTCAGGGGGTAAGGGAAGTTATGAAAAACATGTTTGAATAAATATAAGGAAATACAGCATAAGTATTTCAATGCCTAGGTCACCTTTAAGACATAAAATGAGAAGGTGCTACTCTGACGAGGTTACAGAGTGGAACCCTAATCCTATGACAGGTCTTATCAAAGATGAACTTAGTTCTGCAGCTGAGATGGTTTTGAGAAAAAGTAACAAAGTAAATATCTGCACACAAAATCCATCTTTCTTGTCATCTCCCTTCAGGTACTGAAAGGCTGCAATTAGGTCTGCCCAAAGCCTTCTCTTTTCCAGGCTGAACAACCTCAATTCTCTCAGCCTTTCCTCATAGGAGAGGTGCTCCAGCCCTCTGATCACCGTGGTGGCCTCCTCTGGACTCACTTCAACAGGTCCATGTCCTTCCTGTGCTGGGACCCCAGAGCTGATGCAGCACTGCAGGTGGGGCCTCACCAGAGCAGAGCAGAGGGGCAGAATCCCCTCCCTCGCCCTGCTGGCCTCGCTGCTTTGGATGCAGCCCAGGATGGGTTTGGCTTTCTGGGCTGTGAGCACACACTGGTGAGTCATGTCCAGCCTCTGCTTTCTGATGCTGAGTCTGTAATTCTGAATCTTGCCTTGTTGTTAAGAGAAGATGAGGGGATGCATCACCTGACTGAGTACATGCAACATTGTCGTTTATAAGCGCTTCACAGTTCACTGGAGATGAAGGGACATTAGGGTAGTGATAGATGCCCTGGAACTTGATATTCAGCAATTACCAATCATTTGAACGTGCTTGTTCCCGGGCCTTACAGCCTGATTTTTGGCTTTATGCTCCAGACAGACAGAACAGATATCTGACTGAGAACTCCCCAGGTATTTCCTTTATTTGAGTGGAAAAAGACACCACCTCATCTGAGCAGCTGCTGTGAGACAAGACATTCCATCTAACTAATGAGATGGGGTACTTTGAGAGTTTATCCTGGTATTCCAGTTGAAGATGCCTGTACATTTTGTTGGGAAAAACCCTCCTAAAATACTAGTCCCATACAAAAACCCTTTCCCATGAGAGACAATATTTTGCAAGGCCTTCCTCTGTGGTAGTGGCAAGAGTAGGGGTGAGTTGAAGGAGCCTTTCCGGTTGTCAGGTGGTTTTTTTTATTACACCTGGAATGAGTTGTCTTCACTGTGACCCCTGGGCAATATCCAGATGATGAGTAGAAAGCTTGTCATTAGCATCAACGAGCTAGGGAGGGAAAGGGAATTGCTCCAACAATCACCAACGGACTGCAGATTTGCAAGATATATGGGAGATTCATCCAACAGCTCCTACAACATCTGGGGCAGTAATGGAGCACAAATTAAGATCTCCTCACTCCCAGCCGGTAGGTCTGGGCCTGTTGCATGGCGTTGTGCATCTTCCCACCATTGAAAGGTTCCCCCTTGGTTTGCTTCTCTCCATCATGGCATGCTGTGTAATTTCTTTACTACAAAGGATTTGCAGAGTAATGATGACTTACCAGTCTTGCTCAGGCAAAAAGATTGTTTTGAGATACAAGCTTCTAAGCACTTCATAAATACACATTCCTCAAAGCCATTTCCTTCCATATACCTCCTTCCCAGGACAGCAAAGCAGGGAGTTGTGTGCTAACAGGGTTGGGAATATAGAAAACGTATCCTGTGAGTTGTAACCATTGTGTGTGCTGCTGTGATGTAATTAAATATCCCAGATCCCCAGGGCTTTGGTACTCAAGTGTGTGAATAAAACATAACTCTTAGCAAAGTAATGCCTTTGTGAAATGGAGAGAGTATAAAGATAAATTGTGGTCCCAGGCCAATTACTTCATTCATATTATTTCACTCAATTGTGAAGCCCATTGCGTATTCCAAATTAATTGAATATTTGCATCCTTAATTAGAGTCACTATTAGGGAGATTAAATGGCTCTGTTTTTCAGAAAGGACAATATCATTGTAAACCTGCCTTTGAAACTACCTCTTATTCTTGACCTTGGGGAAAAAGACAAACACATGTACCATCCACATACTGCAGCTGACCCTCAGCCCGTGCAGGAGACAGGATGCTGTGGCAAATGTGTTGGGGCCATGAAGGGAAGGGAGAAGTTCAGAAATGGAGAGACAAACTCCGTGAGCAGTGGATTTTTTCCTGCTTCCTTTTCTTTATTTTTGAGTGGCCAAATAAAAAAAAAAAACAAAGAAGCAAACTGTACTTTACAGTTTAAATTTCTGTGTTCGTGATAGTCTCTTGCAAATGAGAGAACTTCTTCTTCCTTTCCTGACCTAGTCATGCATCTTAAGAGGTTTTGGCACTTCAGATGTGTCTCAAGCAAAAAATGGTGATTTCTCCCTACCCCACCACTTTAAAGTCCAGAATTTGGGTGTCACATGATTTCTTGCAAATGATATTTATTTATTTATTTGTTTATTTATTTTTATATCAAGCATAATTTTAACTTTGTTGGGGAAAAAAAG
This sequence comes from Mohoua ochrocephala, assembly GCA_013398855.1. Taxonomy (NCBI): domain Eukaryota; kingdom Metazoa; phylum Chordata; class Aves; order Passeriformes; family Acanthizidae; genus Mohoua; species Mohoua ochrocephala. The sequence goes on from VZTA01009774.1 coordinate 114,645, forward strand.
CTTTTAAAGCTTAGTATAAATGCACCCTCAAGGCAAAAAAACTCTGAAAGAAATTACAAAGAAAAGCTTCTTTTTTTTTTTTTTTAATGTGAAGACAAACAGGTGATTTGCTAACATTTTATTTTGTAGAGTCTGTGGATGCTGAAAAGTCAAGAAGTGGAGAATGTAAGTGCATTTTTTTGTTCTGGATGTTCATTAGAGGAGGAATAAATTGATGGGAATGATATGGAATTGCCCTTTGGAATGTTTATCCTTACCTCATTTTGATGGTTTTTGTAACTGCCACTTCATTTACAAAACTGAACCACTGCAAACCACCATGAAGTGAGGATTACTAAAGTCAGGCTAGTTCTGCCATAACTTCACTGTGAGCACTGGGACCTAAGAGAAACTGCTAGAGAAAGTTACCCTGAAATAAAGTTTCTCTGCCGGAAAATATTTTCATCTTATTTTTCATGGATCAGGCGATATCTTCTATCCATCTTCAACAAATGGCATCAGCTCAGGAAGAGTGGGCAAGGGCAAACAGGCCAACACACTGGTGCTCACAAGCACATGGTGTCTTATGGAAATGCTTTACTTTTTCTGTAGTTTAGCTGCAAAACCATGGCAGAAAACGAAACACAGAGAGTTTCTCCTGAGCCTCAGGAAATACATTTTCACCAAGAGGGTGACCAAGAACTGGCATAGGTTGACCAGAGAGGCTGTGAAATCTCCGTCCACCATGATATTCAAAAGCTGTCTAGATGCAGTCCTGGCCAGCTGGCCCTACTTGGGCAGAGATGTTGGACCAGATGTTCCTTCCAGCCTCAATCATTCTGTGATAATATGGTTACAATTTTTGCCTCCCTGTACATTTCACCATTTGTCAATTCCTTCTCTTAAAGCAGTAACAACCCAACACTATTAGATGAGGACTGAGATAGCAAAATAAGAGAGTTTCTGGCTGCTTATAATCACAGATGTCACAAGGCCAGTGACACATGCTATATCTTAGGGATGTCAGCCTATTTCAATTTGTACTGTACCCGTTTGTACTGTGATTCACACATGGGAGAAGATATAATGTAATTGTAGCCAGTTCTGAATTTTGGAAGGCGAGTTTCAGTCAGGCCTGGGACACAGGTTATATCCACCTGCCACAAAAATATATTCTTCAAATATTGTAGAAGAAAAAAAAAATGCTTCAAACTGCTTTCTTTCCCTTTAAAATTGTAGCAGAGCATGAAAAAAAAATAATTTCTTACCTATGTGAAATCCAAAGGGGGAATCAGATCATCGGAGTGACACATTTCAACAAATACATTTAAATTTAGTTTAAAAATAACTTTGAGCACTTCTTTCAAAGGCAATTAGGCTTCCTTGTTTTTCAAAGTACTAAGTGTAGGAAAAGAAGCATAGCCATTTACTGCAATGGAAACACCTCCTGCCTCCCCACACACACCCCTTCCCCACCTGCTTCAGCTGCAATTAAATGTCAGGGATAGGGACATGTAGTGATTTGCTAGGATAAAGAGAAAAAGGAGAGGTACCCTTCCGGATAAAAAGCTCTTCTCTTAAAGTGCCCCTCTTAGACTCTAGGTGATAATTTGTTTCAAAAGCTTCAAAGGTCAGAGTCTAAAATTATCCATATCTAAAGCAGAAGCCTTTTGGAGGGAGTTTTGATGTATGGATTCATAAGCATCTGGTTGCAAGGGCGAAACTTGGATAGCAGTTGTATAAAGATAGCCACCTCTTGAAAATTAGGAAAGACCTAACTAAATTTTCCTCCTCTCTTCTTCCTAAAGACAAGAAATTATCTTTCTCCTGATCATGCACTTAAAACACACAGAGTAGATGTGTTTAACTAACAAAAATGCTGATAAAGTTCTGGTTTTCAGTTTTAAGTTTTGGTTTTTTTTTTTTTTTACCATATCTTTCTTCCACTTATAAATGCTGAAGAACAGAAGAGGAAATCAAAAGGGAGTTTTAGTTTACAGGTTTGTTCTTCCAAATTTTAATGTAAAGAAAGATAATATTGTGCCACTAAGGCTTAAAAGGATTGTCTTCTGCAAACGGTACTTTTTAATGGATCTTGAAAGAGCTGAATGATTTTTTTTAAAAAAAAGCTTAGGTTTTGTACGACTTGTAAGCTGAAGTAAGGCACTATATTGCATTTACAGTTTTACTTTTAAATATTGAATAACTGCATGTGTACAAGGATTATTAATAGAAAGGATGATTAAGAAATATATTGCAAGCTTAAAGGGAAACTGCTACAATGTTTGTAATGTGCTGAGGCCCATTGATTTTCTATAAAAGAAATGTAGACAAGGAAAATTATCACAAGTTTCAAATAAGAAACAGAAATATTTTTAAAATATCTAAGTAGATCCAGGGATTTCTTTGTAAAATGCTTCATGTCCAGCTGTTCCCACTGCAGTGGGTGGATAGGTAGATGTGGAAATCACTTTTTTTTTTTTTTTTTTCTAAATGATATCTGTGGATAAATTTACACCCAGAAAAGCAGATGAAGGCAACAGCCTTTCTCTGGTTCACTTATGTACAATACCATTCCTTGATATTCCTGATTCTTTTGCCTCTGGACCAGGATTTGCCATAGCCCAGTGCACTCCATCTCTTTGTGTGTCAATCACTGCTCCTCTGTCACACAGGTCACACCAGAGGATGGCTGTGCTTCTGAGCTTGTAACCTCTCAGGAATAAGGTGTGGTTTCCACACTCTTGGCACATGTCCGGTGCCCACCTGACTCGATTCCATCTTTAGGACAAGAAATTCAGCCCTTTTCAATCTCAGTTCATGTTTAATGAGCTGGTGGAGAGAAAGTGGCCACGTTTTTCCACAACTTCTCTATTAACAGATCATGCATTAGCAAAGTCAGACTCTCACTTACTTCTCTTTCTCCTTTTCTTTTACCTAGAAGAGCTCAGCACTCTCATCTGTGAGCAAGAAGGTGTTTGAATTTTCTGTGATGCACCCAGAAAATGTGCACAAAAACACTCGATGTGCCTCTGTTTGGCAGAAACCTATCCTATAGCTCTGTCTGTCCTACACAAATGGTTGTCTGGAAATTAGAATTCAGCTAGCAGGAAGAAATGAAATGTTCTCACTACAGGAAGAGGCCCCTAGAGGTGGAAAAGCTGACCTGCTAGGGGAGTGATAGCATGACAGTAAACAGCAGGATTGGAGTAGCTAGATATCCCTGCCTTGGTCAGAACTGGCTTTCTGTTACAAACAGAAATTGAGGTTATAGCACTAATCCTAATCATAATCCTATTTAACACAAGGGCCACTGGATTTGTTTGGACCAGAATTTTATTCTGATTCTCTTCACAGCAGGAAATTGGACCAGGAGGGCTCTTTATGCAAGCTGTCTGACTCTTTCATGGCTACATGCATTTGTTATTATCTTTGTTTTAGAGAGGAACATTTCATCCTAAATAATAGACTGTGTTTATGAATTATGTACTCTATTGTCTAAGCTTCTGCTACTCACCTCCATGAGAACACAGACTCTCATTATTTTTCCTTTCTCTGGATTCCAGAAGGTAAAACACTTCAAAAAAATCTCAGATAAATTCCTACTTGTCTACCCCAAAAAGCAAACTGTCCAGACTGATGAGAATTATGTGAAGTCCTTGGTGAATATGAATGAGAATTGCATTATTCATTATATTTGAATGGCATTATTTAATAATTATACAACAAATTAGAAATTTGTTCAATGTAAATTTGCCCAGAGCAATGTTTCACATATTTCTGGCAATTATGGTTACTGTTAAATTTCTGTTACTATGACAATGTAAAGCAGCTTTCTGCTCCTATGGTTTTTTGCTAGTTTTCTGGTGTTTTCAACTTGATTAAAAAATGAAAGGTGTATTCCATTGTAGTGAAAACGTTGTGAAGGACCAGTGCCATGGCTACAGAAAGCATGACACAGATATCTTGAGTACAGGCAGTTGTTGCTTGCATTTTTTATTTCAGAAGACCATGAGCCTTTCTTTCTTTCTCCTTTCATTATTTTCATTTTTAGAAATTCTTCTTTCTCATTATTTAAGATTTATATTTTTATTTGAAATATGAGCAAATTTTCATGCCCGTTCTGAACAGAATAACAATTTTGCAGACAGTGACTTCTGAATTCTCAACTTCAGATGCTACAAAGGAAGTTGCTCTTTCTCAATATTTGTTTCCTACAGCTCGAAATACAAGACACCTTTGAATACACCAAGTATTCATGTCCCTCAAGTAATGTATTTAACGTTTGAAAATCATTATATTTAATTTGATTTTTTAGGCTTTTCTTTATATTGTTTTATAAATATGACGTAAAGAAAATATTGAAATTAGTTATTTTAAAATAAAAGATTAGAAAGTTTTGTTCCACAAAGATCAAAATAAAATGTTGTTACCTATCTAAACAGTTTTTTTCAATGTTCATTTCAGGAAACAATTTAAGAAAACACCTTACTTTTGATGAACTGCCTTTTTTTTCTTTAATAAAATATATTGCAGGAAGAAAAATCTGACTAAATATATGTATCAGTAGGAAGAAATACAATTTTCACTGTTGTCAACATAAGGACTGACACGAATGCTTAAAGGCTAGAAGAACTCATACTGCAGTCAAAGAAGGGAAATGTGTGGAAGGACCATTCTATATCTCAGCAATTCCGTGTTTGGAGAGAGGTGCAGGCATGAGCGGGGACAGCGAGGCCTTCCTGCAACGACCATCTGTAGGAGCACTGTAAATTTAACTTTTGTTTGAGGGAAACAAAACCCAACAGACACATAGAAAACAGTAATAACAAACCCTCCCACGTGCTTTTCTCTTTAGAGTAATAATTTTGAGAACACAGTCCAAATACAAGCTGACTAATGGTTGCAGAAACTTAGATTTAACAGCTCAGAAGTGAGACAGACTTTGCAGCCTCGTGTTTTCAGACTGCCCAGAATGAAGCATTTCTCTCAACATCACCAGAAGTTCTGCACCCTGTGCAGTAGAAACCACTTATTGTTGCTGCACACAATCCCATTTAGTTGCTGATGTAGCAGCTGAAGGCTCAAAACACCCAATTCAACAGGACAAGAGCTCCTCAATCCATTCTAGTTGAAAACAACTGTCCTAGCCAAGATTAGTCTTTTAGAGTGCAAACACTGCTTTATGCCAAAACACTTTCAGGAGCAACAGCTACTCCAAATCTTAATAAATTTCATAGACTGTGTTCTTGCAAGTAGGAGCATTGATCTTTTCCAGTTCACTGTCACTGAGTAAGAATGTGTGAATAAGGTCTTGTGTGGGAGAGCAGTGGTTCCCTCGCTATTCCTCTCACACACAAGGCATCACAAGTGTTGATTCATTAGCTGGGTAGCTCAGTAACTAAAGCCTAGGGATCTGTGGAGATATTAGCATAGAGAGCCAACAGCCAGCCTCCTGGGTTTCTGGTATCTGTGGAAGTAAGAAGGTTGTGAAGTAATTTTGCATCATTCTCAAACTTCATTAACTTCACTAGATTCTCCAAGATTTTTCTTCCAGGTCAGTAATGACTTCAGTAGGTTTGGTGTATAACACTTTTCCTCTGTTTTCCAATCCAACAATTAATTTGTATTTTCTTTATAGATACTGGTAAGGAACCTATATTTCTTTTTGCAATGTGCTCATGACATGGGAAGCCTTTGCTTATCAGTCCATAAATATTTATTGTGCTCATTTGTTTACTGATGTATACTTTGTCTGGTTTTTCAAGGAATGTTTTTGGATTAGAAATTCCCATTCTGCCCTTTCCTACAACCCCACACAAGAACTTCTATTATGCTCTGCATGTCTTAGATTTCCAGACTATACACCAGGCCTAGACTTGGGTAAGACACCACTGAGATGTTAACACTCTCTGATATATCTGCAGTGCTACGGGAGTCACCACATCACAGCACCAACCTGGCAGCCTGCCTTTGTCATCTCCACAGGGAAATGGGATGAGCTCCTGGCTGCTCTTGTTCTCAGTGGCTTGGCAGATATCTGCCCTTGGCTGGAGACAGGCAGTAAGAACATGCTAAAAACCAGTCTTGCTCATATCTCTGGTGTAGCCAGTGCTGAGGTCCAGTTGCCAAAAGATGTCTGGCTGCTTTCTGCTCCTCTCTCCTGCCTCTCTGTTGTGTGGCTGGCTTGGAATAAGCAATTTCAAGCAGTTTGCTTGAAACGGTACTTGGTGAGCACTGTGTGCTGCTGATATGCTGGTTGCCAGATTTTTGCCTGAGACATTCATGGAAATATTTGGGCTGGTACAAGAACCTGAAACCTTGTGCTGGTTAAAAAAAAAAAAATTAAAAAAAAAAAACTCCAAAAAAACCCCACAATACCAAAACCCCAAACCTGAAGACTCCTTAGATCTACTGACCACCTAAAGTAAAATTGAACCTTCTTGTACTGTCATGATTAATGGGATGAAATTTAATAAGTCCAAGTGCCAGGTTCTGCACCTAGGACAAAATGAGGCCAGGCACAAGCATAAATGGGGAGAGGAGAGGCTGGAGAGCAGCCCTGCAGAAAGGGATTTGGGAATATTGGTTGGCAGCAGCTCAGTGTGAACCAGGAGTGTGTGCACCAGCAGAAAAAAGGGCAAACCCCATCTTGGGGTGCATCAAACACAGCACAAGCAGCCCGTCAAGAGTGACTATCCCACTACAATCAATGTTGAGGCAGCCTCACCCTGAGTGCATTTCTGGGCCCCACAGTTTAAGAAGGATGTGAAGGTCCTTGAAAGCATCCAGAGGACAGCAAAGCTGGTGAGAGGGCTGGAAGGCAGAGCAATAAAGGGAGAAATATCCAGTGTTTCACCAGTCTTTCTCTTTGCCTTCTGCTTTTATGCACACTTATGTATGTACAGACACATATTTTTAATGAATTGTAGCTAAATAATATTAAAGAATGGTGTATGGACTATTTATAATAGTAAAACCAAGACACAAAAAGTTAGTTAGAAGGAATTCTCTGAAGAAGAACGCCTTCCTGGGTTCCATTTCCTGTCTCCGAGCAAACGCACCTTGGATTAAGAGTCGTTCTCAGGTAGAGCATCTCACTTCTGCCTTTACTGTTGGTCCAAGATAAAACAGCAAATACATTTGTGACAATATAAGTACTCTAAGTTGCTACTGCATCCTTATTACACACAGGTCAGAACCCACAAGCCTTCCTATTAGAGTGATCCTTAGATAGGTAGCTTCATTAGTACTTTCAGATACATTTCTTAAATTAGTATTCATTAGGTCTCTTCCTTAAAGTATAAATCTTTAATTTAGTTGTGGATGCCTTCATGTTGCTACAGGTCTTGGTTATGAAGAGAAAGTGTGTTCATCTAAACAACTTTTCTTTGTAAAGATGCAGGACTGAGGAAGGAGTACACTGACTGAAATGGGGAAGACAAACACAGATGAATGTCAACTATTTTTTTCTGCTGACAGGAATTATTTTATTGACAATTTTAAGTAAATGTGTTAAATACCCATCTTCTGAGAATGCCTGTAGTCCCAGAAGAAATGATCATAATTGTATTCAGACACCGTTGCTTGATTCAGAACAGAAATATTATTCCTTGTGGAAATTTAGCAAATTATGAAAATTCATGCAGAAGTTTCCATCATTTTTCAGACAACCGATAGGCAGACAATAACAATGAGAAATAGTGAATGAGACCAGGGGACCTGTCAATAGAAAGAGCTCTGGATCTTTCACTGCTTCGAGGCTGCCCAGCTGCAAAACATATGAAGCAGTCTCAAAGCTTGACTGGACATCTTAAAAGGTGGAAAGTAGTAACAGAAAGGAGGGAAGCATAGTTTTAAAGTTTTAGAGATATATATGTACACATATGGGTACTCATATATATGTATATATGTGTACCCATATGTACACAGGGTATCAAATCAATGACAATATACTAAATAAAGTTCTGTCTTATATATAAAAAAAAATAATAAGGAAAAAGATCACAGGATTATAGAATGGGTAAGGTTGGAATCTACTGCTGGATGTCATCTGGTCAAACTCCCTGCTCCGGTAGGGTACCCTACAGCAGGTTACTAGGGATTGTGCCCAGATAGCTTTTGAATATTTCCAGAGGAGATAAGCTCTCTGGTCGATCTGTTCCAGTGTTCGGTCACCTGCACTGTAAAGAAGTTCTTCCTCATGTTCAGGTGGAACTTCCTGTGCATCAGTTTCTGACCATTGCCCCTCATCCTATTGCTCAGGACCACTGAGAAGAGCCTGGCTTCAGCCTCTTGACTCTCTCCCTTCCCACACTGATGGGCTAAGCAGGTCCAGCTTCCTCAGCTTGGCCTTGTAAAAGAGATGCTCCAGTCCCTTAATAATTCTTGCAGTTCTCCAGGACTCGCTCCAGGAGCTCCCTGTCTCTCTTGTGCTGAGGAGCCCAGAACTGGACACAGCACTCCAGGTGAGACCTCACCAGGGCTGAGCAGAGGGGCAAGATCAACCCCCTCAACCTGCTGCCAATGTTCTTCCTAATTCACCCCAGGACATCATTGAACTTCTTGGCCACCAGGGCACAGATGGCTCAGGGACAGCTTGTTGTCCACCAGGACCCCCAGGTCCTTCTCCACAGAGCTGCTTCCCAGCAGCTCAGCCCCAGCCTGTGCTGGTGCCTGGGGTTATTCTTTACCAGGTTCAGGACCCTGCATTTGCCTTTGCTGAATTTCAGACAGTTCTTTGCCCATCTCTCCATCCTGTTGAGGTCCTGTTGAAGGGCTGCACAGCTCTCTGGGGAACTGGCCACTCCTTCCAGCTTTGTGTCATCAGTGAACTTGCGGAGGAGGCATCTGCCCCTTCATCATTCATATTTGATGAATAAGTTAACAATGAGCCCAGTATTGAGCTGTGGGGGATGCCACTACTGACAGGTCTCCAACTAGGTATTTTTTAAGTAAAAATGGTATTTAAAAGTTGATCTTAAAAAATAATTTGGTAAGGAAAGTTATTGGTGTGACAAAAAATGCACTACAGGCACACCCGCTGTGGAAGTTTCAGCCCATCTACTGCAATTTGCAATTTGAGATAACAAGAAGCAAAAGAAACAGGAGAAGACGGAATAAGCTGGAAAAGGATGACTTTGTGGCAAACCCCTAAGGGCAGCTCTAATTCAGAGCTCTAATCCTCTTTAAGTTACATCCAAATCTGAGGTCCAGAGGAATGTGTTGGAACATCTACCCTGCCTTTTCCGAACTTAACCCGTATTCTCCCCACAAATTCAATGCTTATGAAAGGTCACAAAAAGGGAGTAGAAGAAATGAAAGGCAAAAAAAGCTCTGCTCAGATCTCTTAGTGTCCAGATGCTCCTAGGGAGCATCATATCCAAAGCTATGAGAAGCAAAACAACTCAGCTGCACTTGTAAGGCTGACACAGACGAAAGCTCCCGACTCCATCTAGAGGTTCATAGCTTGTATATAAGGAATGCACGCTGCAATCAACATCCATTTCTGGTAAGTACAACCAGTGACCTGCAAATCTAATTATATACTGAGGAATGAATGAGTGGGGGAATGGCATTGAGTGCCAGGGCACTGAAATTGCACATAGCATTCAGTGTAAAGTGCAGCAAGAAAACACAATCCTGATGCAAGTGTGTAAAGGCAGCTTCTGAGCTGACTGCTACCACTCAGGAAGGAGTCATGAGGTAAAAGCAGTTAACTGCATGAAAATGTAAGTTCAGTGTTCAGCAATAGTCAGGAAGCAAAGAGGAAGTTCAGAATTGTTAGGAAAGGCGTAAAGAGCAGATTATAGCATTAAATGTGTGCAGCATCTGAATCTACAGCTCTGTAAAGAGTTCTAATCTTTTCTGAAAAGACACGAGCAACGCAAAAAGGGGTCAAGATGGTGATAAGATGAGTAAAGGCTTTAGCAGCAGGAACAGTTTAAGAATGAGATTCATCAGCCTGGAAAAGGAGTGCAGCAACCCACACATGCCATTTCTTTCCAGGCCTTTCAATTCTCCTGTGCCATCACTGAGAATACATATGAGAAAGAAGAAAGGATACAGTTGTTTCAGACTTCGTGATTTTGAGCATAACAATAGCTTGGATCTTAGGGGTAGGATGTGGAAATTTTGGATTCTAAGGCTCTTTGAAGATATAGCACTCTTTGAGGCTTAAACTCTGTATTCTGGATCAGATCACAAGTATTGTGAGCGTAATGATATTTTTTAAATTGAAAAATTGAAGAGTTGTAGCATGCAAATTAATTTTAAAAGTTTTCTTATTAAAAACCCAACTTTTCATGCATTTAAGCATGATGCTTGCTTACTCTGCTATATCAATATCTAAAAAATAATGCTTGCAGTTAGCCAGTTACATTTCTTTTTACAATGCACGCAAAGCATTCAGGCCCTCAAGTTTCAAATTCTTGTAAATGTTTTGATGGGATACTTGGGGCTTTTTAAAATATGCTTCTCCCATTTTTTACTTTCAAAGAGCATCTCTAGCAAATTCCAAGCAGCTCTCTGGTAAACACAAATATTCTCTCAAAATTGGCATAAAGATTGGACATTCATATGACTGCCAAGCCCATGAAATCCTTTCCTTCCCACAGAGGCTGGGAGTGTGGCATGATCAAATGTATTGCTTTGATTGGGCTTGAGGTTTCTCAGAGTATATTTTGCTGTGCTTTCATGAAAAACCATCAGGCTTGGGGGGAGAGAACGGCGAGAGGAAGTTCCTCTACTAAAGCCAGCAGCACTAAAAGCTTTGTTAAGAAGCAGACCAAAATCTTCAGGTTAGAGACAAAGTCTTTGTCCAGATTATATACTGATACCAAACAACAGGCTTGCGGCAGATATTTTCTCTTTTTTCCATAGGAATTCTTTTAAAAATACTAATTACAGTCACTTCTTTAAAAGAAATTATCAAAATTTAAATATATATAAATTGCAAAATTTCAATTATATTGTAGCACGCAAAGCAAACAATCTGTCAGCACTTCTCACCAAGTACAATACGTATGAAAGATGCTCACCAATTAAGCCACAGTGAACTGAATCTATGCATTACATAATCATTCTCATTTCTTTGAAACAATGGTTGCATTCAAAGCCTAAATCTTTGAAAAAAAGAAGTTAAATGATTAGTACAAGCTTTTTGAAACTTTGAGTTCCATTTCTTCATGCTTTATGATAAAATACAAAATACGGGCATTAGTGCAAATACACAAATTATATTTAGTTGTGTGAAGCTTTTCTCTCTTCCCAGACCACAGGGCACATTTTATTCAAAGCTCTCAGTGTCTGGAATACAATGTCCAGAAGGGAAACTTGTCTGGTTTTCTTCTTTTTCCCCTCTTCAATTCCTGACAGTGACATCACGGAAGGTGTCACCACTCATGAATATCCAGAATCATAAGCAACATTACTTAGCTAGAGAAGACACTGGATCTTAAAACAGTCTGAAGTTTTCAAATAAAGTACATAAAGTGAGGTGTTTCCAGGCTTTAAGAAGAGCCTGGAATATTGCATCAGATACTGTCTTTAAGTAATTTATTTGCCAACATCAGATTCTTTTAAGACCCTGTTTACCACAAGGGGAATACATGGTTGGAAGTTCATAAATAGGGAGCTGTAAAGCTGATTTGTGGGAGAGACCTTTCATGCCTCCTATTTAAATCACCATGAATCTTCCCACTGCCTTGCTCAGGGTTAGGTGGGAGAAGTCATTTCTCCCATCTGAAAGGACTGCTCAGCCTCTATGACAGCAGTCCCAAGACAGCAGTGCAGCTTTTGCCTCATAATTCTAAAATGTATTGACCAAGATTTTGGATTGTGACTGGACTTAATTGCAGGCTTGGCAGTAATGCATCAGCTGACATTAACTTTGAGACAAGTATATTTCAAGAAATACACAGTAACTGTGAAACAGCGCTCACAGTAACCTCAGAGTGTGTAACTGCAGCCCCAGCCTGTCCTTCACACATCTTTTTCCTTTTTTTAATGAAGAATAATCATAATAAGGACATACCCTAATCTCAGAGCAGATATTCAAAGGTTGGAAGCCATTGGAAAGTGTATTTAAAGATAATAAAGATTTAAAAAGGAAAAAAAAAGGGAAAAAAAAGGAACAAAATTCATAAAAATTTCAGATTTTAGCGTACAACCTTAAACTAAACTCTTTATTGGACCCTGCTTATCACCAACTAGCTCCTGCTGTACACAGAAAAGATCTTAAATTTCCTTTTGTACTTGCAGTGTAAATGATCATGCAATATACTTCCTTGCTGGCTCTGAGGAGCTTATGAACAATGCAGGATATACACTGAATAATTCCCAAAGCCCATGGGCAAATTTTAAAGTAACCTCTAATAGTAGTCAGGTAAATTACATTCTTGGTATCACATTTGCATCTACGCCTCTTTTTGAAATCCTACTGAGATCGAGAGACACATTTGAAGGGTATTTGCCAGCCACATTCATAGCCTCTCATGTGAATGAAACAAAATTAGGCAAAGGATACTGCTGGGAGTTGAGGCACGAAAGATTTAGAGAGTCAGTGTAAAACAGAAGCTAATCTGTACATTAATGTATAAAAAGAAGGCCCACATTTGTAAGAGCAGAGAAAGGAGAGGAAGAAACTACAGTATCTATACTGCATGAGTACTGAAATATTTGAGTTAAATAATGAAATCCTGATGTTTTTCATGGATAAGGAGTTTTAAGTATTAGTCAAAGAACTGTCTTTGTCTGATAACAAGACAAGACACAATTAAGCTAGCTGTTCATGATTCACATACTTAATGATATGCTTTAGCTATTTATAAATTTGCAGCAGTTATAATTAGTAATGCTATTAGTGATACCTCATCATAGCATTAGCCATAGTGCTTTTACTCCACAGAAATTATGACATTAACTTTGGTAATAAATCTGTTTTTCTTGTCATCCTGTAAACTTAATAGGAAATGCTTCTCGCTGAGAAAAACAGATTGATTAAAAAGGTGTCCTGCACGGACGCAGGGCTGGTAGTCTGGGTCTGTCGAAGTGTTGAGTTAAATATTCAGCTTCCTCAAAGGGCAGGAGCAGCCGATCACCTTGACAAGTTTGAGCATTACAGAACCCAGCAGCCACAAGGCCCAGAGGGTGTGTGCATGCAGGGACTGGGAGGATGGAACAGATGCTGTGCCCCTACACCTATCACTAGCAGTGCCTAAGTAATTCCCAGGAGCTCCAGATCTCTTTAAAACCTCAACCAACCAAGCCAATTTTGTGAAGCTTTCTTTTCCTGGGCTTATTTTCATAACACTTCCCCTAACTTGTTAGCAGAGCTGTCTGGGCCTCAGCTAAGCACAGAGGAATCCATTGACAAGACATCTCCTTTAATTTCAGAGCTTATCTGAGGAATTCATGCTCAGACATAAAAAGGGGAAAGGAGACTCTTGGTCACCTTTAGGTATGCATCACTCTACAGCCTTTAGCAGGCTGTGGTCTGTAGCACTGACAGACCAGAGAAAAATGCAGACCAGGAAACACCAAGCTACTTTAAATGACAGTACATAAATTCACATGTGTATACTCATACATTCACGCACATGCAAATAATGCATATTATCACTCATTCACAGTCCTATCAGACGTTCTCATCTAAAATCCATTGCTTTGCTGAAGGAAGCAATGTTTCCAAAGAATAAAAGATGGACAGGGATAGATACAGAAAATTCTCTTCATCAGGCTTTTATAAGGCTTATGAGAGAAAAAGGCAGGCATCTCACTTTGTGCTGTGGCAACATGCCATGCCATGTTATCGTGCTAACTAAGAGAGTAACGGGGGGACCTGGTCTGACCTTCTGCAGCTAAAAACTTCACATTCTGCGTCTCACTGAAGTGAACTGGGAAGGCTGGAGGCTACGGCAGAGCCATGTTTTTATTTTTAGTCTCAGGTATCTTCACTTCCGTCAGAGCAAATCCAACAAATGCAATGAGACCCTGCGACATTGCCAGTCAGCATATTGTGTCAATCACGGCTGAGCTTGGCATTTGACTCTGTGGCTGCTCCCAAAGAAGACTCGAAGGTATCAAAGTAACGCTACAATCTGTGATTTACTGTGATTACTTTGTCTCAGCTGCACAGAAATGTGAAAAACTGCAACGGGGACCAACTAGGTATGTTTCTTCCCCCACAGCAGTGAATATTTTTAAATGTGTTCTTCTAGACAGAAAACTAAAAGCCGACACAACTGGTGCCCAACTTTTATTCCCCACAAATTCAGATGGCAGCTCAAACAACTACTTTTGTGACCACCTGTCCACTTCCTTTCTGGAGGAATAAAACCAAATGTAACAAAACTTCAAACCCCCAAACATTCTGCGGGGACATCATCTATTTTGACTCCTGCAGTATTCATTTTCCAGCCAGTGGTGTATACAGTGTTGCCAACAACAAAAGAGATTCTGTAATGAGAGCACGGCCCCTTATTTTCTTAGCAGTCCACAAAGAACAGAAAAGAATATTGGGGATTTTTTTCATGTAATGCTTCTAGCTGTCTTTGTAGTAATGACTAGATAAAAACTTCACGTCAGTAAAAGGAAGGACGTGTATTTGAAGAAGCAACATTTCAAAAATTCTAGAACCTACGCCTTTAAAAGTAAATCCAAAACCCTTCAGGTGTCAGACTGCCAAAGGTGCACTTGGGCATCTAAAACCACTGAGAGCACTTACAAAATAACCATTCAGATATTTGAACCCAGGAGCACGCTAAGATATCCTATTAAACTATTTTACTCATTTATCTCAATGTGGGATATTGTTGATTCGACAATGCTATGAATAACAAGAGCAGAAAAGAAGCATATATAGATTTAGCTGAGCCTGTGTATATGAATATATATATTTTTATAAACATATCCAACATTCTTTTCCTGTCTCTCCTCACTCTAATTCTAACAGTGATCCACGAACCTTCTCCACACTGACCCAAAGGTAAGGTTATCACAAAGTCTCAAAGTGGTTAAGGTTGGAACAGACCTCTGGAGGTCATCTGGTCCAACCTCACTGCTCAAGCAGGACCATGTGCTTGCTCAGGACTGTGTCCAGATGGCTTTGGACTCTATCCAAGGATGCAGACAAATGGCAAAATTGCCATTTGCTCTGGCAATTCAAGTTCCTTTTGCACTCCTAGGCACGAGAAGGTTTGATTCCTCATAGCTCCCTAACAGAAAGAGTTAAGTTCTGATATCAAATGAAGGCATTCACAAACCAAAGTACTACGGAGTTTTACTTGATGAAAGCAGCAGTTGCCTCTCTGCAGGATATGCACTAACTGAAATCATTGCACAGGCATTGATATAAAGGTGGGGAGAAGGGGGGAGGACTGGAGAAAAAAGGAAAAAAAGAAAAAATTAATTCCTGTAACATATCTAATGCCCCAGCTGCTTCAGAGCATTCGCTGAGCAAAACAGAGAACTGCAATGAAAAACTGAAACAAATATAAAAAGTCTCAGCTGTGGAAATTATTACACAAATACTCCTCCGCATTGTGTAGGTCCTGAGCAAATGCGTACACCAAGTTTATCCCCATCTTGGAAAATAACTTCATTCCTTAAGACAACAGACACAATCAACATCCAGAGCCATTCGACAGAGAAGTATAATGAGGTGTTTTCAGCAAAGAGTCTTAAAATGTGAAAGTTCTTGCGCAAATGAAGTACCCATTTGCTATTCTCACTGATGAAAGAAATGAGTCAACAGACCCTTTCAGAGAAAGTTGTTTTGCTCACAGATATATGGATACTCCCACAGCAATATGCACTGGCTTGTAAAATGGGCTTTGAACCCTGTTTTGTTTCCCTTTTTAATGAATAGACACAGTGGGCAGCCCACAGCACAAACAACTACCTGAGCCAAACAGCATCGAGTATCAAGTTTACTTAGCTTTATTTGTTAACTGACTTTCTACTAATGAAGAAGCCTGTAAACCTTTTTGTTGCAACCCATCAACAAGGACTATTATCAGGGTCTCAAAATGTCAGCCAGATTTATTGTTGTCTACTAGACATTCAACCAAATTAATAGCTCTGTGCACAATTTCGCTGCAGCTATAATTTCATATATAAGTCATATGCTGCATAAACATTTCTCAAGGAAAAAGGTCAGGTTACGCTCTGAAGGACAGTCTCTGTAACAACTTGTGAAATTCATGAGAAAGCCATAACATTTTTCCCCATGCCAAGGGCCAGATTCTGATTTCAGCTGTTTTAGTATCACGTCCCTTGATATACACCAACATAAATGAGACAGATACAGGTTGTTTTTCAAGGTTATTTGGGGAACGTGGAGTTGAGACAGTCCTAAAGCAAATGTCCTTATTTCTTGCACAAATCATCACATGTCATCTGTAATAAAAAAATGCACCTTGGTCTGCAAGAGATTGGGGGGGATACGGCAACCCAGCCCCAGGAGAAGCCCCAATGCCCACATTGCTTTCAGTGTTTAATATGACACATTTGCCACGTGACAGTCAAAAAGAAACTCAGACATGAATAATGAATTAAAATGGCATTGCAACTCTACCCAAAGCCTGAACTCCAACCTGAGCCCCTGACACCTCACGTAATTGATAACTAATGCCACAATTTCTAATAAAAACAAATTTTAATCCTCTAAGGAGCTGTCACAAGAGAAACAACATAGGCAGTAATTATGTGAGGCTCAGGCAAGCAAATACTTCATCTTTTATTAATTCTATGCATTTAACAATTGAGCAAAGGACTTCAGTTTCCATTCCTTCAGTGTACTGTGTGAAGATTTTTACCTTTGAAAAAGGAGAATGCTTTAGATCTTCCTCTTGGAGAAAAGCAAAACAGCAAACTTCAACGCAAGGGACCTAAATATTGAACAATGAATTGCTGAACAATTCAGATGCAGACTGAATGTCGAAGGGTTCAATCTTAAAGCATTGTTTGCTAATTTTGGAGTAAATGTTTAACTACTAGAGTAAGATTTGCAAGTTTCTTATAAGGTTGATGATTCTGTGATAGATTGTGTTATTTTGCTGTGATCTTTTTCAATGTCCTTCCTTCTTCTTCAGAAGTGTAACGTATTTGAGAATTCAAAAAGCTACTTCAAAGGATTGTTCATTCTTTGTGGAGACACATCTCTTTGAAGTAGGAAGGAAGAGAGAGTAAAAGCCATCTCTAAATTTTAGTTGAATCTCACATGCAAATTCTGGGACAAACTCAGGCACGCAGTCATTGTGGCTACTATGTACATCTAAAAATGCATGGTCCTATTTATTTGCAATGTAAGTGTGTCAGTACACACAGCCTGGGTTGCCAGCATGCATCCAAAGCCTGCAGTAAAGGAAGCCCTGAATCAGGAAAGTGGAAGCAAGTGAATGCCACCGCACCCACGCTCTGATATGTGATTGCAAAAAAGGAAGAGCTTGCAAATAACTGCAAACAGGCCCAAATAATAAAAGTCAAATAAAATTTGGATTTCTCTTCACTTTCACTGTATCCACAAAAAATGTGGTCTAAACCCATTAACACACAATGCTGTCTTTTAGCTCTTTAGTTGGAAAACCTTTTTCCTGATATCCAACCTAAACCTCTCCCAAGTCAGCTTCATGCCATTTACACAGTACTTCCTTTTTGTGGTGGTTGACATTCTCACATTTGGGATGTGCTAGACACTGCGGGGCAGCTGGTTGCAAGAAAGAGGTGAATTTAATCATCCCTCACTGAGCTTTACTTTACATGTTGGATTTGATTAGGCACGAATATAGGAAATGCCTCTAGTAGATGGTATCTACAGGGAGTTAATAAAAGCATGCATGGCTGTTGTTTCCCAAGTTTCAGAAGCAGACAGCTGAAAGTGAAATGGCCTCAGATTCTTTTTGCTCTTGAACCTTTGCTGAGTCCATTTCACAGTGAAGGGAGGGTGTGAGAGGGAATCTGTATTGCATTACATTTTACTAACAGAGTGCTATTATATCGTGCATAAGTATCTGCAAATATAATTTCATGCTCTCTAACAAGACATGACAAAGATCATAATTTCCAGATTCAGAGAAAAGAATGGCATTAGATCAGAGGACTTTTAGCTGACATGAAACCATAATGGTATGCATAGCTTTATCCCTGTAATACGAACCGCTGTGCAAGTATAAACCTTTTCAATACTGCTGGGACTGTATCTGTTCCAACACAGTCCTTTTAGCTGTCCTGTTTTGAAAGTCATCCCAGATGAAAGTAGACAAACCTGAGGGCAAAGAAAAGGATGAAATCCATCTCTAGAAGGTCAGTGGGTTTGCATTTCCATGGACAGTTCAAGCAGTCAGAACCCTTGTTTCTGCCTCAGTGCCTTTTGCAGTTATTTTTACATGCCAGCAATGGTATCTCTTAAAAAACAAACTCTTTTCAAAAGCTTGTGTCATCTCAGTGACACTTACTGTACTGGGGGTCCTTGCAGCATTTACCAGTACTTTTGAGTCCTCTCAGTGTCTCTAAGATTCAAATTCTATGTCCTAAACCAGTTTCTAGGGAACAGAACAACCTGAAACCACATGGATTTCTAGTTTTGTATGTCTGCACACTTCCTAAAGCGATTAAGCAGGCAGATCTGTGTTGAGTCCTTTGATAGCAGAAGCTCTGTCATTCTTTTCTCAATTACTTAATCCTCCAAGATCAACTTTGTTATTAAAATCCCTCAGATTTTAAGGCCAGACATCAATTATCCTCTCTGCCCAGTGGTCAAGGTTGCATTATATCATCAGGAAGATCAGCATGGCCATATCCTCCCTCATTGACCCTGCCAGTGGGTTCCTGATTCACTCAACATCACGATTTAACAAGGAGGTTTATACCCCAGTTGGTGATGTGAGTTCTTTTGTAAATGTGGTGTAAAATATATCCCCTCCCTAAAGCTATTAGTTCATTTCATCAGGCAAAGCAGGACAGGGCTATGGCTGGATTCAAAAGGAGGAAAAGAGGAGATAACATTGCTTGGGTTTCACCCCTTGAAAAAATAAAACAAACAAACAAACAAACAAACAAACAAAGAGGATAAAAAGGAAAAACTGAGGTTTGAAAGCTAGCTTCTGCCATCCCTGGTCTTTTTCCACCTGACAAGCCTGTCAAAACAGGGTTTGAAATCAAGTTTCCTACAAGGCAAGTGGGTAACCATGCTAATCCCTGAGCTTCTGGCACTCCAGGGAGAGATCTTTCACAGTGTTTTGGCAGTTGCTGGTTCCCTCCTGCAGACACTCGTTTCAGATGGGAAAGCCATTTCCTATCTCACTTCATTCCAGGTTTAATCAAACTCCCTTCCTCACATTATTTATAATAAACCCCTTAAGTTTCATTGTAACATCTACCTTAGAACCTTAAATAATATGCTGTAAAATCACCACTGACATTAAATTTACTTAGCCTAATCAGAAGTTTGCATTATATTGTAGGCTATTTTTTCCAGTAACACAGCATAAATTTCTTGATTGCCTCAATATACTTTTCCACCATTTCTAGTAATGTGACATTTAATTGAAAATTTTGGTAGCATTTCTTTCAGGAAATTGTGGTATTTCTGCAGATGGGCAGCAAGTTTCATTTCCATTTTATCAGTATGGGAACACAGGTCTCACACCACCACTGTCTGTAAAGAGTTACCTCTTGAAAGAAATGAAAGACAATACTGCAGGGTATCTAGAATGGACATTTACTGCAATTAAAACATACTTTTTTTAAATGCTTCAAAGGAGTCTGTTTAACATTCTCTGCCACACAGTACCTGGCCATTCCCAGAAAAACGGTGGAGTATCCTTAAATGCATGTAACATCTGCTGCCAGCCTCAATGAACGCCACAGTGTCTGTGGGTTAACAAGTCCCTAATTGCCTTCAAGCAAAATATATCAGCTGTCTCTGCCTCCAGTCCCACAAGAGCACTTCCCACCAGATTTTCTTATTACATGGCACCCAAATTTGTTGCTATCCCAAGGTGAATCCCCAAATCTCCCCATCCCTGCCAGGAGGCAAGAATCAATACATGTTCTCCCTTCATTGCATTAAGGATTCAGACTAGCAATTCATAAACTGTAGTCAGAGACAGTGGGAAAACTTTTCCTTGAAAACTACTTGAAAACTCAGAACTTGTCTGAGGTTTGAAGCTCAGTGGTGCTCTGAGGAGGTAAGAAATTTGGAAAGCAATGTTTATAGGACTTTCAGTATGACCATCCGTTTGAAGCATTGATTGCTTTAAGAGTGTATGAGAATCACTGCATGACACTTCCTATGGGAAAGTATGCCTTTAAAGTATCCTGAGTTTCTTAGCCTCAAAAAAGCAGACCATGGACACAGAACAACTGTCTGTGCCGTGACAGCTTGTTTGCAGGATGTAACACTCTTAAGCTATATATCAGGACAATAATTAATCATTCTCAGGAAAAAAACCCTCACAATTGTGATTCATATTGTGATCATGTCAAAGAGTTTGCTTAAACGACAAGACTTGTTCAAGTTACCTTTGAAGGTGGCATTACCACAGAACACAACCAAACCTCAGAAAAATGAGAATTTGGTCTCATCTGCTTTATGCCTAGAACTTGCAAGCAACTTTCTGGTGCTTCTCAGGGTGCTTTTGCTGCTGGCTTTCAGCTATACAGCATCATTTCAACAGAGGTTATTGTCATCCTGTGGTACTTGGTGTGTCTCTCCCTCAAACAAGGACTTCATGCAACAGCTTAAATTCCAGCTTGTAAGTACAGTCAAAGTCTGTCCTCTGAAGACAGTGACTGGAGGTATGTTATGACGTTCTCAGATAGACTTTAATTAGGCAAGTTTCAGGATATGATTGCCACCAGCCAATAAAACAAATAATTTATCTATTCTAGATTACAGAGGCTAATGATGAACCTGGAAAATTATTCAAATACCATCCAAATCAGTAGTGTTTTTTAGCTTTCTTAAGTAAAAGACACCCAGAAACTGTTTCGTTTTCTGGATTTCATTTATAACAGTGGACCTCCAAGGCTTTGGGCAGCAGAGCAGTGGAAATGCACTCTCTACAATTTAAGTCGTCTTTACCCTCAAGCTTAAGAGGAGCTGTTAAGCTACTAACTTTTGCCGCCCACCCCAATTACCCTTTCTTATCGCTTACATTATTAATGACTAACAGCATTCAAAGCCTTACTCTATTGTCTACTTCAGAAGAGGATGGACCCCCACCAGTAAGTCCATTTTCCCCGAGCAGTCAGACATTTTGTAATGCCATTTCTCCCAAAAATGAGCTATTTCCTTGCGTGCCGAGTAGCTTCAGGCAGCAATTCTGTTTTTGTTAGACCACTGTATCTGTTTTCACCTCCAGTTGTTTTGTTAAACACAATAAAAGAATGACACCAGCACAGATGAATTCCAAATAACATGGATAATTAAATACAGCTGGACATGCTGCTCCTACCAACACCTCTCAACATTTCATAGGGCACATTAACTAGGAGTACCTGGCTTAAACTATTTAAAGGAATACTACCTTATTCCTGCACATTTCCATCTACTGTTGAGAGATATCAGTTGTTCAGCTTAAATAAGTATGTTTTAAATAGGATGAGTTGCACACAGTTATAATCCCATGTGACTTAATATGCTGTTTGCTTTACTTTAATTGATTAGCACAACTAGCTGGATTTGCTGAAGCCTCAGGCTGCAAGCTGGGAGCTTTCACCTAGATACCTATTCAGCTGGAATGGAGTTGATTTCCTAGTATTTTCCCTGTGTTTTGTCTTTGCTATGAGAAGAATACTGATAACACACTGATGCTTTGATTGTCGTTAAGTAATGTTTATTCTGAGTCGAGGCCTTTTTTAATTTGCCAAGCTCTGCTGTCAAGCAGGTGCACCAGAAGCTCAAACCAGGAGGAGAAAAACAACTGTCAGCAGAAACTGCAGCTCAGCAGGATTAGGACAGTGAATGGCCTGCCTGCATGGACACGGGAAGTTTTCACATAGTAGGGGAAGACTGGAGGATGAGGTGATGCACGATAATGAAGCCAGTAAATCCAGTGCAAGCGGCAGGATTTGGCTGAAAGATAAGCTCAACTTAAATCATGGCATATCAAATGTGTGTTTGCCGGATCAGAGGATCAATGCATCAAAAATCAACATATGAGAGTGTTGTTTATCTGGGACAATTGCAAAAGCTGCAGATGTACTTATTCTCATAGCCCAATAGCCTGAAAATTCATTATGATGGAAGCACAGGTTACAGCTCGGTAAAATCTCAAGCATATATTTTATTTCATTAACTTCTTGCACTCTCAGTGATATCTGAGATCAATTGCACTTACAGGTGATCCTCTCCATGAACAAGGACTTCTTTTATTACCATTTAAGAGACACTGAAAATATATAGAGAGTTTACCTTATTACCGAGTTTGATCTATGTTGTTTATACAGTAACAAAAATCTGCATCAGATAACCAAATAACTTGCACATAAGCAATGAAAATGCTCACATTTTTACTTCATCTCA
Organism: Mohoua ochrocephala; assembly: GCA_013398855.1. Lineage (NCBI taxonomy): Eukaryota > Metazoa > Chordata > Aves > Passeriformes > Acanthizidae > Mohoua > Mohoua ochrocephala. Next base: position 137,152 of record VZTA01009774.1, read on the forward strand.
TATTTAACATTTGATGCTCTGTGTGCAATAAATGACTTTTATTGCATGCAGTAATTAATTTCTATTAACAGATATTTATGTATGAAATTAAATATTTCATATATCTATTAATTTTATAATTTTAAAAG
>VZTA01009775.1:0-14179 GCA_013398855.1 Mohoua ochrocephala
ACTGCACTATTGCTGATTAATGACTCCAAACATTTGCCCATTCGTGCAGGGCCAGGTTTGCATCCCCCGAGGAAGGAGCTGAGTTGTGGGGGCTGTGATGCCCGGTTTGCATAAGACAGAGCGGGTGCAGCCCCCGGGCTTTGAGGCCGCTAAGAGGCAAATCCTGCACGGCGAGACGGTGCCTCTCCTGGTGCTCACTGCACTCCCTGACACAACTCGCTCTGCTGTGAACCCCCGCTTCCCTCGGGGAAGGTCTGATGGGGCATTGCTGGCTCGATTGCGCTGACACAGATGCAGCTGTCGTGTATTAGAAGGTGTCATAAACCATCAAAGACTCCCGAAGCACCCCCAGACTCATTTGTGAGGCCTTTCACCAGAGGACTGAAAGCTCCTCACCAGGTGAGGTGCCTGGGCATTCCCACCAAGCCTATGTGTTTTAACCCACGGGACTTGGTGGTTCCTGGGATTCTTCCCCCACTCCTGACAGACCATCACTTTGGCCAAGGGCTACCTAAGCTGCAACAATCAAGTCTCATCGCAAGATCTACGGGTGGAACAGCTGGGGGTCTGCAGACCTTTCGTTGCTCTTCTGACGAAGCAACAATGCATCCAGCAAAATTTCATTTTTGTTTGTTTTATTCCAAAAAAGCACTTCATTACAAATGGTTTAAAAATATCATACAGAGCTGTTCAGTTTCATGGAGTGCTGTCTCTCCGTTAACTAAAAATAGAAAACCAGAAAACCCTTTCCACTCTGGCACAGTTTTCCTGGGAAACCAGGCTCTTCTAATGCCCCGTTCTGTTTCCTCTGCCGGGTGGGATAACCCCAGCACTGGTCCCAAAACCAACACGTTACCCCACTAAACCCGTGTCCAGTTGCCACTCCCTGTACCGGGGCTCAGCAGTGCTGCGAGACCTCTGCGAGGGCACGCGTGCACTTAATGTTCTTGTTCCATGCAATTCCCTTCTTCCCTGATCCACACTGACTGCAGATGGGCCTGACAGCTCTTGCTATCATCCTATTCCATTAAAATGTGCTGTTCCCTCAGCCTTGAGGCTGCTTTACCATCAAGGGTGCTCCCCTGGGAGGCTCCTGTGTCCCTCCTGCCACCCCACATTCTCCTGATCACCTGTCTGGGTGCCAGAGAAGATGCTGCTCCCTCCTGGCCTCTCACCTCAGGGGCCACAGAGCATTTCAGGAATTGCAGTCCTTCTGGGCTGAGAGGCTGTGGTGGGCATAAACACAGAGAGCACAAGCAGCCTGTGACCACCTCAAAGTGGGTAATGTGAGAGGTAGCTGCTGCTGTGTGACTGAAGACATTCCCTCAACCAGGCTGAAGGAGATGAGAAAAGAAGTGGCACAGCTGTGGGGAAGAAAATTGAGTACTGAAGTGAGCATATGTATTACTAGTCTCAAAAAAACCCTCCAAACTAAAAAACCCCAAAATAATCCTAGAAAGATTACAGAAGGGGATCAGAGCAGACTCTGCACTTTTGGAAAAAAGAAGTGCTGCATCTACCTCTGCCAATACTTTCTGTGGGTTCCTAAGGGTCCCGGTATGCCTGGCCAGGCAGCTGGTGAGAGATAATTAACAGGGGCTCACTTGTGCAGGGCTGTGCAGGCACCCAGCTCATCTGCTGGAGGATGAACCACCTCTGTCTCAGTTGCAAAGCACATCACTGATGACGGCCACATCACCACCACCCGCTGCTCCCCTGTGAGGTAGGTAGGGTAACTCTGCAAGGATCATTTATCCTTTCAATGGCATGTCAAAGCCTTACCATCAACCTCTAAAACCCGACATACATATTAAACTCTAAGCTATCCAGAAAGGTTACCCCCAAACCCCATACCTGCTTCTCTCAGAGAACACCTAATATCCCAAGTGCTATCACCCAGCTGAGAAAACATTTGCCAAACAAAGGGGCAAGTATCTGCCAGCTGAGTGCAGCTCACAATCTGTGAACCTTGCCATGACTTTTGGTAAAAAGTCCAGTAAAATTAACAGCAAGGTTTCTTATTGACTGAATGGGATTTAGGATCATTCTGAGACAGGTAGCAGCTAAGTCGTAAATGCTAACACCCCTCCTCCTCTAGGCATGACTGACCACCCCATTAAATAGCCATTATCCAAAACACTACTTAACATTCTTGTGGTGACAGTAAAACCAGGCCCTGCTGCCTGGAAGCAATGTCCAGGTCAGCCTACTGCTGTTCTCTGTAGCTCTAGAGTAAAAGACAAGTCTGAGAGAGAAAGAAATAAGTTAATACTGATCTTCAGGTTTCCACAGATGATCAGTCTGAGCTGAAGAGAAAACAGAGAAGTCTCTACAGTTCTGTTTTCAATCGTTCAGAAGTGATCTCGCTGTAGCTCTTCCTCCTTTTCACTTTGTAAGTCAAGGTTTGGGAATATTCAGACAGCAGGTGCTCCCAGTAGCAAGAGACGTCCTCCATCTCCAAGTGCTCGGTGATGAACTGACGTCCCCTAGAGACACACAAGGCATAGTCAGGACTGTTTTCCAGTTCCTACAAGAGTCATTAGTTTTGGGTTGTTTGTATATCAACTTTCACTCTTCCTTGTTTCAAATGAGAAACAACACGCACTGCTCTGTACTGCCTATTTTAATTTCACAATTTTCATTCATGCTCACAGCTCTGACAGTTGCAGTGCTTTTGCTATCCTCAAGATGGTATTTGCTATCTGGGATAATAAATATCAGATTTCACTTATCATATACAGCTAGGGCAGCACTGATGCATGCTGCCTCAGAAGCCAGCCCCTGCCAGCCAGGACAGATAGTGTTTACAGTGCAGATACAGCTCCCAGGAGCCAGCTCGCCTCAGAGACGAAAGCTCCCAACCACTGCCAGCTTCCCATGGGGTTCCTGACACAGGTCACATGTGAACCAAAGACCTAAGCATAGAATCCTGTCCTCTGCTTCCCCCTGCTTGTTATGAGTGCTCCAGCCCTCCTGCTGTTGTTGCAGAAGATCAGTTACACTGCACCCTACTAATACTAGGTTGCCTTTGATGGGCAACCCCTTCAAAAGCAGAAAGAAAATGCTTTGGAAGAAGACTGCCTAATAGCCGGGAAGGACACACAGCTTACCTCTCTGAAATTTCTTGTGCTATGGCATCATTTTCCTTTACAAACTGCAAGAGCTCCCTAAAATGAAGACACACACACACACAAAAAAAAAAAGCTATGAAACAACTGGCTCAGTGGAGAACATCATCCCTTAGCTAAATTGTTGGGGAGGGTGAGGTTAAGAGTCTACAACTGAGTGAATGTGCTGCTCACCTCAGAGCACGGAAGAAACTTCTTGTCTTGATTGTTTCACATCGGTTCTGGACAACATGCTGAAATCTGGGAGCTAACAAATTTTGTCCCACTGGTAAGTTCCTCTTCCCCCTTATCTGCACTGCAGGGCCCACTTGCAAATTTCAGTGTGTAGTGCCTGCTGATTTCTGAGAGTGTCAGACCTACACACTCCAGTGAAACTGCACTCCCCAAGTAATATGAGCAAAGGATTCTTTGGGGGCAGTGATGAAGAGGAAGGATCATGACCTCCAAGAGTCTTTGCCTGATGCCTCAGAGAGGAGGCACTTCATGGCCTAACACGAACCATCCCACCTTCCCAAAAGCTTTCCCATGGTATGGAATGCTCCATGGAGCAGCCTCAGGCCTCACACCTGACATCAGAGAGGTCTGACCGGACCGGGATGTAGTGGACCCAAGGCTTCAGCTGGGGGTAGAAGAACTCCAGCCACTCTTCTCCGACGTGAAAGACAAGTGAGCCGCACAAGAAAAGGTGTTTCAAGCGGAAACTGGCCGCCACTCCCCGGAAATTAAACAGGTACCTTTAAAAGGATGAGCAAAGAGAGGGACCTGATTACACACTTCGTGTGAGGAAATGCACTAAGGTGTGCTGGTCTCCAGGCAGCAATGAACCTTCCCTGACAGGCAGCAGCCGGGGGCCTCCCTCACACTGAACAGCACACTAGTCGCTAAAACAGAGGAAAGGCATTTATTTGAAGCTGCTCACAGGAAAGGTGAACTGAAGTTAAGGATGTGCTCCGTGAGTTTCTGCTGTCTGTCAAAACTCAGTGAGAAAATCAAGGTGTGAGGCTTTACCTCTGACAAAGGCACCTGCCTGTGACAAACAGAAGGAGGCCTCATGGATAACTGCCAACAAGGCATGGAAGGTCACAACATGGATCCTGTGACCCTACGGGGTCACGCAGAGACTCTGCCAACCACAAGGAAATTTTTCCCAATTCTCTCTTGCCTTGCAGTGAAGCTTTTCTGTTCACTGTTGTGCTTTGCCCCATCTATCTCAGGTTATTTTTTCCTCTGGGATTCTGCTTTAATCTGAACGTAATTGTTTCATATTAACTTGGGAATGCAACCCTAGGAGGTTCAACGGGCCAGCACACAACAGATGGACTTTGCAGATAACAAAGAATCCACAATTTTGTTTTCAGTATTTTCTGCCAAGTTAGTAAAGTGGGCTTGACTGTGGCAAGGGGGTATTTCTCTTAGCAAACTGTATCTCAGAGAGATGTTTGTTTGCTTACTTGTTTTCTTTTTCAAACCCACATTTCTCCTATTATATGGAAAGTTGTTTTTCCTATGGGTAAACTTCCCCAGTACGTATAATCCATCTTTGAAGTCAAACATTTTGGGCTGGGGTAAGAGAGTTCTTCCTTTAATGAAGCTATTTTGGGTGAGATAGAGCTTATATATTATATATATTTTGGGCAAGATGGCAATTACAGCTAAACTTAGTTCAGCAGTAAATGACAAGGAGTAAATCTGAAATTACTTTGCATCCTTTGTATTACCTAGGAGCTCAAGGCAGGGACAAGGAGCTCATTGTATTAAGAACTCAACAAATATATGTAGAGATGTAGCAAGAATAGTGGTCTGGAAGCAAGGAAATGCTTCTGTCCAATTCCAGACACAGCTCCCACCATCCATGGCCTCAGCCAAGCCAGCCTGCTGTAACACCTACACTGAAGGGAGCAGACAGAAGTTCAAGTTGACCCTACCACCCTGGGCTACAACAAAAGTGTGCGAGGAGACCTCAGTCTACACCATATGATGGGCTGGGGAGCATCACAGTTGGGCAGTGTATGAGTAACAGAAGGGAGAAATCTGGGCTACAGTCTAATGAAATACAAAATGAGACAAGTCAATCACATTTGCACAAAACCACAGATTCAGCCAAATGAATGAGCTCTTATATCAGCAGATTCTGGCTGGCAGAATCACAACTAGCAGAAGAAAAAGCAAAACATCTGACACACAAGTGCTACACACTAAGAGTTTATATTGTACATAGAAACCCGTCAGAGTATTACACCAAAAAACCCTCACTAGAATAGTTAAAGAATAAAAACCTTTGTAAGTCAAAACCACATTCTCCCAAACAACACAAAAAGTATGAATTAGTACTGTGTCTGCTCAATCAGATTTCAGGTTCCCTCTTTTACTACATACACCCAGTGGCAGCACTTGTCATGCTAAGCTCCCAAATTTTCAGCTGTCTTATATCTGCTCACAAGCTTTCATAGCTACATGGAGCTGGTTGTTGAATTAGACCTTCAAATTAAAATGAGACCCTACACCAAGCAAGGAAAGAATAACCCATAGCCCTTGAACAGCTTTACTAATCAAAACTCTTACTTGTATTTGCAGTGATCGACCAGTGGAATTTCCTTTGCGGGAGGCTTTCCTAAGGTGTCCTTAAAATAAAGATAATTTAAAAAAAAAAACCAAACAACAACAACAAAACAAACCAATAAGCTGCAAATGGTGATTTAATTTGTTTTCCTTCTCAGTTAGAAACAAAGGTAATGTGTCAAAACCTTCCATTCCCACTTCTGAGAAAACCTTCTCTGGTGGGCTGTTAAAAGGATTATAAAGAATTCCTGGCCCTTCAAACAAGAAAAAAAGCTCAGTAAATTACACACTGCCTGTAAGTGAATGCCAGCACAAACACATTAAATGATAATGTTTTGTTGGCAGCTAGAGAGTGGAAAACAGCTTGGGACAATGGACTGTGTGAAGCCAAGTGTAACCAGATTAGCCAAGACTGTCTAGAGAGAGCTGGACTGTAGACTAAGTAAGAAACTAAAAAGTTATCGGCAATAGTTATCAGAAAGTTATCCACAATAGGATCAAGAAATGGAGCAAACAGAAAAAGGTTTAAAGGCTGACAACACCACAGAGGCAGCTCAGAGATAGAAGGGGAAGGGCTGGCCAATTTTGTTGTTGTGGGAGGGGAGGAGATTGGCAGAGATTCATTTTCTTATGTGTTCTGCTTTCCTTGAACAAAAAGCATAGAAGGAAGAAGAGTGTTTGGCCTGCCAGGCTCTAGAGACTCCTTCCTTTCATCCGTCAGAGAGGTGCGGCCATCAAGGGAACTACAAACCTCCCCCACCCCAAAGGATCACCCACAACTCTCCAACAAGATGTTTCTCACTCATCAAAGCCATCTTGCAATGCCACCCTTTCTGGCCTTCACACTCAGAAGACAGACAAACACCCACACACCTTTTCAGATTTCCAAGCCTGATTTTTAGTGTATTCAGCGTCAACAAGTTCCGGGTTTTCTCGGGACAGCAGGATGAGGGGATCTCTCTCAGGGCTTGTTCTGAAAAAGAAATGCTATCACTAATTGCCAATCCACATGACTCAACACAGCTAACAGACTACAGAACTCGAGGCACTGCTTCTTTCTGAGGCTGACCTCCCTATGTGCCCCCACAACATTATGAAGTGCGTACCACGGTGTATTTCTGTCCAAAGGCATATTAACAGAAGAGAATGAGTTATGGGTACCAAAATTATTTGACTTACTATATATTTAACAGTATTATTTAAACAATTCCCAGGATAAATCCTGCTTCCTTCAGGCTTTATCCTGATGGGTGCCAAATGCTTTAACTCTCTCCTTAGTCACAGAGAGTTAAGAGATGCTCAGCATCTTCGGCAGTGATCCCTCTGACAGGACTCTTAAAACACTGCTGATAAACAAGGTTATGACATCCCTGAGACACATTCCTCATCACTTCCTGAGCCCACCTGGTAAGCCATCAAATCCTTCCCTATTGGGGAAGGGGAAGAAACAAAGTATGGGGTTTAACATTGTTTCAAATTGTCACTGGAGAGAGGCCAAAAATAATCTTCCCTCATCCCCCACCACTCAGGTAACTTAAGGCCAGAATACTTTTCATTCAGTGTGGAGCATTTGCACAGCAAATAAAGCATTCACATTGGCAGGAAGCATGAACAGCAATATTAAATCTTTAAATTTGTATCAAGCACCTGCAGTTCCCTTCACAGAACAAAACAAGCGGGTTCCTGAGGTGACAGTTTTAGTCATTAAGAAATAATGTGGCAAATCCATCACGGCTTCTGTTTCCAATATTAGGTGGTTATAATAAACTAGTTGCAAATGGCAATTCTTATGGAGAATAACTAATGGTGCAATGCTGTACAACACGTCTCACTTTCCTTACTTTTGGAAAACACACTCTGAGTTACACTTAATTAGGGATTAGGTCTTAGAGATATGGAAATTTCTACATACATAGAGCTGTCACAGCCTAAGTTGGTAGAATCTTCTGTTGCAGGAAAATGTGCTCACCTGGATCCTCGGAAATATCCTTTAGAGATTTTTTTCTTCCATGGCCATTTTTCTGCAGATCTGAAAATATTTTTTATACATGGAAATAAATGATTTAATATAACCATGAAACAGCACTCTCATCAGCTTTCACAGCATGATGCCTTTTTCTATTCTTCATTTTTGATGGAAATCACTTTCTTCATTATAGCAGAAAAAAACTCTCAGCCAAGTCCAATGAAACAGGTTTTCCTGTGAATATCGTATTTAAGGCAACATGATATAGGCTACTTTCCAGAACACCTTTCAGTCAAAACAATGTATTACACACAACCCCCCGCCAAACCTTGAAGGGTATTAAAAGTTTACCTAAGATTTGAATCCACTTTGTGCACTGTGGCTTTCTTTTGCTGTACTTCACTGAATATGGATAGTGAAAAACCACTAGAGAGTTTCTAATCAGTCATTTCCAACTACAAAACAAAACTACCAATCAAGAAACAAAAAACCCACCTAGTGTTTTGCACTTAAAACACAGGAATTCATTGTTTTTCCTAATCACTTTCATTTTAAACCTAATCAAGTCCTTCAAAATAGCTGTTCACCTGGGTTTTTTTCTGTCAGTGTAGTCACCTGCCTCACCACCTCTCAGGGGAACTCTGCCATACTTTTCTACTGCACCTGGTGGAACACGCAGGTCCTGACCCCCAGGCTGATCTACCTGTGCAGGTCAAGCTTTGCATCTCCTTATAACCCAGTGACACAAGTGAAAACACAAGGATGAGTAAATGCTTTGGACCTCCATTACACTACAACACATTAAGCTTTAGCTACGAATAGTCATGTAGATCTTCGGATTTCAAGAGGGAAAGATTCAGCCTTGCATTCTGATGTCAAGTCAATTACATAGAAGTGGTTTTTGCTATTTTGTTTCTACGTTCACTCACTGTTGCACACTTGGTTTGTCACTCTCCATGGGAAGCAGCCCCTTAGTCTGCTAATAAGTCAAAAGATCCTGCCAAAAGGAAGACTCCCAGCCAGAAACGTCTTCTGTCTTAGCCCAGTAGTGACTCTTGATTCTTAGGAATGATTCCAAGTTTTGCTATTGCACAACAACACTCAAGTAAAAGCAGATCTAAAGAAGGCTTTCCTTTAGCCTTCCAGAAGCTTATACAAACATCCTGGATCATCCCTGCAGTGCAAAAAACACAGCTCCTAGAGAAGTAGTTGAAAAGAAAGAAAAATATTTCTGTGTGTCAGGGGAGATTTCTGCAGGCAAAAGATAACTGCTACTTTATTGACAAACCTGCTCTCCCCAAACCCGATAGTAATCTGGCCCTGACAGCATGAAGGATGTGCATAGTTTGTCCTCTGCATTCCTTACTAAAGGGTTGCAAACAGAGGAGCTAATTATAACTTCCAGTTACATCACCCAAGGTTTCCATGGAGAATTCCCATACAGCAGTTAGGCTGTAGGTAGTTAATGTGAGGCAGCAGGACAGATCACAGGCCAACAGACCTATGGTCTTAGACATCAACACTGGCCCGGTGCTGCCCAGTGCAAAATGGATCTTTGTCTTCCACGAAACCTCCCCCCACACATAACCATTTCCAAAACATACCTTCTGAGGTCCTCTCTCATGAGGTCCCAGCGCCCTAAACCTGTTGGGTAAATTGGCCAAACAGCTGGTCCTCCTTCCCAAAATGTCCAGGCAGGATACATGATATCATTGTATTCAGATGTCTTGAGAAAAAGGAGAGTAATGCAAAAATGAGAGTAATATCTGCTTTGGTGTACTGACTGAGCCCACCAGTAACAACCATTCCTTCTGGGAGCTTTGCTGGCTTTCTCCGTTACGCTTCCATAAGAGGCCACAAGAGCTGTGCAGTCACCATTTTCGGGGCTTACAGAATCACAGAATTAGTAGGGTTGGAAGGGACCTCTGGAGATCATCCAGTCCAACCCCCCTGCCAAGGCAGGGTCACCTAGAGCAGGTTACACAGAAACATGTCCAGGTGGGTTTGGAATGCCTCCAGAGATGGAGACTCCATGACCTCCCTGGGCAGCGTTCATATGAAGACAGCTCGATACTGAAATGCTTCAATGATTTTTAAGAGGCCTTGTCTTGCTGTGTGACGACACAGGACTTTCATGTAGAAAATAGCAAAAGAGATCCATGATGCAGCTGATCAGTAAAGAGCAAAAGACCTGAGCTCAACCCACCTTTCTAAAGGCTTGTGCCTATGCGTAGCTACAAATGTTTTCCTCTGATGATAAGTCAAGAGGCACTATTACCTCCTCAGCCACAGAGGCACTTAGAGACACTTTGACACTTCAGTTCATTCCAGCCTTCCTAGAGATCACTTAACAATTCACTGTAACAAATATCCAGGTCATGTAAGAATTCCAGTTCCTCATTCCTGTTTGGTTGCTTAAATCCTCATATATTATCAGAGGGAAAACCAGCACTTAAGCAGGACTAAACCCTTCCATGAAACCGGACTATAGGCAACTTCCTTGCACTAGTAATAAACTTCCTACACAATTATCCATCTATCTATCACCTGGAGATACTGCAGAGTCCAAGGCCACCAAGGTAGTTAGGAGGTTAGTGCACATGACTTATGAACAGGGGCTGAGGAATGGGTTTGTCCATGCACAGGAAGAAGAGGCTTAGGGGAATGTAAATGCCACCTCCTACTGCCTACCGAGGGAGTTCAGGTGGAGGCACGCTCTCTTCTGAAGCGCAGAGCCAGACTGAGTGGCAACAGGCTTTGATCACAGGAAGAGAAATTCCAATTAGATACTGGGAAATATGTTTTCATTCTGACAACAGGTCAAACTCTACCTGTGGACTCCCTGTCCTCAGGGATGCTCAGATCTGAGCAGATTGCAGCTCAGAGCTGGTCCTGGGTGACCTTCTGAGGTCCCTTCCAACTGGAATGAGTGTGCGCTTCTCTATCTTTTCCTTCTCAGTCCTACTACAAACAGGCACTGGTAACAAACCACGACAGCTCCACCACTGCCCCATAGTCACCTTCTGAGATGCAGAATAGGACAATACTTCAATCCCTTTCGCTTTCGGCCTTAGAAAGCCCATGGGACCAGCACCCTGAAGTCTTCCTAATACTGGCTGGTGAAATGTGAGCTGTGCCCGGGTCACTGGGTTTCAATTAAGATAGGGTTGAGGTTACAGTTCAGATACTGGACAACAGTGAGTACAGAGCTCTGTTTCTTGCGGGGTCTTGCAGGGCACCCAGGGGCAGAATGATGAACACAGCTGCAAAGATTAAACTCCTGCAACCTGCTTTGGAAAAACTTGGGTTCCGCTAGCTAGAGTTAAGGCTGTGCAACGGTCAAGGGGCGAAACAACTTAGCTTTACTACTGCATCCAGCAGCGAACATGGTTATTGGCTGCACTGAAAATCTAGAGAGAATTTTAGATCTCCAGGGAGCAGGCAATAGTTATGGATCATATTATGGTTCAGATTGCACAAGCGGAAGACCTGGGTTCAGAGTAAGATGCCGCAAGTTAGCAGAGCTGGGTTTGATCTAGCAAGACCAAATAGGTTTTTGCTTCTCTTTTCATCTTACTGCCTGCTAGACTTCAACCAAGGACAGGATCAGGGCTAGGCTGCGAAAGTGCAGGATTTGGGCAAAGCAAGATTAGCCAAAGCTTGAGGTGTAAGAACATTTTTTTTTGAAAGGATGAGACACTATGCTACAGTTTTAAGAGTCGGAGAGGTAGGAAAACATGCAGGAGGGTTCTTGAGTCTGGGAACAGAGAAGCAAAGAGCGATTGTCTCCATGCTCGAATGCACCTCTGTGTGCGTGTGCACATCTGCAGGTGGAAAACGGAATCCAAAGGAAAAGGGCTCACAGAAGATGACAAGATTATGGAAAAGAAAGTAAGAAACCAGTAAGGTACCATCTGTGGTACCACAAAAAGAGGACTAAAATATTCACATTAAATGAGATTAACTGTATGACAACTGATACGATTGAAAATCCTTAATATGACTGATAATCTACGGCTACAATTTTAACAGCGGTATCGTAGCAAATGGGAGGAACGCTGGCACATATCCCATCCAGCTGCGTATCATTCCACTGCAGCAGAGGTACACTTTTTGACCTGGAAGAGGAGCTAATGAAGGGAAAAGCTGATCTATCAAATCGATCTGCAAGTCTGTCTGCCAGAAAACTGGAAGCGAAAGAAAACAAAGGGCAAAAAGGAGCAAGCAATTTTGATGCACAAAAAAACTTCTGAGAACCATCCTCAAAAATATGTTCCCAAGAGAAAGAGGGACATGCACGTCTCGGAAATGCTCAGCTTTTAAAGGTGTGCGTACCTTACTGAAGGAGAAGACTGGGATAATGGGTTTCGTCCACTTGGGAACCTGGGGGTAGTCTCGCACATTGATCACCATTTCCATGTCAGGGAGGCGGTGGATGATCCCCAGAATGAAGTGCTCAACTCCACTGCATCTGTGGAGAAATGACACATGGCAAAAGAGCTATAAGAAGGCATCAGAACCCTGCAGTCTCTTGCAGGCCTTTCTCTGCACGGAGGCAGAAGAGATGGTGAGCCTAAGCCATATCATGATGCAAACTGGGAGCGGCCTCCGAGTCCCACTGCAGTGTGGACACCAACGAAGAACCACGTCCTATTAAATCTGGCCTGATCTGAGCTTTCTCTGGGATCTCACAACCAACTGACCCTTTGTACACTGAAGTGCAACAGTGACACTTTCCTACTGATACATTTATTTTCTAGGCCCCTGCTCTGATTCAGACCTCTGAAATACCATTAGGCTCAATGACTTCCAACTTGGCAGCGTTGGAAGTACTCTTCTGTCCCAGCTAGGGAGAGGAGATCTGCACAGCTCTTACCTTGCAGGGAACATGCAGTCCTGCTCACGGTACAGTTTGTTTTTAAGGATTTGGTAGTGTGTCCCAAGCTTCCGGCTCACCACATCTGACATTGTCTCCTTGGAAATGCCACCTCGAAAAGGAGCCAGGTCCTGCTTCCAGACACTGAAACAAAACCATCAGCATTATTATGTACCATAGGGAGGATACTGTGCATTAAATTATTGCAGTGTGCAGAGCAGGCTTCTAGCTAAACAAGCTCCATGTAGCTTCTAGGAGCTCTGGTGGGAGATGTTAAGTCACTTGGAAGTTCCTCAGAGACTCATAGGTCCAACCTTCGCACTTTTACCTACATGCTGTTTGCCTGAACACAAAGCCCAGCACAGGACAACTCCAGTTACTCTCCCACAAAAGTACCTGACACACCCTGGCATGTTTCGGTAAAAGCCTTCAGCTCACTTCACCCTTGTGCTCTGGCCCTCCACAAATGGTGGGGCACACCAAGACTAAACTCCTCGTACAATGTCGTGCTATGTAGACATCAAAAAAGAAGGTAGCATCTAGTTGCATGAAATACCATCAGCCAGCAACACTGGGTGAGTGAAAGCTGGCCCAGGAGGACAGGCCCATGCAAGCACGTGTCCTGCGACTTCTGCACATCACAGCGAGCTCCAGGAACACAGCATGGAAACACAAACCTAATGAATCCAAGAACACAAGCAGGAGGATGCAATTCATATAAATTTAGTCTAAAGGCCCTCTGATCTAAGTGCTTGGAGCATGTAATAAACACTGTCAGGTTGTCACAGCCAAGGGAACATCCTTTGCTTTTAGGCAGACATTGCATCAATGTTTCAGTTCAAGAAAACACTGTCAGTGTGATCCCACTGTGCAGGTGGTCAAACACTGGTACAGGTTGCCCAGAGAGGCTGTGGAGTTTCTTTGACATATTAATGTTGAGATATTCAAAACCTGACTGGACACAGTCCTGGCAACCCTATTTGAGCAGAGGGGTTGGACTTGATGATTTCGAGAGGTCCCCTCCAACCTCCAGAATTCTGGTATTTCCTAATTGGGTAGAGAGCAGTAAAACTATGTCAGGAATTGCCATCGTGCAGATGATCTGACCACAACAGCATGAGCAGTCTGGCAGGGATGCAAAAGGGATGAGCTTGAGAACAAGAAGAGAGCTGCAGTGCCATGGCACATCCACAGCCATCCTAACTTCATGTTCCTACTGACTATCATGTTCTGCAGCAGATTTGGAGGTTGTAACCACTTGGGAAGGTGTTTTGCCCAAAGGTGGGCAGGAGCTGGTGGGGTGTATGTTTAAAGATTAGGACATGTCTTTAGGCTGTATCTGGATTGGAACTTAGGAAAAAGACTGGAAGGCTCAGCTAGAAGAGACTTTCCCTCATCAATATTTCAAGAGCAACGAACATCAAAAACTCCAGAGTGTACAAACAGTTGCTCAATGTGACTCATCTGATTTTAAAAGCCAATCTAGCACTCAAACCCAAAAATGAGTGAGCACATCTGATACTTTTAAATAGGAGGCTTGAAGTTGGGCATCTGTGTTTCTGCATCTGAAATCCTAATTCTAAAGGCAGAAGAATATGGTAATTCCTAAATTCCTTCTCCTCCTTTAAATAAAAATGCTGCTTAAAGGTA
>VZTA01009775.1:14754-28107 GCA_013398855.1 Mohoua ochrocephala
ATGGCGGCGGCGCCCGCCCCGCGCGGCCATGGGAGCTGTAGTTCCCGCCCGAGCGCTGAGGGGGCGGGCGGGCATGTCCATGTCGCGGCACAGTCGCGGCGGGCTGCGATAGATGGGACCGTGCTGCACAAGCAGCCTTTGCCCAGAGGAGCTCTGGGTGTGCACCTGGGATAGCCCCCCCAAATATCCTCCTAGCTCCGCCCTCAGGTATCCCGCCGGCCTCACAGGTCTGTGCGTGTGCCTGCTGGCCCTCGCTCCCTTGGGGCGTTTTTGGGGGAGAACTTCCCTGGACGCCTGGATTGGATTCATCGAGCAGTTGGTCCAGCCTGTAAGAGGCTCTTTCTCCTGTCCCGGCCACTCGCTGTTGTCAAGGCCTGATTCAATTTGAGCATCTAGGGTAAAGTCACAAATCTCATCATTACAGTATAAAGGTTCAGACTGATTTGTATAAATTTCTCTGCAGCTTCAGGGCTGTGGATTGCAAGGTGACATAGAATCATCGAATGGTTTGGGTTGAAAGGGACTTTAAACATAATTTAGTTCCAACACCCCTGCCATGGGCAGGGACACTAGACCCGATTGCGCAAGGTTCTATCCAACCTGGCCTTGAACACTTCCAGGGATGGGGCATCCACAACTTTAGGCAACCTGTTCCAGTGCCTCACCACCCTCACAGTAAAGAATTTTTAACCTAATATCTAATCTAAACCCATGCTCTTTTGGTTTTAATCCATTCCTCCTTGTCCTATCACCACATGCTCTTGTGAAACGTCCCTCTCTATCTTTCTTCGGGTACTGGAAGGCTGCAATTAGGTCACCCCTCAGCCGTTACTTTTCTAGGCTGAACAAACCCAATTCTTTCAGCTTTTCTTTGTAGGAGAGCTCATCCATCCCCCTAATCATCTTGGTGGACCTCCTTTGGACTCATTCCAACAGGTCAATGTCCTTCAAGGATTAGATGGTCTTTAAAGATCCCTTTCAACTCAAGCTATTCGATGGCTCAATGAAAGAAGAGAACTGAGAATTGGTGGTTGAGCACCATCAACATAATGTGTAGGACCTTCACTTTGCAAAACGGTTTGTAAGAATGCAGCCTTTAAAGCTACCTTCCACTCAGTGTTTGGTATTTGGTTTGGGTCAACTTGGTCGTATTTGGCCATCCTTTAGGAGACAAGCTTATCAACTTGGTGTGAGATGCAATACCCGTGCTGATAAGCAGCCAAATGAATGAAGGTCAAAGGGGCTGGGGTTAGGCAGATACCATCCAAACATGAATCCAGACCAGTCAATCAATGCTTCTTCCCGAGGCTGAATGTGGGAAGGTCTGTCCCATCTTCATAGGGTCTGTTGTATTCAAATGTCAACACTAAACATTCATCTTTCCTAGCTTGGTGGCCTTGGATTTCAGGAAGAGGAGCTGTGGCCGCTCATTTATAGGAAGGAGCCGCATTTACGCCAAGTTTCCACAGAGTGAACTTGAATTAGCCACAAAAATCTCTAACTCCACTTGTCATAAAGGCCTCTTTTGTGTGAAACTGAATTGGTCCTGTAGGTATTTGTAGATTTGGGTGGAGAAATGATCACCAGAAAACAGACCAAAGAGGAAAAAGCATGTGCTGACAAGGAGTGTGAAGGTTTCCCAAGGACTGCTAAATTCCAGAGACCAGTAGATCTACTGAATTTGCAAGAGCTGATAAAATCCAGGCACCCAGTCTGCTCACTCTGTGCAAGGCCACAAGTGAAAACTGGGATCAACCCCTGGCTGCGTGACTGGAGGGCAGCAGCTCCTACAGGCAAAGTCTGCAGGATCATGTGTGCGGCCCTTGAAATAAGTGACTTTGAGGCACTTTCTGAACACCTGCTCGGAAGGTGCTGGTGCCAGCACAACCCTCTACTGGAGTTGTCCTTATGAGGGAATAAGTGAATCTTAGTGTATTATCTGCTATTAATAGTAACAACTTCCTAGAGTGAAAACCTTGAGTACTTCTGGCTGTCTCATCCTAAACTCTTGTTGCACGGCCAAACATTTTTTAAGCAAATCAGGAAAATGAATCCCTTCTTTTCATCTTCTCCTAGAGATCCTCTGTCTTCCTTTTGATTTCTGCATGGGGGTCTGCTTTCTTTCTTTTCCTCTACAGTCCTTCTTAGAGCTGCAGTAGTCGTAGATCCAACTTGAGGCTGGTCTGAAGACTCCCCCAAAAGTGTGAACCTTAGTGTGGTAAAAACAAAAAATTGTCAATACTCTTAAGTATCTATATTTGCCTCCACTGGCCTCAGTCAGTCTTAGGCATCTCTACATCACTAATCCACCCATTATTTCTTGCAAAGTCTTCTGTCTTCCCTCTCGGGTTCCAGACCAGATTTTCCTGCTTCTCTCCTGGCTGACTGAACAGAGACATCAGCGCACTCTTTCAACACCATTTCTGTTTGTTTCTCACAGCTCTCTGCTAGTCTCCTACACAGCCAGTAGAGCTGTAGTAGTTCACTCTGTAGCAAAGGTTATTTCGGGTACTTTCTCTGAAGAAAATGGTAGGAGTGGTAGTCAGCATAAATGTTTAATAGGCCCTGAGAGCTAAGACTTTAAGATGAAGCTCCTTTTGAAGCTACATTTACAGTCTCTGCTCTCCCAGGCTTTGTATAATGAAAGCACCCCAGGCCACTGTGGTGTGGTTTTGGCATGTGCTGTAGTTCCCCCCAAGCACCTTGGATGGTTGTAAGCCTCAGAACCCCTTGACTCTCACTTCAAACACAGCCTTTGCCTCACCTTCTCTACCTTCTTAATTTCCTGTAAATCCAGAGCTCCGTGCAGGAGCATCTGGCTCTGATCTTTGATACCCTCCCTCAAACACAGCCCCTCCCTCATGCTTTTTCTCTGCCAAATCAAGCATAAACACCCACAAATTTACTTTCATCCTGTTCCATGTGCCCAGAGTGGAAAATCACTTGGCTGTAAATCTGGTGTCCTTGCTTTACATATTCAACATAGGTTAGAAGAAGGGTGCTTGGGAAAGAGTTCTCCGAGGTTCTCCAAGCTGCTTATAAGGCTGAGTTGAGGAAAACATACTTCCTACATGTTGAGTTTCTCTCAGAGCTGTGGTCTGGCTTTTCTTTGGTGCTATCTGCTTGAGCAGGGGTGGCAGTGGGGGCTGTTCTCCTTTAATTCATCCTTCTGTGCCACATGGAAGTCCTAGGCTTCCTGAATTCCTCAGATAATGGGGAGTATTTCCTATGAAATCTGTGACCATCTCAGCAGAGGGAAGAAAGAAGCTGTCCAGGCTGCTGAGCTTCAAAACCTGTGACTGACATTACCAGGGCTTCTGGGGATGGGTGCAGTCTTTCTCATAAGAAGCCTTTCTCATAAGAAGCTTCTGGAGAGTCAAGATTGTTTCCTGTTGGTGAGATCCTTGTGGAGCTTCTTCTCCCCTTGGCTCTGAGCTGTGTCCCATAACATGCAGCCCTGTGGAGGTGTCGGACTGTGGCTGTCAGGATTCAGGAAAGCTGGCCACAGCTGCAGTACATGGCCTGGGGATGTTTGGTATTGAATATGCAATTATTTTATGCAAAGGAGGGGAATTATAAAAGTGTTACAGCAACGGGAGTGCTGCAGAGAAGTGCAGTGCCAGAACGGGACACCCAGTAAGAGTTGGGGTCGTGAACGAAGGCTCAGACTAAGACTCTGCAGGGTCTGCAGAACCTCGGGGTTGGACTGGGCAGAACAATGCCAGAGACCCCAGAGTTCGGTTTTGATGAAACCCCATCAGAGTGTGCCAGTGAAGGAAGTCAATAACCCAGCCCTCAACCCAGCCTGAGGATTTGTCAAGGCAAAGGAAACAATGGAGCTTCCAAGAAACAGTGGGAAAGGCATCTGCAGCTCAAGCCCAAGGTCAAAGTTTAAGTAGCTGTGCATGCTGTGTGAGCAACACAAACCAACTACATCTGGTGCTTGGGAGAAGATGCAAGAACTGCAGTGGTTTCATCCCTTGAGGGATTTGTATGTGCCAGAGGATTCCTGTGCTCATGACAGTGATGACAGTGTCATAAAATTTTTGTCATATTAGTAGCAGAGTGTAGCAGCCCCAAAGAGGAAGAAGGACACCTATTTAGTGTGTGAATTGAATATGTAAGTACACATATAAACATGAGGCCAGGAATATATCTAAGGCTTTTAGTTGTACCTCTTAAAAACAGTACAGACAAATCCATCTTTCTCGGAGGAGTTAAGGAAACCTAGGACTCCTGCACAGAAAGATGAACCGAGTTCTGGTTTCTCCTAAAGACACAGCACTTGTCACTGCCAGTGTCATTGCTGCAGCTACTTTGTTTCCTGAAGGCCACCATCCCTGGAGAATTGCTAGATGTTTGTGACTCCGTGGACATTAAGTCATTGAAGTTGCTAAATTATCAAAGCGTGGAACTGTAATTGTGAGCATCTTGTGAACTGAGGGACTAAAAGTCATCAACACCCCTGCACAAACCAAAAACTGGAAAAGGCAAATTTGTCGTGGTGGAGCATGGGGGGGATGCTTGGAAAGTAAAAAGCCCTTTGTCTCATCAAGAGGATGTATTCAATATTTGTACCCATTTGCTTTTGCTTTTGAGTCACAGGACACCACCACAAGCTGAAATTGAGCACATTCCTATAGAAAAAGCCTTGGCATTAGGCCATGGCTGTAAAGACTTTTAAAAATCTGTTTGAGAGGCCATGTTAACTAAAATTGATCATAAATCACTTTTTGCCATTGCCAGTGGGGATCTGGCAAACACCTTCCTGCAAACAGAACGTCTCTTTCTTTAGCTACAGTTGTATAACTTGCAAATTGAATGCGAACCTGAGAAAGATTTAGTAGTTGCAGGCACGCTCTCTAGAGCCTTTGACAAAAATTCTGTGGAACAAAGTCCCAGGCTAGATTATGGATATGTCAATTGGGGAAAACAAAACAGAAAAACCCAGCCTTGCTGGTTTTAAAATGAAATGCAGAATTTTATTGCTGGTGGTTTGCTGAGGACGAGACACTGCAGGATGTAATTAAGGTTCTACTAGAAAATGATTTGCACAGCTTATTCTGTCCCTGTTTCAGTTTAAAACGATTTAGATACCACTTCTCTGAGGCATGAAGAAAACTGATCCTTGAAGTGTTGCAGGAAAATAAAGACACAGAAAGCCATTTAGAGCCTGAAGGCAGCGTGAGACATCCCTGACTCCTTCAATAGTTAGAAATACAAGTGATGTGAAATGGAGGAGTGCGTGTTGGTGGAAAACACTCACCCTCTGGAAGGAAGTTAGGGAAGTAGGCTGGCATCAGCTTGATGTGGGAATCCTGAGCAGCCATTTTCACACTGCAGGGTAGTCTTTGAGGGAAGGCACCACAGCTTTGTAAGGGAGCAGGTCGCTGGTGTCTGCTAGCAGTGGATTTCATACGCATAACAACACGCCTGCCAATGGACTGCAGGTCCGTGCAACCTTTTGTGTATCCCAGCTAATCCCTGGTGCCTAAACTTACCACACCAGTGGAAAGAGATGCCGAAACTCTGCCAGGAAGGGGGCAGCGCCAATCTGCTGCACTCCTGGCACTCCTCAGTTGCAGTGGATTGTCACATCTGTGCTAGCAGAAACTGATATCGTAGTGAGGGTGGGTTGGTTGAGATAAGCAAACAGGAAAAGTGGAACAAAAACGTGGTGTGATTTCGTAGCCTGAGATTGGCGGTGTTTCACAAGCGATAGAGATGCACAGTAACAGTGAGACACAGCAACTGAAGATGGGGTGTGCTCTGTGGAGACCTCGTGATTACGTGAAGGGGGTTGTTTTAGGCAGTGCATGCTGTGGAGAAATAGATTCACGTTTCCCAAATTCCACAGGGCAGTGGGAGAGTGTAAATTGCTGCCTTCCACGCTGGTGATGTCAGCTTAGAGTGCCTGTAGTCTAGACAAGTAAGCAGCTTCTCAGTGGGCTTTTTGGTAACCATGGGATGGGTTCTCCAGAGGACATGGGTTAGAACACGGGACATCTGTGGCAACAGGACATTTCTTAGGGGAACAGACACCTTGTAAGTACTTGTTGTGTCTATTAGTGGGGTGTAGTTGAACCTGTGTCCCTAGGGAAGCTTTGGGGATCCGTACCTTTCAGAAGCTCTTGGAGGAGGTGCCATTGTGCAGAGGCTTGTGAGAACAGCACTGACCAGAGCTCAGGCAGCGATCCATGCAGAGCTCTTTGGGGTTCCTGGTTAGGAGTCATTCCCGGACAACGTGGAACATGGGAGTTCTTCCACGTTATTTCAACCAGCAACAAAAGGCGTGTTCAGGTACAATGTGCTGAGCATTGAGAGGGCTTTTTTCCTCCTAAAGTCCCAGTGCTTGTCGCTGCCAGTGTCTTCGCTGCAGCTACTTTGCTTCCTGAAGACCATCATCGCTGGAGAATTCCTAGATGTTTGTGACTCCACAGACATTAAGTCACTGAAGTTGTTAAATCATTGAAGCATGGAACTGTAATTGTGAGCATCTTTGTTACAACTTTTTTTTGCAGAGCTGCACAAAATGTGTGCTTTTCTCTGTCCTAGCATTGCTTGAATGTAATAGAATTTCCTTCTGCTAATAAACTGAGGCATTAAGTTTCTAATTTAGGGATGGGATAAAATGAGTTGTGCTGTGATTTCTAATCATGGGAAAACTCTTCTAATGTGCACACATTCAGTGTTTGTCGTATAAAAATGGTTCCTTAACAATGCCCATTGCAGCTAATTTGTAACTACACAGTGTAAACATTGATTTCTAAAGTTTTTTAATAGATCCCCAAGCTACTTAATTATCACTTACTGACCCTTGTTTTCTAATGGTGATTAGTTTAGTTTCCACAAACTTTATAAGAGCTGGGTCTCCAGTGGCAGTAATATGGACAATTTCTTGTTCCATATTTAATAGGATAGGATGGTCTCCAAAGCATTACTAGCTCATGTCTTCCCAGAATTAGGCTTTACCTTCACAGTGATAGCCCTCTTAGCTGGACATTTTGAATGTTCTGTCTGGTTCAGCTAAAGCTTGTATGAAAGTCAGGGAGAAGCAAATTCAAACCAAAACTTCTCTGGGGTTTAAAAAAATGCGGTTTAAAAAAATCACAAAGTCTTGCTTGTGGTAGGTTTCTTTCAGGTCTGGAACAGTTTTTGGTCTCTAAACCTGTTGGATTCTTCAGCACTCGTGTCTATATGAGTTGAGGAAAGAGACCAACCTGGTTTCTGAGAACAATTTGCCATGAAGAAAATCTGTAGGCTGACTTAAACCCTATGGCAGTTTCATTGACTTGAACAGTTAGCAGAGCTGAACTTCTCCTTTACACTTAGTCTTCCACTGCACTCTGCATCCCCCTACACTATTTAAATGACATTGGCTGTAAGGTCAAGAGAAAAGCTGCTTTTGACTCCCTTGAGGTAGAAAATTGGAGAAAGGCTTTTACTGATCGGGGAGCAGAGCTCCTGGAAGAGACTTCCAAAAGCAGAAGTTGGTTTTCTTGTTACGTCCTCTTTTCAGAGAACTAGATCTGTCTTGAAAGGGATACTGGTTCAGAGATGCCCACCAGTCTGAAACAAGCAGTGAAAGCTTTCTTCTTATCAAATACGATATCACTGAAGAGTCAGAAAACAGGACTCAAGGATGCATTGGGATGCCTTGGAGTCCATCCCTCTATCTGATAGCACGGCTACCTGTATCTGCCATTCTTGACCAACATTTGCCCTTTTCTTAATGACATGCAGTGATGGAGCCTGCTCAGACTCGTAGCAGTTGTTGGCTCATTTTGGACTTGCTTCCCTTGTGAGTTCAAGTTCTGCCTTCCAGTGCTGACACTGTAACTCCCGTGTAGCCAGTCCTACCCCCGTCTACTACATTTGAATAGCTGATTTCTCCTAAGCAACTGTAGAATTTTACATGTCTTTTTTGAATTACACGGTTGGGTTTTTTTCCCAGACTTTCTCAGATAATCAAAGATGTTTTGAATACTAAGTCCCTTTTCCAGCATATTTGCAGCCTCTCCCAACAAGGTGCCATCTAAAAGTTTAATAAGATTAGCCTCTGTTTGTTCATTCTTGTCATTAATGAAAATATTGAATAATACAAGTTCTGGGAGAGTTCTCTACAAAAATCTTGCTTGATGCATCTTTCCTGTTTGATGGAGAAGGAGCAGTAACTTCCCTGGATATGAAATTTCCCTCTCCTCCAACTAACAGTCAAGAACAATAATTTTCAGATTGTGAAACATTCCAAGTTTAAAATCTTTTACTAAGAAAAATCTCCAAAGGCTGGGCAAGCACAAAATATGCCTAAGAACAGAATTTATTCATAGATTGTAGAGGATCTGTGCCCTAGCCATAAAATCCATAAACATTTAAAGGGAGATGATCTGCTCAAGGAAATTCTTTAAGTATTTATGGTACCCTGCCAGACACCTACCAGGACCAGACTCCTCCTGGCCTTAAAGCTGGAGTGTTACAGAAATCGTCTCAGCAGATTGTTGAAGAGGAAAAAACCAAAACAACAACCCCCAAACCTGTGGATTTAAGCCTTTTGGAACGGGCATGACCTCTATAGAACACTTGGAAATTCCTTAAAGGTTTTATTCCTTTGAAAAAAACCCTCATGGTTTGGTGCTTCTCACTTTTGGGTTGCACAGTGATCTCGTACTGGTGGTACAGTAGTGATCTGCACGTAGTTAAGTCCTTCTCAGACATATTTCTAAGGGTCCCTAGATATTCAAATGGCCAACAGAAGAGCTTGAATTTTTCAGGGTAATGATGCTTGTACCTTCCAGATTTAAGCCAACCTCCAACTGTTTGGTATCAGGAAGACACTCTGCAGAAGGCAAATTATTGCAAATGGTTCTGCTGCAGTTCAAAGGGACCTAAACAGCTTGGAGAAATGGCCAGCAGGAGTCCCATGAAGCTCTACAAAGAGAAATGCCAAGCTCTGCCCCTGGGCAGGAATAACCCCAAGCCACCAGAACAAGCCAGAAATTAAGAGGCTGGGAAGCAGCTTTGCAGGCAAGGACCCATGGGTCCTGGTGGACACCAAGCTGAACACGAGCCAGCAGTGTGCCCTTGTGGCAAAGAAAATCAACATCCTAGAAAAGCATCACTAGCAGGTCAGGGGAGGTGGTCCTTCCCCTCTGCTCAGCACTGAAGAGGCACATCTGGAGTGATGCCCAGTCCTGGGCTCCTCAGTACAAAACATACATGGGTGATGCCTTAGGTTTTAACTTTTATATTTTTCAAATCCTGCCCTGCCCGGTGTGTAACTCTGGAGTTCCTTGTGGCCTGTGAGCTGCTGTTCTCTCCTGCTGGTCAGACATAACAAACCTCTGCAGGTTCCCACTCCAAGGACACCAGGCCCAAAATGTGTCAACTAAAAGCCTCTAAAGGGGGGGAAAACTTGGGGTAATTCCATCATGAACTGAGGTTATAATTGGAGAATTAACCCTGATATGCAAATGAACCAAACTTATCAAAGTGTGAAGAACCCGTGACCCAGGGTCCATCTCGGATGTAGCCTCTGGACTGCCCAGGGTGTACCTCTGAAGGCCCTTCAAATAAACACCTCCTTTTATGCTCTTGTTCTTGTCTAGTCACTGTGTTTTAGGTGACCACTTAAGGCTTCATGGGCTACTGGAACAGTTCCAGCAAAGGACCAGAAAAATAATCACAGGCTTGGAGCACTTCTTACGTGGGGAAAGGCTGAGAGGGCTGGGACTGTCCAGACTGGAGAAGGGTGTGATCTTATCAATGTGCATAAATGCCGGATGGAAAGAAGACAGAGACAGACTCTTCTCCATGGTATGTAGTGAAAGGACAAGAGGCAACAGGCACAAGCTGAAACACAGGAAGTTTTGTCTGGAAAACACTTCTTTTTTTACTGTGATGATAGGTTGAATACTGGAACAGGCTGTCCAGAGAGGTTACCAGGTCTCTGCATATGAAGATATCAAAAATCTGACTGGATACAGGCCTAAGCATCTTTGAACAGGGTTGAACCAGGCAATTTTCAGCGGTCCCTTCCCATCTCAATGATTTTGTGAGTCTTGGGGACACTCTTACGTATTCCTCTTGAGCATCCATGTGTGGCATCATCATAAACAGGGCACTGACTTGAGCCCCAGTTTGCACAGAAACCCAAAGAAGGGAATTCACATTTTGATGTAGAGGAATGAGAGAAAAGTGCCTGTTCTTTGTGTCTCTCACACTTAGCAGAGACACCTCTATGCGTGCCAAGTGATGCCAAATTTGCATTTTACACATAACTAACTCTGGAAAGGCAAAAGGAGGCAGCGAAGGAAGCCCTGTGTGATGTAAGTGCACACCTCTCCATGTGTACAGGTCTGGATCCATGATCAAGAAACCTCTCACTCCGTTAGATACTTCATCCTTTATTATCATAGTCAGTGTTTTCCTATCATTATGTTTTTAATTACAGGCATAGATGGATATGTAAATCATCCCCCATCTGAACTAATGAAGAAGCAATTTCATTTTCTTTCCCATAGTGGGAGAGGACACTGATGAAGCCACAGCCCTGACACGAGGTACCATTAGTTCAAATGACCTGCTTGAAAAACACATCATGGGGAGCTGTGCAGCTGCCACCATGGGAAGAGCTGGGAGCATTGCCTAGCAAGGAACAGGAGCTTTCTCCAGAGGCAGACTCCAATTTCTGTACAGGGAAACTACATTCTTTGTGCATTTCCACAGGGTGTAGGGAAATGGGACTGAAACAGAAGACAGAGGCTGTGTACCAAGAAACGCTTTGCTGGTGCAACTGACGTCTTCTCCGCATAGAAACAACTCAGCAGAGCCTGGAAAGCTGGGCAGTGGGCAAACACCAGGCAGGATTTTATGTAAGGTACACTAACAGTGTGTATTTTTCTCAGCTTCTCAAGTAGACCTTTTCCTGTTTCCTATATCTTATTTCAACATTCTTTTTCCCCAAGTTGTGCACTGCAGTGACACTTTTGTGGATAGGGTCTGTCCAATAGACCCTGATATGCAGTTAATGCTGCTTTCTGAAGGCATCTATAGGATCCTGAGAAAGAAATAATTCTTCAGTGCACAAGTAGGTCAGAGGGTGTTACCTATTGCTCAAATATAAGATTCCTCTCGTACTGTGGGGTGCAGAACCTAGTGCTCCTACTTCAGGTTGTTTTGTGACACAGCTGCTTGGGTTACCCTGGAACCAAAGAAGGCAAACGTTGCAAAAGGGCCATTTTAATGTGTACCTAAAGTCTGATTGGTATTTCCATACTGCTTCTCTATATCACAGAGCAGCAGTGGTCCAATCTTTCTATACTGACACACAAAAACTCTGGACTGATTTTGAGGGCCGGCCTGTCACTGGAATGTAACTGGTGCTGTTTGGGGGAGAGCAGCAGGAGAGGCCATTGTATCACTGCATCTGGATGCCACAGAGAGCTCCTGGTGCCAACAGCTGCCCTGTGTAACCAGGTGATTTGGACTGGAGCTGCAAAGTGCTGCCATGATGTTGGTATCAGCAAGTTCTGGCTGCAGAGGCATCAGCCCCTGAGTGCCACCTTCTGTGGAGCCAAACTGGCTTTCTCTGAGGGCATTTCCAACAGAATCCAAGATGCAGTGACAACAGCTGTCTGCCACTGTGACACACAGACAGCTCTCTGTTGCATACTCTCTCCCTGGCACAGCTGGCTGCTGAGCTCTCTCAATCCCAGCCCTGCCATCCCCATAGGACCTCTGCAGTAAAATAAAATGGCCTGCAGGTCTGGGGTGAGGCTGCTGGAGCTTCTATTATCCCAGATCTGAGACTCCAGGAAGAAGGAAGAATTTCTCCTTCCCAGAACAGTGTTTCTAATTAATTTTAGTTTCAGGCAAATAATTTTTGGATGAACTGGTATCCTTCAGCAGGACGATAGTACTTAAATGTGCTCCTTTTGAGGCCCTGTGTGTTGTGCATTAGTCTCTCCTGCCTTGAAAGATGTCTGTATTTACAGATTTATCTAGACAACATTGTATCCACGTGGAGTAGCATACACTTAAACTTTAAAATGTGCCAGACTCCCTGGGTTTTTTTACCTTCAAGCCGTAGGGTGTTTCTGATTTTTTCTTTACTGTGCCCTCTTTGAATGGGGGAAACGTTGTGTTGTTGAAGTGGCAGCCTTGGGCAAGAAGTGGTGTGTTACTCCTCTCACCAGCTCTGAGGTTCAGTGCCAGCGTCAGTGTACTTGCTCTTCCCTCCTGTCCTTTTTTCCCTCCCAAGGAGCAGGGAGAAAATGCTGCCCCTGTCATTAACCTGTATCCATTCAGGGGCTCCTGCCTCTGTCTCCAGCAGAAGTGGAAGCAGCCCCTGCTGCTGGAGCATCTTCAGCTGCAGCCCTGCTGAGGTGCCCCTCCTGCTGCTGGAGTGTAAATCCCTAGCAGCTCTTTTAACCACCCTTCTCATGCTACTTGAAAAATAACTTTCTCTTGTCATTAACTCTGATCTATAGCTGCATTAATGTGTGAAATCACTGGGTGTGAAAATAGTGTACTAACCACTACTTAATGTAATATTACCACAGTAATGTCTCTAAAAATATCTTGTCCACTTGATTGCTTTCATTGTGAACTAGAGATAATGTACCACTTACAGCTGATGATTAAAATTCATAAAGCTTTGGTTCTTAATTACAGCAACTTGCAATCAAAGTGAAATGTCAGATCCTGAATGTTGTTTATCTGTATACAAATTCTCAAAACCAAGAAAATATAAGGATCGTCTACACAACAAAGCTGAGCTGCTTTGCTTTAAGGTTAAGTAAAATAAATACACCTGTGAGTATATATTGAGACAGGCTGGAATCAGAGAGCATGAGATCTTTGACAAGGCAGAACTCACCTCGTACGAAATGCACATCTTTGGAAAATATGTTGATGAAGATGGAAATGTAAACTTCATAGAAAACTGTTGTAGATGGATGGAAGTAACTGTTTGATGTGCCGTGAATAGAAATTTTGCAAGTCAGGCTCAAGGTTAAACCAAAGATGCAGATACCTGAAAATGCAGAGATGGATTCCCACTGCCATTGGGAATTACCATGGTGGCTGGCAGGAGAGGGTAGTGTCCTTGGCTTCCAATGTCAAAATGACCTAACTATAATCGTGCTCTTGGTCAGCAGTGGCACTGCATGACAAAAATCCCATTCTTTTGAGTGCCCTTAGCACTGCATTTCCAGAGATATGGTAATTTTTTTCAAGTTAATGCTAAGCCCTGAGGGTTTGCAGTGCTCTGAGATGTACCTTACCCTAAATTTACTAACACAAGTCCTAACTCCATGTAAGCATAGCTCCCTCCCCTTTGCTTTTTTTTTTTTT
>VZTA01009775.1:32972-48004 GCA_013398855.1 Mohoua ochrocephala
TTTTTTTTTTTTCCTTTCCTTCGGGAGTGCGTGCTGTTGTTGCTGACTCTCCCCTCGAGTTGCATGCGTCTCTCGCTGCCCTGCTCTCCCTCTCGTCCTGCTCCCTCTGTCAGCTCTGTGTAGCCTGCCGCGTTTCTCTGTTCCTCTCCCCGCCACGCAGCCCTCCCCCTGTGCAGCTCCCTCCATGAAATGGAGCTGAACAATTGCACCGGAGCAGCTTTTTCTGTTCCTGCCATATGCCCGTGTGCAGAGGCACCATTGCTCTTGTGGTTTTTTGGATGCATTCGGCTTGGAAATACTAGGACAATAACAACACTGTGGATTTATGCCTGTGCCTTTTTGGATCATAATGAGATTTGAAATCTAGCGTGAATGAGATGTGATGGATGGCCGTACTGATATTTTGAGCCGGTTTAGCTCAGAGTCATCTGAGATACCCAGGCTGGATAAAGGAGAGCATGGCCCTAAATATTACCTGCCATCCAAGCACCAAAAGGACAAACCAAGTCGCTGAAGTGATATTATCCTTTCTCTCTTTTTTTTTTTTTCTTCTTCCTTTTGGAGATAAATATGGTTCTGCAAAGAACCTCTAGTAATTTCCCAATTCCATAAATATGACAAGATGATGCCTGAAATGACAGTCTCTGCCACCAGTGCACGCTGCCCCATTCACCTGGATATGGCGTTAGCTGAGGCTGCCTCTGTAGCATCAGACTGTCTCCCCTTGTCCTCTGACCTTCCCCCCTGAAATCCCTCCTGGAGCACCTCATAGGTCCGACCCCTCTCATGAACAGGGGGAGGCACAGCCTCGGTCCCTTCTTCTGTTAAAAAAGGAGCTTTGAGGCTGGGAGCTGTGCTGCCCTGTAATTAATGTACACTCAGCCTCAAATATGCAGTGACAACAACTTAAATGTCAACATTCCTAGTTAATCCCTTGCTAACAAAATGTGCCTGGAAAGAGATGGTTCTGCATAATCTCCACTGAACAAGATCTTATTTTAGCAGTACAAGCACTTGGGAGATTTCCCCAGTTTGACCAATGAGACCAAAAGATTGGCTTTGATAATCGCAGCTGTAAATGATGCGTTTGATCCTCTCAAGGAAGGAAACGGCTGCATGTGGCAGAGCATACAACCCCTCCTCTGCCCAAGCCCTCCTCCAGAGCAGCAGCAGGCTGGTCTTCCTGGGTGGTGTCTGTGTGACAAGGGATGAGATTTCTGTTCTCTGATGTTCGCTGCTCTCCCCTCTGTTCAGGGGGATGTCCACAGCCTCTTCCTGAGTCACGTTTTCCAGGCTGAACAGCCAGCAGTGTTAAAAAGGAAGTTACAGGGAAAATTTTATTTTAATACATAAAATGCTCCTTGTGAGAGCATTGAAGCAGGGACCACGACCACAAACATGGTGTTTGGATTCCTCTCTCCGTGTGCTGAGACCAGCCTCACGTTTATCCTGGGGAACCCAGGCAGACCCTGAGAGTGTTGGTGTTGTCTCCCTTGTGGCTATTTTAAGCCTTCAGTGTGGGCGAAAGGCAGAGCACCCAAGGTGAGGAGATGAACCTCCTTATTGTTCAAAGCAGTCCAATGTTTTCAGCAACCTGGCTCCCACAGGCAGGATTCCTGCACTTCCCAGGCTGGCATCTCAGACACAGACCAGTAGGTTCCTCCCCAGCAGGCTGTGGAATTAAGGGGGCACTGACATAGGATTTCTTGCCTGGGGTGGATTGGTGCCTGAGCTCTAGGCCCAGCCCAAAAACACAGTAGGAAAGGTGGTGGCCATTCTTCTGGGCATCACTCCGATTTAACACGCAGTCCTTGCAATCCCAGGTTATTTGTGCCTGTGGTGTGCAAGCACGTGTAGAGGAATTTACCATTCTGCCCGTGCTTTTCAATAACTGGGTTCCTGCACACCAGTGTCACCTCACACTCAGTGATAAAATGATATCCACTTCTTCTCTTCGCATTTTATGGGGGTTTTTTTCCCTTTTTCACTTTTTGTCACTTCTTTTCTGAAGGATGTCTGAGGGGTGCTCTCCTCACCATTATTTCAGTCTCTCATTTCAGCCTGACTGTGTTCACGCTCTCTTCCTCACACTGCCTCTCTTTTATTCTGCTTTGTTCTTCCACCACCACCTGTCACCAAAGTCTCTTCCTTCCCTACTGTGTTATCCTCTAGACACCTATCCATTCCCTCTTGCTCCATTCCTAATCAATCCCCTCCATTATTTTCTAAAACACCTTCTTTTGTCTCCCTCTTTTCCACTGCCTGGCACTTGCCTGTGCCTTTGCCACCCCTCCCCAGCTCCCCACCACAGAAGCACCGCTCACCGAAGTCACGGCTCCTCTGTGCCTGTTGTACACCACAACTGTGCGGCGGCACTGCCTTTCACAGCCCTGCTTGTGCTCACTTGGTGCCCTGCGTGGACAGGCTGTGCATCCACTGCCATCCCTATGCTGGCAAGCTCAGCTCAGGACTGGAGGATTGTCCATGAGAAGGCTGCTCTTGTCCTCCAGCATCTCCTCCCGCGGCACTTGGAGACAGGCTACAGGGCTGCCCTGAGCTTTGAGCTGGCCCAGCACAGCTGTGCTTATGGGTGGAGCTGCCCTCTTTTCTGAGTGGCCTTCCTGCAACCTGTCTTTCCCCGAAAAGAATCTTTCCCCAAGGATGTATTTGCCCTGGTGTTCCTTGTCGTTCCTCCACAGGGGCTCTGGGGGCTGCAGTTGTTGTCCCTCTGCATCGCCCCTGCTTGCAGCCGCCTCCCTGTGCCTTGTCTGCTCCTCACCTCTGGGGCCCTGAGCACTGCTAGGGCTGCCATGCTGCTGGTCCCCCTGATCCTAGTGGATTGGAAACGCAAGGGCCTTGTTCAGCTTCAGCCAGTGTGGCAAGATGTGACTTCTGGGCTAGGATGGGCTCCCTAATTATTGAGTAATGAGTCTAAGGTGTTTGAATCCATACAACTGTTAGAGATGGCTTTGTGTAGCCCTGAGCCACCCTCTTTACCATCTCGCTGAAACAAGTGTGCAGCACACGGATGCTGGGGATAATTGGACATTTTTGAAGCCTCCATTCTTCTGCAGAACTTGTAGTGCTTCCATCTTTCCCTGCCCTTGCCTTATTCCTGTCTCTTCCCATCTACTGTGACTGTTTTCTATTTTTACTCTTGACAAAGGGTTGTGGGCTCAGAGGCTGCTCTTGTAGCTGTAGATGTAAAATGCCTGCTGTGTGGTGTTTGTCATGAAAGAACCGCTCCTGGAAATTAACTAATTCACAGACCTAACTCATTAACTCTGCAGCCGCACAGAGCTGTGGAGGAGCGTCTGTGTGGTTTCACTGCTGAGAGCACTGGGCTGGGGGAGAGGGATGGAAGGGAGGTGGAGAGACCCATGTCTGTGATCCCAGCTCTTCTCCCGGCCTGCGCCATGGATATCAAGTCATTTCCCACCTCTGTCCCCCTTTCCCGTGCCCTTGATCTCTTCTCCAGTTCAGCTGATCAGGGCAGGAGCTGTTTCTTGTTACGCCTGCACAGGGAGGCCTTGACCTTGGCGGGGGCACTAATCGCTCCTGTTGCAGAAACAATAAGTACTGGAGAGACAAAGAGTTATGGGGTCAGATAGCTCCAGATGCCAGTTTGTTCCCGTCTGGATGTCCTCCCTTTACTGCCTCTGCCTCCAAGAGGACAGCTGCACAGCTTTGAGAAGCTCAGGTTGATTCCTCCATGGTGGCACCACATTCCACCTCTTCTCCTTCCCTCAGGCCCAAACCCAGTCCTCTCTGGAGCCAGTGGCAATATTCCTGGCAGAAATACACTGGAAGTGGACCAGGCTCTTCCACCCTAAGCAGCACAGTTTTAACATCAACCCACGTGTTTGGAGTACGCTGGGAGCCAGATGAGGTCACTCAGACTATTTCAAGGCGAGATGTTTGATAGGAGGGGTTTCCCTCTGTGCATCATCCTGCAGAGTCCACGCTGCCTGCCCTGGCTCCCTCTTCCCTCCATGCATGTCACTGGAGCTCCCTGGGGAGCTCTGCTGGGCATCTCTGCACCTGTGGATGGGAGGAGTCCTTTGCCCAGGGGCCTGCTGAGAGACTGCCAGGAGCTTCCCTGACCCACAGGAGGGTCACCCCTCCTTCTGCCAACCGCCTGCCCCCAAGCAGGCAGCACAGTAACCACGGCTTCTCCTTGTTGGGATGGTGGTTAGGACTGGGGCTTGCTGAGTAATGAACAGCTCGGGTGGGTTTCTGAGGCTTGCGGCTGGCAGAATGTGCACACTAGAAAAACCCCATTCCACCGAGTCCCAGTGGGTTGAGGTGGTGACAGCTGGTGCTGTTTGGGATCAGGGATCATGCCTGATGTTGTGGCTGCACGCGCTCCCAGCTGACACTCAGGGCTGAGCACTGCTGGGAGCGCATCCAGCGTGCACCGAGGCAGAGGCACTCAGGCTGGGGACCTCGAATGAGGAAAGGAAGCAGAATAATTGCTGGACAAGGAAGGAGATATATTCAGCTCCTCTATTTAAGCGTGCCTTACCGCAGGATTTCTGGGCTCTGCTTGCCAAATGTGAGCTCTGGCCACCAGGGACAAGAGAGCGGGAGCTTTTCTGGCACTTGACGGAAACTCGAGGAGAAGGCTCCGAGCCAGGCAGTGCCCACTGAGAGGAGTATGATGATGGCTACTGGGCTGGGATTATGGGGGTGTGTGTGCTGAGGCATACCTGGCACGGAGGCAGGTGACAAAGCACACCTGAGAGCACCTTGGGATGAACTCTGGATTCCCCACTCAGAGGCAGATCTCCTGATGTCACTCATTCCTACTTTTGCTCCTCCTGGATACTGCAAACATCTTCACACAGCTAAAGGTGGTGCAAGGATGTCCTGCCAGTGAAGACCGAAGTCACCATGCCCGTGCAGCACCAGAGAGCCCTGCAGACTTCAAGGCTCTGGCCTTGATCCCATGAAGTCACGGTACCTTTTTGGAGCCGTGCACAAAGCAATAAGGGCAAGGCTTGTTGCAGAAGGCACGCTGCTGCACTGAGGAAGCAGGACTAGTATTGGACCCAGGCCAGCTCATGTCCCACGAGCTCTGCTATGTCTGCATGCTCTGGTACAGATTTTGCAGCAGCAGAACTCTGTGCTCTGTACTGCATAGGTGTCAGGGTCACCAAGGTGGCAAACACTGTGGGACCATGCAGACTGGCTCTGCAGGACAGTGGCTGACCTGCCAGATGTGTGAGGGGCAGATTTCATAAGGGCAGCCTTGTCGCCAGGTGTCATCCTCATCACTGTAGAGATGTATCCAACTGTGATTCCCAAGTACCTTCAGATCTGCCCCCGCTTTGGCAACCCTGCCTTGCTTCATAAGGATCACTCTGGTTATTGCTACAGTTGGTGACTGTGAACCTGTTGAGAACCCAAAGACAAATGAAAGTCACTGCAGTGTTGAAAGCCTCCTCTTTGTAACCTCATCCTGCAAGAATTTAGGGCTTTGTCAGAGCAGATGGTCAGATGTCAACCGTGAGAGCAGAGCCAGAGCTGAGGAGATGTAAGGATTAACCTGGCAAAACCACTATCTGTGGTTCAAGACTTGTGCTTTCAAGTTCTGCCAGGCTACCATGGCTGGAGGTGACGTCTGTCTCCTGTACTTGGCTGGCACATGGTTGGAGGCTGCGCTCCTCTGCACTCCAGATCTGCTAGAGGTCTGGAGAACCAGCCACGCACTGGTCCTTCCCATGCCCACTCGGGCAAGCTCTTTCTTTTGTCCAGTGCCCAGAACTGTGCATTATGCCAGCCTGAGCTTTCCCCACAGCACCTCTGCAGTCACCCAGATGGTCTGGATAGAGCTCATGCTCAGTCTGGAGCAGGTAGTTCAGAAGAACAACAGCAGAGAGTCTTTACTGCAGCAGAGGTTTTTTTTCCAGTAACTGCAGTTGTTAATTTCCTTGATAATAGCAAGAGTTACTTGGGCAGGAAAAAGTCAGCAATCAAACACCAATTAGCAGGAAAACCAGTAGATAGAACCTTTTTGGACTTCAGCAAAGCTTTTGATACTGTTTCTCACAGAATCCTTCTGGACAAAGTGTCCGGCACACAGAGGGATGACTGTGTTACACAGTGGCTGAGCAACTGGCTCACAGGTAAGGCACAAAGAGTTACAGTGAATGGGGGGGAGGGGGGGGGCACCAGGCTGGTTCCATCCTAGGACCAGTGATCTTCAACATTGTCATTAACAACTTGGACACAGGACTGGAAGGAATACCTAGTAAATTTGCTGACAAAAGGGAGGAGCCCTTGGGAGGAACCGTTGACTCCCTCGAGGGCAGACAGGGCCTGCAGAGAGACCTGGATAAATTAGAGATGAGTGATCACCAACTGTATGAAGATTTGCAAGGACAAGTGCCAGGTTGTGCACCCAGGACAGGACAACCTTTGTTGTGTGTATAGCCTGGGGAATGAGATGCTGGAGAGCAGTGCCACGGAAAAGGCCCTGGGGGTCCTGGTTGGTGGCAAGTGGAATAGGAGTCAGCAGTGCCCTGGCAGCCAGGAGGGACATCCCTGTCCTGGGGGGCACCAGGCCCAGCATCGACAGCCGGGCAAGGGAGGGGATTGTCCCGCTCTGGTCTGGGCTGGGGAGGCCTCACCTCCAGTCCTGGGGGCAGTTTTGGGTGCCACAATATAAAAAAGACATGAAGCTGTTAGAGAGTGTCCAAGGGAGGCCACGAGGATGGTGAAGGACTGGAGGGGAAGCCTGATGACAAATGGCTGAGGTCACTTGGTCTGCTCAGCCTGGACAAGAGGAGACTGAGGGGAGACCTCATTGTTGTCTTCAGCATCCTCCTGAGGGGAAGCAGAGGGGCAGGTGCCGATCTCTTCACAGTTACCAGTGACAGGACCCAAGGGAATGACATAAAGATGAGTCAGGGGAGGTTTAGGTTGGATATCAGGAAAATGTTTTTCACCCAGAGGGTGACTGGGCGCTGAACAGGCTCCCCAGGGACGTGGTCACAGCAGCAAGCCTGACAGAGTTCAAGAAGTGTTTGGACAATGCTCTCAGGCACATGGTGTGACTCTTGGGGTGTCCTGCCTAGGGCCAGGAGTTGGATTTGAAGATCCTGATGCGTCCCTTCCAACCCAGCATTTTCTATGATTCTATGGTTCTATGAAGTTTCCCCACTGTCCCCACTCATGGCACCCAGCCTCTATGCCCTCTGACTCTGGGTCCTATCTGAATGCCCCATCTTTGCTAGGTTTCTTTGGACCAACACACACAGGTACACCCCGTTCCCCTGCCTCATCCCAGTCCCTGATCTGTTTTGATGTGTGCCCTTCAGCTTGCCCTGCAGCACTGTAGCTTCTTGGGGGCTTCTGTGTGAAAGGTGGGGCTGGGGATCACTGGGACCAGCCAGAGAGGACATGAGGGACCCTTCTACAGCACAACGCATTCACTCACGGGTGAGGACTTTAGAGCACCCTGCCCTGGCTCTGAGAGTGACTGGCCTAGCACTTGAGCAGGACTGCTGCAAAAGCAGTCTCTGCCCACCAGGTGTAATCGAGGTTCATCCACCTGAACCCAAGCAAAAAACTGCTGCTGTGCAGGACGAGCAGCTGGCATGCTGCAAGAGCCCGGGCACCACGCCTGACACCTCTGGGATGCCCCTGCCGGGCAGAGCCGGGCTCAGGCACCGTGTCCGCGCTGGGTGCAGGCAGGGGAAGGCTGTGCTGCCGGAGCACTGTCAGCTCCAGCCCTGGCTCCACCGGCAGCGGGAGGGGCGGGTGGGTGTGTGTGCAGCTGCAGCATTGGGCAAGAGATGCTAATGGGAAACAGAAACAATTCAAAGTGCCTGGTGGTGGGAGAAACACTAACAACATTATGGCTTGGAGCTTGTAACAGTCCTGCTAGTGAAACAACTGCCGGTGAAATTACGGCTTTTTTCCTTTTCTTTTTTTCATTAGGACACAGAAGTTTTCCAGCTCGTTATACCAGGGCCAGCAGTATTCTTCAGTGTCAACAGGGGCTTGGGTGAGCCAACTTTTTTTTCTGCTAAGGAAGAAGAGCAGTACGTTGTATCCCTTTCCAATGTGCTAGTCACTAGGAGCACTTCATGTCTCCTCAGGCCACGGGCAGGCAGAGGTGCAGGGGTGTCCCTGGCAGGGCAGCAGTGGCTCTCAGGGGTGTGCTGTCCCCGTTTCCCAGCAGATGCCTGCAAGGCAAGCACATTGCAAATGTCACCCTTTGGAGAGAGAGGCTGTGAGGGCTGGGCCGAGTCTTTTTTTCCTCTGGGAGGTGGCAGAGCACATTCTGGATAATCATTTCATGCTGCTTGGGAGTGGTGCATAGTTTGGTTTCTCTTTGGTTGTGTTAATTGTGTGGTAAGGTGCCTAGAGCCTTCTATTGGCATCTTTATTTATTTAAATACAAATGAAGGCGGCATTAAATCAATTGTTCTTTTTTCTTCCCTCTCTCTTGCCTTATCATTGTTTCTATCACTGTACTCTTAGCTGTACTGGGCTTTTGCTTTTTCAGCTGAATCAGTGAGATCACTAAGTGCGAGTCTCGGGCTGAATTTCCCGCAGACTCAGGGAGGCTGCCCTGAGGAAGCACACCTTACATCCCTTGCTTTCCTCTACTGCTATTTCACTTACATTACAGAGCACTTCCTAACTTTATTTGCTGGCCAAGGCTTCAGTCTGTGACCTCTTGCACGCCTAAGCCTCCTGCAATGCAAAAATAAAGAAAAAAGCCACGCATCATGGCAATGATTGAAGCCAGAATACATTTCTCTTACTCCTTCAGCTACTCTGCCTTTCATCTGGATGGGCCAAATTACGTGACTCGGTGGTTGGCCCCTTTACTGTTTTAACTTCTAGCTCCTATAGCTAGGGGCAGAACCCAGTATTCCTGGATTTGATAATTCTCCTGCTATTTAGCAAGCAGTTTGTAACCAAATGGTAAACTATGAGTTGAGGCCCTCTCTTCTCGCCAAACTCCATAAAATTTAATTACTCCTGGAGTTCAAGTGGTGGCATGTTTTGTGAGAGATCTGGAGGCCTAGTATGCGGCTTCCAGATAGACATTGTAATTGAGCTTCTGATTTTTCCCCCTCCTTTTTTGTTCCCAACAATTTATTAAATTCACACATTGAAACCTTGCTGGAAAACTATCGTGTGTGTCAACAATCTGCTAATCGTGGTCTGCCAGAGATCAAAACACCTGTATGCTGATTTGAGGGCATTTGTTATGAGTATGGACTGGTGAAATCAGAAGTGTGGGGTCGGTCCTGAGGTGTCTGCATCTCTCATTACGTGGCAGGAGCAGGGTGAAGGCAGCCTTGGTCCTTCCCAGAGGTCCGACTGAGTCTGCACCACACCGAGGTCAGAGCAAGGGACGCTCTTCATTAGGGACTGAGCTCCCCCTGCTTGGAGCCTTGTTTGCTTTTAAACTCTGACTCTTCTTTGTCTCTGGCCGAATCTACTGCAGAGGGATGCTGGCCTCATTGCTTGCCCTAAATTTTGTTGTACTTACCTCATTACTCTCCTAATGACAAGCTGACAAATGCCTTTGCTTGATTTACTGGCAGTGTTACAGGTGTGTGGAACACTTGTCAGTACCTTGCTACTACATGCCTAATTTTTCAAACGGCTGGGTGTGCTAGCTTCCTTTGCAAGCTGTCCCTGCACACTTCCCTGGGAGAATTCCCCTGCCATGGACTTTATCACATACCTGCACCCAAAGCTTCCAGAGCTATGCCCTAAGATTTCATAGAAACAAAGAATGGTTTGGGTTGGAAGGGCCCTTTAAAGATCATCCAGTTCCAAACCCTCCTGCCATGGGCGAGGACACCTTCCACTAGACCAGATTGCTCAGAGCCCCATATAACCTGGCCTTGAACACTTCCAGGGATGGGGCATCCACAGCTGCTTTGGACAATCTGTTCCAGTGCCTCACCAGCCTCACTCCACACGTCCAAGAAAATAAATCAGACCCTACCTGTAGGTTTTGATGTAACTGGCCTTCTGGTAAGACGTGAACAGTGAAATGGCACAGTGTAGCACCCCTCCAGCTGTTTGTGGGTATTTATGGGTGTGCTGGATCAAGGATGGTCCTGTAGCCACCCTGGGACGGGCAGCGGTGTCTCTGCTCAAACCCATGCCAGGAGCCCCTGGCTGCCGCAGCCCAACGGCACAGGTTTGCACCCCACCTTTTAACTCTCATCTCTTGGTCGTTTTAAACCAGGCAAGGACATTTTCACCGATCAAGCCCCAGGAAACAGAAACCATGCACGAGCGCATCGCTGAGATTAAACCGAGGTTTTGGAGCGAGGGAGCGCGGCAGGTGAGAGGGCTCCAGGCATCGCGCAGCGATGGAGCGGCAACTGCTCGGGAAGGGAAGAACACCAACATTTCGCGCACACATTTCTCCACCAGTTCGGCAGAGCTCTCCTGCTCTTCTCCTGGCTGTGTTGCTAGGAGAGGAGCGCTCTGCCCTCCTCATGGCTATGAATAGCTCTCGCTTGTTTATCCAGCCCAGCTCCGCCTGCTGGTTACAACCACAGCCGGCACCACCTCACGGCATGACACCACCGGGAAACAATGCACTGCCAGGGAACAGCCCCCTCCGGCTCAGGACGCTTCGGGATACCTCTGCTGCACCGCTCCACAGCCACCCTTCTCCTCCTCCCCTCGGCGCATCCTCTGCCTCCAGCAGAACGGGCTCAACCCGGCCGAACGGTGCAGTGTCATCCCCACAGAGCAGCGCTGAGAGCCAGGACCTGAAAATCAGGGCATCAGCTCAGAAATCTGGCTTGAAAACACACACACACACGATCACTTCAGGGTCCTTTTCTGCAATTCCAGTGTCAGAGCCTTTCACGAGGTACAAAAGTTACTTTTCCTTTTTTAGTGAAGGCTGATCTTCTTGCATAAGCCCATGAATTGAAGACCAGGGACTTCAAGAAAAGTAACAGATGGCTCGAAAATTGACAATAATGGGATTCCTGAGATTTTCTTGACAATATTTTGTCTGAGGTCTGACCAGGAATGAAACAGCTCTAGCAGTGAAATTGGATGGTCTGTATTGTCAAGGGGAAATACTGATGGGCTCGAGCAAAAGGCTCTTGGGAGCACTGTGAAATGTGACCACTTCAGGACATTTACTCCAAGGGACAGAGGGACAAGCAGCAAATACAACCAGTCTACACCTTACACGCGACAGGATGCGTGTGCTCAGGTAACCACAGAGGGCCATGCAAGTTCAGGGTAGCAGAGCAGACACGAAACTGCAGAGCAGACACAAAACTGCAGCTTTTGGAACAGCCAGGGCACTCAGTGAGAAGAACAGTGCTGGGCAAGGCAGAGCAGCATAGATCAGAAGAGATATGGATGGTTGCTGCACAGGCACAGGTGAACCACCCTTTCTTTTTCAGCATCGTGAGCTTCCACGTGTGCCTATTTCCTCGGACATCTCGTCCTTCTCCACCTGGGAATTTGGTTGGGATGAAATCTCAATACTGCATATGCTTATCCAGAATTTCCACATGCCCATCAGGCCTTTCAGATAGTTGGACTGCTGAACATCCAGAAATTCAGGATAGGTTGACTGCACACTAGGGAGGTGAACTCTATAGCATTCACACACTATGTCTAATGAATCCAAAAATTGTCAGACCTGCTGTGCATATGCTGTGCAGATGATCTGCATATGTACAGTTTGCCCAGTGTGCTCTGAAGGTGTCTGGTCTAGCCTGTACTCACAGAACATCTATATGGTGCAGGTGTACGTATTCCCACTTGGAAAGCAGGACAAACATAGGGTTTTTTTTACACATTCTTGATGTATTTGTAGAGGAGGGAACAGCTGAAGGCTTCAGCGCAGCAGGCAGGGAAATTTAGGTATATTTCCTGTGTATGGGGGTCAGACTCTCCCATCCCATGCTGCTCGTTTTACAGCAGTCAGAACTCATACAGAACTGAGGTTGGGGTCCTGTTGCTTAAGACATTGCACATGCACATAGTGAAAAGGTGTTATTTTTCCTGCTGCCCCCCCCCCCAAATCTTCCACCATGATCTAAACTAATAGAAGTGCAAGAAAGGGGCATCACAATTCTTACTTGAGAGATGAGCCAAATAAAAGGAAGCTCCTAGTCTCCTAAAGCAGGACCCAGGTGGAGTTTAGACACGAGAGTGCAAAATGAGATCCTGCAAGTCCTTGTTTAGCTCATGCCATGTGCTGGGGATGCCCAGACCCCTCAGGCCCACCAGATTTGACAATGAGGCCCCACGGCTCTGCTCTGCACCTACCTGGGAAAGCCTCCCACCTGACAAGGCTGAGCACAACAGCAGCAGTAAGAGAGGCCAGACATGAAATGCCTCTTTGCTTAGGGGAGCATAACTCCAGGATGGGCTCCGTGTGAGACCCCAGAGAGGACAACCCTTCTTTTTAATGTGCAGTGTCCAAAGGAGTTAAAGCCTCCACGGAGGATATATGGAAGACCCAGCCTGCGCTTCCTCCTCTCCCGCAGGACGTTCCTGTCTGCATCTCCCATGGATGTGCTCCAGCTCCCAAGGTGCTGGCTGTTTTGGAGAGGGCATGCTCGCCTCTTCTGCCACAGGCATTATGATTTTCTTAAAAGCGTTGTGGCTTCCCTGGGCACACACACACCCGGGAGAGGAAGCATCTGCAGGAATCACCAGCCTGGCTGTTTGAGGTTTTGGCAGAGAGGAAGGGGAAGCCCATGCTCCAGTCCACCCTTGGGTGACCATTTCTGACTTTTTACCTCACGTCTCTTTAACATAAAATTCATAAGCAGGAGCCGGGCAAAGGGACCCATGTTTTCCTTCATACATGGAGTGCCACGAGATCAATGAGATTAAACATGTGCTTACATGCTGTCCTGAATTGGGGCCATGAGGAGAGCAATGGGAAAGTAAACAGAAGGGAAACGTTATGGAAATGAAGGAAGAGGGAAAATCCACCCTGCCAAGAGCAGCAGCTCTCAGCAGTTGCAAGAAGATATGGCCTCACCCAGAGCTGATTAGGCACTAGGAAGTCCAGGGACTGGAAAGGAAGACCAAGTCATCTTCATCAAGGTTGAAAAGTGACTCAAAAGAGTGAGATTTGGAGCAGTGGAGAAAGGCTATCCACTGGGCACAGCCATTCCCAGAGAAGGTAAGCTTAGCTTAAGTTGTTTCACCCCATTAGCAGAATGTGGATACTTGAGATGATCAGGCGTCAACCTGTGTCAATACAGGGAGGCTTTTGTCCCTGTAAAGACTCCAAAACCTGGAGCTGAATGCCAGGCTCTGCAGAACCCTGGGCACCGGTGGGCACAGCTGCTGCCCTGTGTCCCGTTGCGGAGATTGTGGGAGATGAAGCTGGACGTGATGACTGCTCTGTCCACAATCTGGCTTCGCTTCCAACAGGCTGAGTGTGGCAGTCATCCTCTCTGGAGGACCTGCAGTGCCAGCTCCCAGCACCTGCCAAGGCGAGAGTGCTGGAGCAGCCTGTTTGGGGGGTTCACCGACACCGTGGCCAAAGCTTTGGTGCGAGTGCACCCTATCAGCTCTCAAGTGCCTGACTGCAAGTGATGGATTTGAATTTCCTGCAGGTCAAATTCCAGACTCTACGTTCTTCCACCTCTTTATACTCCTCACATAGCCTTCGAAACTTTCACCCAGATCTCTTGGAGCTATCCTGCTCTTCCAGCTGGGAAATTTGTAGGTGTGTCTCTGATTTTCCAGCCTTCTCTCCTGCCTTTGCTCTTCCCCTTCTTCTTTCTCCCCAGTTAACCTTGGTTGTAGTCTTCCTTTTCCACTTGACCTCTATTTCTCTTTCCTGGGAAGAACCTCATTTGCATCTGTCCTAGTATCCAAGCTACAAATTAGACCTGGTTAAAACTTCTTTCAGCAAAACTGCTACTTGAATAAAACTTTTCAGTTTTGGGGGAATTGTAGGAGCTCTATTTTTGGGAAGTGGCTTTTCTGTTGAGCACTTGAGTTCAAAAATGTGTATTCTCCCTTCTGTTACAGGTTCAGAAGATGACCTTGAGTAGGTCACTTCATCTGCCCAAGTGCTTTACCACTTGTTAAATTTAGATAAAAATACTTGTCTGGGTTAGTAAAATGTCTTTGAGATCATTGGACAACAAAAGCTACCCAACTGGTGATTATTATGACTATTATAATTACTTTTATTAAATGAAACCAGCTGATTCTTGTGCAACACTCTTCTGGGCTCCACAGACCTTTACAGTTGAGACTCAGAGAAAAAAATCTTTTGTTATCCCTGGACAGGGATGTGTTTTTTGAGATTGAGTTTTGTGGTTTTGTTACGAAACACATGACAGTCGGTCATGTGGTTTGCTTTCTGGGCCGACTGAACCCTGCTGAACCCATACGCAAGGCAGCAGAGTTTAATGATTCACAGGGGCTATGTTTTGGTTTGGCTTTTGCTGGATGGAGGCCGTGCAAACCTGCATGGCCAGGGAACCCTCTCGGCTGAAGTCACTGAAAAAACTTAGCTCAAATCTCTGCAAGCCTGGACCCAACATGGCCCTGCTGTTGGCCCAGGCCCTTTTTGGGTGTCTTGGGTTCTAAGAGCTGGCCATGCCTTGACAGACTTTCTCACTGGACAACTGGGCTCTCTCTCTGTTTACAGTAATGGGAGGCCGCAAAAATTTTTGGGAGTCCATGAGGGCTTGGTGCTTGGTGATTTCTTCCTCGCCTTTTTCCCTTGCCTCCCTCCACCGTGTTGCTGAGGGATGAAATTGACCCCGAGGTCCTTGGCGTTGGGTCTCCGCCGTTTGGCGTGCCCGGCTATTTGCACGACCTTGGAAGCGGGGAAACGGGGCGAATTCCTGGCCGGCTCCTCGGCTGATCCTCGAGGAGCCGGAGCACTGGGAGCCATGGTTCGTGGCGGCGCTGGCGAGGGTGGGACGCGGCGGACCTGTGCTCTTTACTCGGCGGGTTTAGCGGCGGCTTTCCTGCCGGAGGGAGCCGCGAATTCCCCGATCCCTCCCGGCGAGGGGGAAAGCGGGCGCCTGCCA
>VZTA01009775.1:48637-75691 GCA_013398855.1 Mohoua ochrocephala
GTGGGGCGGGGGGCGGCCGCGTGTGCCGCAGTCAGCTCCGGGCCGCTGCCCGGCGCCCCCGGCTCGGCGGCGGAAAGTTTTGAGGCGGCCGTGGCCGCGGCGCCGTGCCTCAGTTTCCCCCTGTCTCGGTTTGCCCCCGCCGGAGGGGTGCGGGGAGGGACCGCGCCGGCCGGGGGGATCCCGGGAGCAGGCGCGGAAGGGACAAAAAGCGCCTTCCACCTGTTGGCTTCTGTCCCGGCGGCTTTTATGGGGGTGGCGGGCCGAGGAAGGGCCGGGGGGAGAGCCTGGGGCGGCCGCCGGCCCCGCTGCCCCGCGCCNCTGCCCCGCGCCGGGGAGAAGCCCCGCGGGGGAGGGTGGAAAGCCGGGGTCTTTTGTCAGCCCTCCATCCCGCTGCCTCCGGAGCCAGGCAGATCGCCGCGGGGATGGGAGATGTTTTTTCCCTCCTGGATGTCGGGAGATTAGATGAGATGTATTTACAGTTGCCGTTTAT
The DNA here is from genome assembly GCA_013398855.1 of Mohoua ochrocephala. NCBI lineage: Eukaryota > Metazoa > Chordata > Aves > Passeriformes > Acanthizidae > Mohoua > Mohoua ochrocephala. The sequence continues at coordinate 49,128 of VZTA01009775.1, forward strand.
CAGCAAGTAAATATCGAGCTCGGCGTGAGAGCAGCAATGTGAAGCCTGCTTCCTTGCTCTCTTGCCGGAGGTTTTGTAGCTGTTATCCTACTGTTGGTGAGGTGATAATGTGCAAGAGCCAAAAAAAAAAAAAAAAAAAAGGCAAAGAGGAGAGATTCCCTGCTCCTCACACCCTGGCTTATCACAGTATCGGTACTGGGTTTGGTTAAATTTGGAGGGATATTTTTTTTCCTTTCGGCATGAGACGCAGAAAGCCTCCCGAAATGCTAGGTGCATCCTCACGAGGTCTTTTAAGTTTGTCGTGTGCCATCATTCAGGTTTCATTGATTCTAGTTGTTTTGTTAAAAAATAACCTACAAGAATCTGAGCTGCACAAATGTTCGTCATCCTAATGTCCTGACACAACCTATGCGAGGCAGGAGCTGGAAGAGGGGGAGAGAGTGAGGATATGTGCTTTCCCAGTCAAGGCTGGGAGGAGAGCATCATGTGTTGAAGAATATGAGCAGGAATGGGAAATGGGGGAGGGAGTCTAAATTGTCCTGAGACCCTATTCAATCCAGCAAGGAAGATGGAGGATCTTGCTGCAAAAAAAAAAAAATGTACGGCAGAAATCTCAGCCAGCTTCTCTCTGACTTGTTACCTCCCTTCAAAAAATAAATAAATAAGCAGAAAAAGAATCAAAGCAAAACCCTGTGATTTGCTGTAACGTTTTCCATGATACCTTTATCCCACATGCCTTACAGTCAGTCCAGTGATGGAGGTATGTGAGAAGCAGGGAGAGAGACTCTGAGGTTTATCGTCACAGGAGGGGGAGAAGTATCAGATCATGTTTGAAAGGAGACTTGTCAGGCAATGAGGTAGGGAGGAAAAATGCCTGTTCTAGGCAGCTGGACCTGGGGAGAAGAAGGAGGCGGCTCCAGCACCTATGGTTCTGAAGCTGGGTGGAAAATCTGTGGAGAGGGGATGTAGACAGAAGGGGGAGCGGGGAGGAAGGATGTCTAAGGAAGACCTTGGACCGTCTCCTTGGAGGGCTTTAAAAAGAAGGGAAATTTTGAACTGAATCAGGGCACGAGCAAGGCTAAAGCACAGTGAAGCTAAGTGTGATATAGCGGGACTTTTCAGTATGGAAGAACACAGAGGTTGAGTTTTCTGACTTGGTGGACTTTGGGGCATTTGGTGAGGGGAAGAGATTTTTGTAGCCCTGGTGATTGTGACTTGTGCAAGGATCGTAGCTGAGAGGATGAGGAGAGAGCATGTGGCTTGCCTTTGCCGTAGGTGGCCCCTCTGGTAGAGGGGCCTCCTGTTAAAATGTCTTTGTAAATTTCTGTTCATTTTGCTGGACTCTGACAATAGCAAGCAGAAAATCAACTGTCTCTTGTGAAAGTAAGTGTGGGGATGAAATAAAGCTGTATCACTTTATTGATGTTTCCATGCACCCAGCACCTCCACATGCATGGAAACAGCAAGTTTGTGCAAACACATCTGCTTGTGTTGCGCATCCTTCCTCTTGAGGGGCAGCATGCTCGTGTCGCGAGCGTGGTTCCTGCACAGACATGGCCCAGCTCTTGTGTTTTCCTCAGTTTACAGAATAGCTTATTCTCTCAGCCTGGTAGCAGTAGTATTTGACAGCTGACTTTGTGTTAGCACAAACTGCATGCGAGGTGGCTGAGACTTAAAACCAGTATGTGACGTATTTTAGCTTTTCCGTTCGTGGCAGCATTCCCATGATGGAGCAGGGACACACCACAGGCATCTCACATGCACAAATAAAATGTTACACACATGCAGATGCAGAGGACAGGTCTCAGGTCAAATGTACTCCAAGGCACTCTCTTTGAGAAGAAGCTGAAGCAGCACCAGCTCATTGCAGGCAGAGCTCACACACTGCTCCCACACACGCAGATCACGCGCGTGCACGCTCCACCTTTCCTCTCCAGGATCACCTGTTTGAATTCCAGCCGGGCTGGCAGCACAGGGAAGTTTTGCACCCTCCTGGATGGGGATTTGATGGCCTTTCTGTTCCAGGTTGGCGCTGGACGGGCTTGAGCCACAAAGGCTTAACAACAGGGAACACTAATGAGCCCCTGCTTGGCATGCTGAGAAGAAAGGCCAAGGGCTGAGTGGGCATAAAAACAGTGGCATGGAGCCCCTTGGCCAGAGTGGGAGCCTCGGCACGAAGGCTGGGAAGGGAGCAGAGTCTCTGGAGTCGGGAACAAGACGGCAGCGCTGCAGCAAAGGCACAAGAGGAGACCATGTTGGGGGGAGGAGAGCAGGCTGCTGTTTCCACATCATCTGAAAACTCAACCTGCTGTCAGGACAGAAGGAAGGCTTGTGCATATTTTATGTCACTTTTCTCCTTCTAGGACAAGCTGCTGATCTGATCAGCTATGCACTTTAAAATCCTTGACGCACCAATCAGCAAGTATGACTCGAGGCCAGTAACCAGCCTTGGCCTCCTGCCTCCGCTCCTTTGTGGACATCCCATGCTGCCCTTCCCTGGAGAACGTGTGCGCAATTAAACCCTGCACAGCGTTCCTCAACTACGGCATGGGATGTGACGAGTTGCATGGAGACGGGGACAGAAAATGGCAACGTGTCAGGGCTGGGGGGGGTGGAGGCGGGGAGGGGAGTTGGCCATTTCTTATGCTGTTTGCTGATGTCTAGAAGGAGACTAAATGGGTAAATCGGTTTTCCTTTGAACTGGTGGTACGCTGTTCCAGTCAGCTGCTCTTGCTTTAGAGGTCTTCAGTGGCAGCTCAGGAGTTGGTGGGGCTGGCAGTAAACAAAATATATTTCACTCCTTCAGCCTGAATTTTGTTGGGGGCTGTCAGACAAGAGGATTTCTCCTGAGCAGTTAGTTATTCAGCGCTGCTTCTGCATGGCAGAGCCAGTTGAGCCACTGACATTGCTCCTGCCCACTGGAGATGGGAGCACCGCTGGTGCTCCATGCCCTACCCCTAAGGGTGCAGGCGGCCCAGGCACCGTAGTTTTGACAACAGTATCTCGCACACGAACGTGTAACTCCTGTGTCCCATAAGCCAACTCACTGCCCTAAACACCATTTTGGGACACGCAGAGAAGCAAATGTTTTTGCTGTGTGATGCAGAGTTATGACCCTAACCGAGTTAACGTTGGCCCTGCTTCATCCTTTGCTTGTCCCGCGTGAGAAATGGCCCTCATCGGACACAGAGGTCTTACAGAACTTGAGCTCCTGGCGCTGATCTGATGGGCAGCCTTAGGCAAATTGCCTTAAAGCTTGCGTGGAGCTTCCCGCTGCCGGCTGCCGTCCGTGAGACGGGGTAATGCTTGCCCACCTCCCGGGGAGGAGCAGCACCCCGAGGGTTGTGTGTGCCTGTGCAGACACCACGGCGGGCTCACACACCAGCCCACGGACAAAGCGTGTGGTTTTGCGCTGAGCGTGACTCATGCGACGATAAATTTTGCTCGAAGTATGCGCACACTCGGCGCTCTGTTGGACAGTGAATTCTGTTTTGTCCTTCCAGCAGAAAACTGCACAACTTGCCAGTGACATGGACTGGACATGTATTCCCATAACAACAATATTATAAACATATGGTAAACCTGGTGTAACAACTGCTCTCCGTGTCTCCACGCAAAACAAGGAGCCGGTTAACAAAAACTTGAGGCTGTCTGAGGCCGTATCTCCCCAGACTGTGATCTCATCAGCTTTCCCAAGCTAACCTCAACCTGGTCACTGCTTGGACTGTAAACTTGGGATGGGNAGCAGTTAGCAGGAATGGCTATTTGTGATTCAGTCCACTTCCCTGTGACTCAGAACTGAACCATCCCTCGGTGGGGTATTTGGGGATAGCACTCTTCAGATGTCGAACATCGGTCTAGTTCTTAGAAGAAGTTCTGCAGCACCCGGGCTTGCTTGCTTACACAACTGGGTTTTTTCTCAGCATCTTTTGTGAAATACAAAACCCTAAAAACTACTTCTGACTATTAAAGACGCCATGGTAATTTTTGCGAAAAGAAGAAGGGGGAGTGGTCTTAGCCCTGGGCACGTTGCCAGATTCAAGCTCAGGAAATTGCAGTCTATCTAGGTAAAACTCCCTATAGTTTAAATGAAAAAAAGTATTCATCTCTTACTGTCTTAAAGGGTAAGCACTTTGTTCTCTGGAGCCTTAAACAGACAGTACATTCTGACTGGAGAGGTGGTTACAGTTGCTTGCTGGGAGAAGAATTTTTTATGCAAAAACTGGGGCCTTTTTTGCATTTTTGGGATGCTTCTAATTGCAAAATGCTGTATACATTTTAGGTTATTGCAAAGCTTGAACGAATATGTGGCTCAACATACAAATGCGAGGAAATACGCTGGTGTGGTGTTTGCACAGGGAGCAGGCGCAGCCAGCAAATACACATCTTTTCTGTGGCAGAAAAATAAGGACCAGGTTTTCAGTCTTGCGCGTGTGCATCTGGGGGCTGGATTTTGTGTGTTTAGCAGCAATTGCTTTTGTAAGCTGCTGCTAAGGCACGTAACTGGCTGCTTGCAATTGCAGTAATGGAATGTGAAAATGCAACTACACACAGACCTGTAATCTTGCATGCAAAATAGTGCTGGTCTAGATCTCCAGGTACCAAAAAATGGTCTGAGATTGTTACTTGCCTTTCCATTTAACTGTGTTCACCTGCATTTTTCAGGTGACAGCTGTGTGTATGGAGTGCTGAATGATTATCCTTTCTATTTTTGCTCCAAGAAGAAGGAAATTAAATCTTTACTAGTGATCATGGCAGTGCATGTGTTGTTATAAGTCCAGGATGGAGGTGGCTGGGGGGTTGCAATAAAAATTCCGTAACGCTTTGAAATCCTGGGGAAATGCATGGGTGAAGAAGGAGAGCAGAGTGAGCTTCTGTTCCCCCTACAGATGAGGAGTATTGAACTGCTGAGTTTGTCAGTGCTGTCAGGAGCTGACCTTGCCTTCTGCCAAATCCAGTACTTCCAGGGTCCCCCAAACCAGAATGTGCCTTTGGGCACAGGTGGATGCAGGGCTGAATATCAATGCTGGGAAGGGTGTCCTTGGATATTCCAGCCCAGGACCCCCAAAGTGTGAAACAGGTCTCCTCCTCCTCCTCCTCACTCAGTGATGTGTCTCAGCCCTGCCCCAGTGAGGTGCAGGGAGCTAGTGGGGGGTGGGGGTGGGGAGACACAGGAGAACAGCTCACTTTCTCTGCATTTCACTCTCCAGCTTCTCTGGTGACAGTGATAACAAAGGGCTGCTCAGCATTCGGTGATATGGATCTCTCTCAGCCCATTAAACTTGAGTCCTGCAGGCTTCTCACTAGCCCTTGGGGCTTGGGTGTCACTGTACCCTCCCAGCCTGGGGTGGCCTGGGACAGTACCCCGGGGGGACTGAAGGCTGAACTTTCTCCACAGGTTCTGGAAGCATGGATTTCTTCTTACTGAAGCCCCTGATTTTATTTTTGAGGTTATTTCTTGCCATCCTGGGTCCTTCACTGCAATCACTTCCATTTTGCATGCTGCTCTTTGTAATTGAATCTATCGATGTATATTTAATCCACTTGGCACCGTGGTTGGTAACTAGGCACTGCTTCCCAGCCTTCTGTCACTTGTTTTCACAATTACTGTCTGAAGTTAGGGTGGGTGCCTGTCGCTCAGCTCTTTGCCCAATTGCTAGACTGCCTGGGAAGACCTGTGCTTGACAGTCAGGTCCGCAGCTGATACAGTTCCTGTCCTTCCATCTGGACGTCAGCCAAGGTGTGTAGGACTTGGGTCATGGAAGCTAAGCCTGTTGGGTTTAATTCTCCTCTCTGCCACTGATTTGCTTTGTGTGATCACGGGCAAGTCCTTTAACCTCAGATGGCCTCAGCTGGGTTATCTACTTCAGAAAGGTGTTGTAATGCTTAATTATTGCCAGCTCTTCAGAAACCCCTGGTGGGAAAAAACTGCATTTTATTCAGAAATATCGCTGACCTCTCTGGCCTTTCTAAGCCACCTTGGTGGTGCTAGGAGATATTATTCTTCCAACCTCAATAATGTTTCTTCAATTTTTCATCTGTGCGTTCACCCACTCTCTCAGCTGCATGTAAAAATGCCAAGCTGTCTGAAGTCATGGAAATATTTTTATAAACTTGACAGCCACGGCAAACATTCCTCCTTGGCAATAAACAAACAAGGTGCACAACCTGCCATTAACATCAATTTATAGCAGAGAGACCTTCGTCACTCATTGATGAGGGAATCCTAGACAATTCTTGTGCTAGCGAGACATAAAGTAGTGTTGTCTGAGATTACGAAAATGCTGGCTCCTTTGGGCTCCTGTGTGCAGGGAGTAACTGGGAAGCTCTGTTTGCCCAAGTGCGTGCGGGAGTTCAAGCAGGCACCAGGTATTTGGTTTATTCAAGGCTCTTACAAACTATGTTTGGCTTGGGAGTACGTGTGCTTGGGGGCTTGGTGTTTGTTTGTAGGCACAAAAAGCCTGTTTTCCATAGCGGCAGCTGAAACACAACGGTGGTACGAATGAAACTGGATAAATTTTAGACACCTAAAAAAACCAGCTACAAACAAAAGACATCAGTGAGCATTGCAGGAGCAGAGCCCCCGTCACACAGCCTCCCGTGTACCCCCCTTTCCATTTTCCTTGCAGCTGGCTGTGGGCTGGTGGGGTTGGCAAGTGCCTGAACCCACACGGCATCATCTTCTCCCTGTGGGCAGTTCCCCACGTAAGCTCTCAGACAGTGCTCATTTTGGTGTGTTCTAGGTTAATTTACTCTGAATACGTCTAAACACGGATCTCCAGAGACGTTGGTGGTGCTGGCAAAAAAAAGCGGGTACCCCTCTCTTTCTCACGTTACTTTGGGTTATCTCTTATTTTTCTAGCAGGCCGTCTTCCTACCATCTTTGAGTAGTGGATTCTCTGTGGTGTGCTCAGGAGAAGAAAGTCTAGACTGTTCTTCACCTGTGTCTTTGATGGAAGACTCAAAGTAGGGAGCTAAGCTTCTTTCTACTACCTCACTCATTCACTGCCTCTCTGTCTCTGTGCTGTAGTTCCTCCCTTCTTCAAATGAGGATGACAAGTCTTCACTCTGCTTCTACAAAACCTTTGAAAACTAAGGAGAAAAACATGCAGGGTATTTGTCTTCCCTCTCCAGGAAATCATAAATCCCTCCCCTCTCTGCTCACCCTTCTCCTTTCTACCTTTTTTTCTCTCTCCTCTCCTCTCCTCTCTCCCTTTTTCCTCTCATTTTAAGAGTTGTTATTATTATATTCTGTCCCTTTAGGTCTCCTCTACTTCCACCGCTCTTGCAATCTGTCTCTCTCTGCTGTTTCCATATCCNCTCTCCTCTCCTCTCCTCTCCTCTCCTCTCCTCTCTCCCTTTTTCCTCTCATTTTAAGAGTTGTTATTATTATATTCTGTCCCTTTAGGTCTCCTCTACTTCCACCGCTCTTGCAATCTGTCTCTCTCTGCTGTTTCCATATCCCCTTCTATTTGCAGCTCTCTTCCTTCTGTTCATGTCATTTTCTTCTCTCACCCTGTATCTTCTACCCTCCCCCACTATTCATGCGCCGCACGCTCCTATCACTTCCCTCTAGTTTATCCTCCAAATTCCTCCCTTATGTGTGTCTCCACCGCGAACCCCTTTTTGTTGTTGCCGGCTGCGTGTCCCTGCGGCCCGGCTGCCTGGGAGCTGCTGGCGGGGCCGGCTGGCCGGGCCCGAGGGAGAAGGACAGGGCGTGGGATCAGCCGGACAGCCCCCTGCTGCAGCCGTGGCCGGCCGGGCGGGATGGGGGTTGCCCTCTGAGGGAGCAAGGTGAGACTCCCTCCATGTGTGTGCCGCCGGCTCTGAATGGAGCTGCCTCAAGTCTCCTCCTGAGCTGCAGCACGGTTGTCACTTTAATGTCTGAGTACTTTGTTTCTGCCTGGAAGCTCGATGAAGTCTGTAGTCTTAAATGTTGTCTCCTGATGTCACCTTACCTCCTTGGACGTGATCTTGTGACTTACTCTGGTCTTGACCCATTGTCCTATTCCCATTCCCCTGACTTCCCCCTGGCTCTAGACACTCTGTCCTGAAAACATGGATTGTGTTGTGCCTGGCTGTGTGTTGACATCTCTGGTTGTTGAGAGGATGACTGTCCCACTGTGTCACTTCCAGCTGAGTTCAGGGCCCTGTGCTCTGCCAGGGAAAGCCATGATGGAGGAGGCAGAGGACGAGCACCAAAGGTTTGAGAAGCCCTGTGCAGCTTGTTGGAGAGTTGCATTGAGCCCACAAGCTCAAGTCAGGACAACTGTGCTATGTTCCTGGGAGACCTGTGCTTGTTGGGAGAGGACAGGAACGACAGGGTCATACTGCGTTAGGGAGAGCCCCTCTCCCATCTGCCTGAGAGAGCCACCTGATCCCATGAGGAGGCTATCCCGCTATCTGATGTGGGGTAGAGTTTCCTCCAAGTCAGCCAGAGTGGTTGCAGTGTATTTAACCACCTCTCTTCAGGGACAGGATTTTGGCTGCAAGGATCATGTCCAGCAGCAGCAATTGAAAAGTGGTGGCTTTTTTATATCCCCTCATGGACTCTGTTTTCATTCCACGTAGGGGACGTGTACTTTCTCAAGGCAGGGAGAGGTGGCTGCATCTAGGCTGGTGGGAGAGACAGCCAAATCAGGGCTCATGAGGTGTTCCTGACAGCAAGGCGCAAAGAGGTCAAGCAGATGGCCATGTGCGGAAGTTCATCCAGTGTCCTACAGGACAGGGCATGGTGACTTTTTGGCCTCCAGTGGAGTTTAGCTCTATTCCTGGGTAGCACCACATTTCCCCCTCCCAGGTGTCACTCAGTCCCAGGCTCATTAAAGTCATGAGCCTCAGTTCCCCTGACCAGACAGTTCCTGATTTCTCCCTTCTGTCTCTGCAACACTCCGACCCTTCCTCAGCGTGATGATCTCCCTCGTGCTCCATGCGAGGTGCTGTGCACCTTTTCCCGTTTTTCCCACAGCCGTTTTTCTCCCTCTCCATACCTGCTTCACCTGCTTTACCTGCTTTTTCCCTCCTGCTCTGCCTTCGGGCTAGGTCTCTCTCCAGACTCTGTCTAAAACCCTCTGCCTCATTTGCCTTCCCATTTGGCTTCCTTGTCTCTCTGGTCATGCCGTGAGCTGTCAGAAGCCAGGGGAGGAGGACCAGTGCAAGAGCAGGGCAGAGACTGGAGGGTGTCAGGGAGAGCAGGGCGGGAAGGCAGATTCCTAAACCAGGGTCCATCATTTGCTGGTGTCTTTGGCCTCTCCCAGGTATGTGCTCTTAGCTACACGGCAGAAGTCCCCTTTTCCCAGAAGTGTGATTTTCCCATTGCTTCTACTTCACTATTGGCAAGCTCCTGAAAGGTTAATGAAGTCATTCACTGCAAAAGGAAAAAGCACATCTTCCCATGTTTTGCATAAATTAATCTTGGAGATTATGGAGCAGCTGGTGCACAGGGCACAGGATATGCAGCTATGTCCTTGAATCTTGTCACCCAAAATGCAGCTCTGGGAGTATCACGTAGGTGATACTGCCCACTCCAGTCCTTGATATCAGCTTAGGCTAAAATGTAGGTAAAAAGCTGTGGCCTTCTCAGTCATCTTTATTCATGTTTCATTGTGTGTAACAGGGACTAGGGAGGAGGTACCCAGGAATGCCCACAAGCCCTTCCTCCCATTGCGGTGGATCCTTGTTTCCCACAGATCCTCTTTAGAAAATGCCCTGTATCAGGTTTCATTCCCCCTGGATTTTTTTTTTTTCCTGCCTGAGAAGTATGCAGAAAATCATTCAATTGGTTTTGAACCACATGAGTGGGAGCAGGAACCAACCCCAGAAGATAAGTGTTCTGACCTTTACCGCACTCGGATAACTGAAAATAATAACAAATAAATACATCTTGTTTCTAAACCTCAGACTTAGGGATATGTCCCTGCCTTATTCAACAAGAGCCTGAGCTCCTGGGAGGGCTGAGGTTACGAACCTGGTAGCTGCCTGCAGTAGGCAGCAGCCCCTTTGCTTTCCTTTTGTAAATGGAACTGGAACCGGTCCGGATATTCAGGATGTGAGGGGACAGGGCCAACATCCCCACTCTCCTGCCATCTTGCTGCTGGGACCCTGGATGTTTTCCCATGGCTAGTGTGCTGGGAGAATGAGAATTTGTTTATTTCTTGCCTGTGTGTGTTTCTTTGCACTTTTTGCCTCTTGTTTTCAAATATAGAGTTGACCATTTAGGGCCATGCAGGGCTGGCCACCAGCTAGACCTCTGCATGTATGCAGACCCTGGATAAGATTATGGGATTTGCTCGGAAAAAAAAAGTGTTAAAACCTACAAATCAGTGAGTGTTTGAAAAAAAAAAGGGAACCTGTCTAGGAGGAGGACATGCTGAACTGTGGCTTGCAGCAAGCTCCCCAGGTCTGGGTCTTAGGTCACTGACTCAGACTTCCATCATCTCTGCAGATGCCCCTGGGGAGGTCCATCTGAGACAGTCTCTCTCTGCAGGCCACTGGTGACAGTAAATATTTGTACACTGCATGCTGAAGTGCTGATATGGGGCTGGAGTCCCATTGTGCAGCATGCTGTCCAGACCCTGGAAAGAGACAGTCCCTGTCCTGAAGGACTTACTGCAATCCCAAATTAGAGCTTTCTTGGTGCTTTCTTTAGTGGCTGTGACTTGATGTTCCTTGGGCAGGATGTTGCTTCCCTTCCCTCCTCTGTGACATCGGGAGATTGTTTGCTTGGTTTCTGCCATCCAAACCGCCAGCAACTGAAGAGACGCCTGTATGCAGACCGTGGGGAGGATGTTGGGAGGTTTCTGGCACTCTGTCAGTGTAAAGCACCTTATTTATTAGAGTCTAATGCCCGTTTGGGATGTACTTCTGATCTAAAGCTCCTGAATTCCTCCCTTTTAACGCTAAAGAAGCCATTCAGAGGCCCCCTGGGTCCAATGTGTGCTCCTGCCGAAGACTGCCCTGATCATATATCTACCACTGTCTTGCCCAGACTTCGGGTTCAGTGATTTTGTTTTCATTAGAAGATCTCCTCCAACTCACCTCTTCCTGCAGGGGTTCCAGCAGATACCCAAAAAAATGTGATATTCAGCGGGCTGCGCACATGTTTCCATATGCTATTGCAGTGTATAGAAACGTGCATTTTCAACATGCAACCCGATACGTGCCTGGATGTTTTCATTTGTGTTGTGTGGACGCTTGCATTCATGCCTGCCCGTGTTTTTGGGCTGGAGGAGGTAGCAGCAAAGGCTCTGGCAGCTGGGAAGAAAGGAATGACAGGCTTTCTAGGGGAGGGAGGAGAGAGTTGGGTAGCTGAGATGAGGATTGGGTAACAACTGGAGGGGGAGATCAGATTTAGGATCCATGTTGCTCACTTAAGAAAATAGGAGAAGAAGCAGTACATTGTTTATTGGGGATTGTGTTATTCCTGTGCATTATTTATTAGTCTTCTGCTAATGGTACTGCATAAAGAAGTGGCACTTCTACAGAAATTTCACAGACAGCTGGAGGATCAGTTCCAGGAGGTATTGTAACCAGGTCAGGTTGGTGTAGGGAATCCTGCTGGGCTCAGTTTTGACAGGCTTTGGAAAAGAGAAGATTGTTCAGGAGGCATTTGGAGGGGAGAAGGGGGGGTGTCTGTGACTCACCAGGGAACAATGATCACTGTGAGGATAAAGGGGCAGGCTGGAAGAAGACCTGGAGACAATGGTGATTTCCTGGGTTCAGCGGCTTCAGGATTCCAGCCTGAAGTACAAGGAAGCATGAGAAAATGAAGTGTTTAGGAGGAAGCCTTAGGAGTAATAAAGACAGCTGGTGAGAGAAAGCCAGAAGTAAAGAGAAGGCAATGCTGCACCTTGGAGTGAGTCCCGTAAGGCTTGATTTTGAGGCAGGAGTTGGAAGAATGGATGTGCAGAAAGAGGTAGCCTGTGCAGTGACTGTGACTGAACCCTTCCTGAGTTACCTGTAGTGTCTGTTAGCACAGACCTGCTGGTTTGCAGCCTCTGCAGATGCAACAGGCAAAGCAGAGGTGCTGGGGTACCCAGGGACAGGAGACCGTGTAGGTTTGTGAAGTCTGGAGTGCAGACCGATGGGTGCCAGGATGGGTGCCCCCAGCCAGTTCTTGGATACTGGTCCTTCCTTTCATTTGCAAGATGTCCAGTCACTTGGAGAGGTGGGACTGGCATTCTGGTAGGTGGCATTCTTCTTTCACTCAACCATGAATCTGAAATCAGCCAATACTGGAGGAGGAAATCATGCCACTGGTGCAAACTGTCTTTGGGTGAGAAGCTAACTCATAGTCCCCAAAATACCCAGACAAAATGTAGAGGTTTTATTTTTAAGGTTTGTTTTACCCCACCACGTTCAGCCATTGGGCGGGGAACACCCTCCTTACTGCTTGTGACTTGTTTCCATGAGCCAAGAGCAGGTCTAAATGGAAGTTGCCTTGGTGACACTTCAACCTGAGAATCTCAGTGCTGAGCTGGTGCAGAATTTTGGGGCTGGGGGGGAGGAGGAGAAACTGCAACATAAACACAGCTTCCTGGGCTGTCCTTTATTTTCCTGACTGCGGTATGAAGCCTACTTTGTTAGATGCAGACACACCGTGAACATGGGTAATCCCGTAGCACAGACAGTAGCTCCATTGGCCAGAGTCAGCCCCTGCCCTCAGCCATCACAGCTGAGCTACCATTGCTGGGTGGTGTTGGGATGCTATTTCTAATTTTAAGCAGGATTGATGCGAATCATTCAACAAGTACCCGCGACTGTTGGCGTGTTTAAGAGTTGTTTTGTTGGGGTTTTTTTCAGTTATTGTCTTAACACTGCACTGCACCGCACCCTGCAGCAAACCTCCTTATTGTGTGCCGCAATCCTGGGGGTGTGAGTAGTGCTAAGTGCACTGAGAGCTGTGACAATAACTGTGTGAGAGTGGCCTGGAGGTTTGGAATTAACCAGGTCGTGATGGGATGCGACTCTGTTAATCCACTATGTCGATTAAAATAGAAGGTGGCTTGGGCCAACCAACTGAAACGCCTTCAGAGAGTGTTTCTCCACCTTGGGAGAACGTGTGATCATCTGAGACCTGGGACTTGAGTTCTAGCAGGGATTATCTATAGGGAAAGGATAGTCCATTTTGAAAGTGAAGTGCTGATGAGTCCAGGAATGATAAAATCACCCTTGGACTTTTTTTGTGTGTGTGTGTGAACTCCTAGAAGTCATCTGTGTTGGTATAAATGAGATCATTTGGCCTAATTAGTTCCAAGCTTAATTAGCAGTAATTATCCCAACATGGGAGTAATACTCGAGTAGGAAGTACTGAGTCCTCGATTAGATAGATCTCTAATTGGTGTTACAATATTGTAATTAAAGCATGCTTGTACGCCTCTGCCTCTGCAAGTGATTTGTTTTATGTCTGATTAAGCAGGGAGTCCGGCAGCCTCAAGGAGGCCAGGACATCACCACTGATTGAAACAGTGTATTATTCTTTGTTATAGGAAAGAAATGATGAATCACATGTACTAGGAAACACTGTGGGCCAAATTAGTCCTTTGAGTAATTGCTACTGGAGTTAGGGAAATTACAACAGGGGTAAATTTGGCCTCAAGTGTATAAGCTCTATCTGTGTATCACACAGTTAAACAAATACTCATTTGAATGTGCAGTCTGGCAATTACACCATCAGACAAATGCAAGTAAGTTAATCTGCATTTGCGATCACTGGATTGCAGGGGTGAGTTTGGCTGCTGGGTGATGGTTATTAGGTTGCACATTCTGCTCAGATTTTGCAGGAGGTGGTGCCATACGTCCCAGGATGCAGCTGGCATAGTTTCAGATGGCCGCTGCTGGCTGCAGTGTCCTCTCCTTATCGAGGTGAGACCTGGGAGGTACCTCTAGGACCACCAGGAGCACCTGGCAACTGGAGGAGATGGACAGATAGAGAGTCCTCTTTTCTTCCAGCAGTGTTACCTTCAGTCTGGCTGGTCTGATCCTCCCTAGGAGAAGACCCTTCAGAATATCAGGTAAACATGTTTTTTGAAGAAGTTTAAAATGAAGAGAGTGAAACGGGAACTTTCTGAAATTAGTCAGCATCAAAACACGAAAGCTTCCTATGTCTTTTTAAGAAACCACCTCCTTAGGAGTTGGCAAGTGTGCTGCTTTATTACTTATCTGTTCGCTACATGAGTGGGCGACTGTACTTCCTGATTTGGTTCTCCAACATAGAGAGATCATCAGCATAGGTCTGTAGAGGACAGTAACTCCTCGCCTACGGAAAGTAACAAATAGGAATGCATGTATCCTCTGGCTGTCACAAAGGATTTCGAAGCACATTCGAGTCATATCCGAAGGAAAACATCATCTTATTTCCATTTTACAGCTGCAGAAACTGAGGCACAGATCAGTTACTTCTCTTGCTGTGGCTTATGGAGCTGGTGTACATGGCAGCACCAGGAATGCCGTGCAGGTCTCATCACCTTCTGCTTCACCCACAAAAACATCTTTCTTTTCCAGGAGGGAGAGTCCTCCCAGAAAGAAGGAGAGGACTTGAGCAAGGAAATAAAGTACACGGAATTCTGTTAAAGCAATATTAGGGATAAGAATTTAAACACCCCATACACGGGAATTCAAAGCAAGGTTTCCATAGCAGCGTTGCTTGGCCATATTGTATATACACTGTTTTGCATTGTGCTGGTGATGTCAAAGGCATATTCTAATATCTGTGTGTGCAATATGTCTGCATCGGAGTTGCTATGAAACTTAAGGGTGAATTACACCATGGAGGCATATTCTTGTGTGGTGTTGGGAGAAAATAAGAGAACTAGGTTTTGCTAGGATTTTTCTCCAGAGATAATTTTTCTTAGAAAATTGCTGATTTGCCAGAATTGTTGCTATTTTCAGGAAAAGTTGACTCCAGTTTTGTGTTTCATCTTGGAAAAAAAATGGAGAAAAATTTTAAAGCTGTCAGAATGAAGCATTTCAAGAAGGTAAAATGAAACCTTGCATTAAGTTCATTTAGTCATAGTTTCTAGGTAGAAATTTTGAAAACGGCTTTTTCGGTTTTTTTTTTCTTTCTTTTTTTTTTTTTTTTTTAAACTTTATCAGATTAAAAACANTTTTTTTTTTTTTAAACCTGATCAGATGTAGAACAGTTATTTGAAATTTCTGAAAATCTTGAAGGAATAAAAAGCTTGTTCTTTCACACTACATAGTCCAGAACTGTCCTGGGAGTGGCAGGTGACAAGGGAATGACTGCATCACCCAGCACCGTGTGTGGCTGCCCGGTTGTGTGTTGCAATGGAAGCAGTGGGAGAGGTTTCCCACTGAATACCTCTCTGACTACCTGGTAAAGGCACCTAGCAAAATATGCCTGCTCAAAGAACTGCTCAAATCTTTCTCGAGGCTCAACCGTCTCTAAAAACCCCCAGTATCACCTGGATAGCAGGAGGTTAAGCCTTTGGACCGGGAGTGTTCTGGGTGGGAGCCGCTGTTTCTCACATCGTTAAACCTCGATTCAGCAGATGATGGGATCTCTGCTGGGGAGCTGCCGCCTCTCCCGGCCCCACACTGGGGATAATGGGACCTGTCCTTCTCACCTCCCCGTGCACGGACAAAGGGAGGGCCTCCCAAGTGGCACCACAGCTCTTTCCTGTGCTCGTCCGGCTCTGCCCTTCGCTTTCAGCACCTCATCCATGCTCTGAAGCTCTCTGGGGAAGCAGGAGGGATGTTGCACCCTGAGCTGGGAAGGAGTGCTTGCACCCATGGAAAAGCCCTGTGAGTTATTTTGGCATCACTCTTCCTGCTGGCAGCAACGTTTCCCCATTGCCAGCATTCCCAAATGCTGGTGTAGCCTGTATGCCAACGTCTCCTTTCTCCCTGCCCCCTCATGTTGCAATTGCTAATTTCTGTGCCTGTGCCTGAAGAGGTGTAGTTTAGACTTGCTTTCCCATGCATTGAAGCCATTCTTGTTTAGGGAAGAAACTGCAAAAGGGGTGTGGGAGAGAGGAAAAAAGAGAGCTGGGGTTTTTTTCCTATGTGGCAGTGACGAATGCTGGGTATTAGAGAGACAAGCTGACAAACATCTGAATGAGTGGAAGAGACTTCTAACCCAAAGGGAGGAGTTGTGGTTTAGGTTAAAGCCACAAAGGAAGTGAAGGAGGTTACCACTTTCCTGTCTGTGGGCAGGAGGTTCTCCTTGTGCTCGTTTTTAGGCTGAGCTCTAGCTCATCCTTCCCGAGGAACATACTCGTCTGTGTACCTCTTGAAAGGCATTCGAGCTGTCGTCTGATCTTGGGAGTGACAAACATCCCCTTTATACTCAGAAATCAGCAGGAGCTGGGAGCTAAAGATCTGGGAATCACAGTCTAATTTATGGAGCCAGATATTCTAAAGCGTCTTGTTAAGCCATGTGTCTTGTTTGGTGCTAGATCATGTAGTGTTTTCCTCTGTGCTTCTTCCTCTTGCTGATTCCACTTGGAATTTTTGTTGTAAATATCTGTATGTACCTCTGGGGCCTGTTGGCTCCCCACAGGCCTCACTTCTCTCATGTTCCTGAATGACTGGCAAATTGTGTAGCCATCCTGCCTGGATCTAGCAGTCTAGCATGCTGATACAGGACAGATTCTGAATGTCATTGGGTTCCTACCAGCATGGCCTGTGATCAGGATTTTCCTTGATATTCTGTGCTTGCTTTTCTTTTAGAAGTGCAGAGGCTTTAGCTGTATGCGGTCGCAAAGTTTGTTGTCTCAGCTCTGCAGCTTCACTCTTCATCTGTGAGAAGAGAGTGAGTGGTTAACCCCGGTGTGCTGCAGAAGGCACGCCAGGAGGGGGATGAAAGAATACAGAATTGCTCTTACAAGAGTGTGAGCCTTCTCCCGAGTCAGAGGAGCACGGGCACGCAAGCCGGCTATCTTAATCCGAGCTATCAGCTGGTGACTGCACAGTTAGAGCCACCGTCAGTGACAGTGACTTTAGTATGTGCTGCCAGTGCCTTCTGATTACTGTGCACTGCTGTACATGAAAAGAGCATCTGAAAGGTGCTCCCTGAAGAGCCGTTCTGTGGTCTCTAACCTTCCATTAACAGCTCACCTTAGACCCTCACCCTGGCCTTGGGATGCAGCAGAGTTATTTCATTTACCAGGTGTGAAAATCATATTTTGCCATGTGAGGATGATTTCTCTCTCAGGTGTATTACAGCAACTGGGGTTTCTTTTTGTTTGTTTGGGTTTTTTAATGCTTTGTTAAAACTACAAGATATCATTAAAGATTTATGTGTGGCAAATGTGTCATTTTTTGCAGAGTGTTTCCTTTTAGAGACCTTCACGGTATTGATTTCAGGTAGATTTTCCTCCTCTGTTTTAAAACGTTTCCTTTGCCTATGGATTTTCAGCATTACTCACTGGAGCTGTGTGCAGTACATTCCCCAGACTATGCTATCAAGCCAGAGTCCCTTGCTGCTGCTCTTCGGGGACCACTTCTGAAGCTGGAAAGACCATTCATTTGCTGTGTTCACTCAGTCCTGAGCAACTATCCAGCATTACATCCTTATTACTCCAGGATGTATGCTGTCATCTAACGGAGCCACGGGTCTGCTTTCACTGTGTGCCAGTGGATCCCACGCCTAGTCTGGCGAGAGCTGGGAGCTGGCCGTTCCTTGGACCGAGGGGTGTTCTTTTGGATGTTTTAGATGTAAAGGAGAGACAAGCTGTACGATGGGGAGATGAAGAAACCGGAGTGGTGAGGAACAGATATTGTACGGCCATTTGGTTTTGGTGTCAGCATTTTGTTTCTCAAACTCATCCTTATGGCCACTAGAGTGAGGAATGGGGATTTCTTTTTGGAGAGGGCAGAGGACTCAGCAGGGAGGCTGAGATTGCTGGCACAGCACAGATCCTAGAGGAGCGAGGTACCACTGGCCTTTCAAGGAGCAGGCTGGTGTCCGCCGGCCGTTTCTGTGCCCCAGGATGAGGCCCTGTGGTCCATGTTCTGCTGATGGCTGAAACATCTCAGTGACAGCCAGCTGATGGTGTGGGTTCAGCCATCTTTTGGTGGATCATTTCTGTAAGATGTTGAAGGCTTGGATTCAGACCTTAAAGCATCTGGCTTATGGAATTTGGCTTTGTTTACTGTAGTATTATAGCCTTAGGGCCACAGAAAGTGCAGCTTTATTGAAATCATTGGAGTCGTGCTTGCTTATGGCAGCAGGGAGCTGGGGACACATTTGTTTGGAACGTGTTGCCAGGAGCATAAACCCTTTTCTTTGGGAGATGCTTTGTAAGGATGACTCAAGTAAATGCTGGGAAACATTGTCCTATTGGAAACAAGACGTTGAAATTATCAGGTCTCAGAACAGGTCTCCTGTTTCTTCCCCACACCTGTGACTTTCAGAATCCACCATCCTAAGGCTCAGTCCTTCTCTCCTTCCTCATTATCATCTTAGTTTTGAACATCATATACACCACCAAGAGCAGGAACACCACGAGGGACACTTCAGTCTCTGCATATGGGGGAAATAGGGACTTTGAAGAGGAAGCCAGCTGACTTGCATGGGCTCCAGGCAGGCTGAAGTTGTGTCACTGGACAAAGCAGCAGCGATCTGTTATCAGATTCTAAAGTGGAAGGTATCCGTGCTTCAGCGTTTAAATGTTTACGGGAGATTCTTGTTACGCTCTTTGATGTTGGGATACTCATATAAAAGCAATTACCAAAAATACAAGTGACTTCTAAGGGCACTGTACACAGTATTACCTGCCTTTCTTGCGTGCTGGATGGACTGCTGTCATTCATTTTGTCTTGGTTTGACAGAGAGGGCAGGCAAAAGATGCCGGCAGTGTGTGGGAACAGCCCGTGTTGTAAGCAAGTCAAGGCACAGCAAGTGTCCCATCAGAGTTACATTACCAAGGCAGGTCCCTTGTGCAGCACCAACTCACGTGTTAAATGGATGCTCTGAAATGAAAGGCTATAGATGGAAGGAAGCATGTTGTCCTAGGTGTCTCTCAGGACCTGCAAGGCAGGTATTGTCAGCAGATGTACTCCTGCTAGGGAATAGCCTGGTATGATTTAAAATAAGCTGGCAGATTTTGTGCTCAGATGGACTAGGAACATTCACACAGTCTGTTATTGCAGTTCAGCTGTGAGAGGCCAGCACCATTAGCGGAGAGGGACTAGCAAAATGTTTGGGCAGAAGTATGTCCAGTCATGACATCTGTTGCTAAAGTGGTCCACAGTTTGCACCATAAAAGTGCATAAGTAAAAACGGAAAAGAACAAGAGTGAAGAGTTTATATAGCTAAGCCAAAACTCTTGAATGCCCTCTAATAATGAAGAGTCCTGGTTTTTTTGGTGTTGTCCTCCATCATCTAAGACCTTGCAGATCTGAAAGCTGATGATTACTGCAAAAGAAAGTCAGCACCATACTGATGATAAGCCAATGTCTAATCTAAAGAGCAAGGGGGGAAATCTGCTTGTTTTCTTTGGAGGCATCTCTCTGTTTTATGTAATTTTGGTACAACACCTGTAAATCAGTGGCTGGTACTTTTGAAATGTATTTCTTTCATCAAAAGCTATTTGAAACAACAGGTTGCACCTATCCATTCAGTCTAAGCTCCCCTGACATTTTTAAATGGCAGATAATGAAAACTGTCTTCATTATAACTCAAGCAATTTCATCAGACTGTCACCAGCAAACAATGGCAAACTGAAGACTGAACAACCCTCAACTCTACTCTCTTAGGTACCTGTGCTAGAGTACGTGGTGTCTTTTCTGCTTCTAGGAAATATAAGAGGTGATTTGTCAGCTGGGAAGGGTTCTGCGATGCAAGGCACTAGAGGTCAACAGGAACATGTTAAAATCTGTCTGGGAGCCAGTGGTCAGATGGCATAAAAATGGAGCACAAATGTGAGAATGATCGTGGGTGAGAGACATGGCTTATCTAACTGAGCGCTGAATTTTGCACTGCCTTCAGTTTATGAATGGATTTAAAGCATGGTGCCAAACAGACCATATTGCAGTTGTCTAATCCTTAGGTGACAGAGGCAGGCATGATTGTAGGCAGAGCTGCATCCAAGAGGACTCATCAGAACAGCCCAGTCAGCCTGGCATTATTGCTACCTGATCTGTGGGAATCGGTCCAGGCCCTGGATCTGAACTGCCGCAGGGAAACCTGGTTGAAGGAGCAGCTGTTGAGGTATGGTACTGGCTTATCTTCCCCTGCCTGTCTCACCCCAGCCAACATTGCTGCAGGCTTGCTTGGGCTGAGCATCAGTCAGGCAGGTCCTTCCCCCCTTGCCCCACCCCCTACTCCCCAAATTTATAGACTTAACCAAGCTACCCCCCCCAGTCAGATTAAAGGGAGAGTGAGAGCAGAAGGGGCATTTCACAATAAAACATCGTTTCTACAAGATGGCCACAGTATGGGAGAGGCTAGCACCAGGGAGTGAATTATGGGGGTCCAGAGCAGAGAGAGGCTGTGGCAGAAAGAGGGCTGTTATTGGAGGACCCAGGGAGCCAAATGACGGAGATAGAGGGTGTAGGTAAATAGTTAGAAATGGCTGCAGTGGTGTGATTTGGAAGGAAAATCAGTCACTACTTCAGTCACCAGTGGCGATCAGTTTAGGGAGCTGAGTGGTAAATTACAGGCAGGTTAGGACTCCAAGAACATCCGTGACCCGTGTGAAATGCTGGAGAGAGAAAAGTTGCAGTAACAGTGAGTAAGACTCAGATCTCATCTATCTGAGCATGAGTATCTCAAGGTGAAATAACAGAAGGAGAGGAGGCGGGAATATTGATTTCTGCCTCACAAAACAGACAACAACGCCTACTTTTTCATAGCAAGAATTTAACCATTCGCTTTAATGGGCCAGTCTGCGGTACAGTGGGGGCTTGGTTTCTTTGTGCTCAGTCTAGAGGGGAATTCATGCTCAAGCTGTTTTTATTTTTTTTGTAGCCTTGAAGGGGAGACGTGAGCAAAAATTTACCCTCGGACAACTCTGTGCTGACTGTAGGGGCAGCATGAGTGGAATCTGTCCGTGTGGCTGGTTTGTTGTGCAGCAGGCGGGTACCCTGAGCAGCTGGATGCTGGAGGAGCAGCACTGGAAGGCACAAAAAGCCCGTTATGCCAAGAGAGCTGTTGTATGTGTTGGCGACAGATGACTTCTTCTGTCTGTCTGAGGGCAGACTTAGCCTCCTATTTATCCTGTGAGAAGGATGCTTTTAATGAGAGGTGCTTTCTTCATCTGGTCATGGCTTTCTCAGAAATGTTGCTTTGGGAATGAAATTTTGTTTGCTTGGTTTTACACCATGAAGGTGCACAAGTGTGCCCTGGCACTGTGGGCAGGCAGCACAGAGAACGTGGCTGTGTGGCTGTGCAAGGGGGCTTGATGGCTTGTACCAGGCTCAGCAGGTGGCTGACGGGAAGCAGGAGGTGACGTTGGCAATTTTGTGAGCTGCTGCCATGTCTGTTCTCACCGATGTCAAAGATGGCCATACACATACAAAGGGAGTGTAAAGTCATGGCTGAGAATCCTAAAAGGCTCGAGGGTCAGACGATTCCACATACAAATTCTCCTGGCAGCACCACAGCACTCAGTGTGTGTTAGCATGTGTCCCTGTAAAGCATGGGGAGAGTGTGGTGGAAGCAGTATTCCTGGGCAATCATTGGTTCTGAAGTCTCCTCTGTGCCAAAATTTCCCACCTTTGTTTGGTATGATTTCATATTTTTCGTGTGTTGCATGAGCATATGCTTCCCCAGATTCTGTTTGCCTGATTTCCCTTCTGAATCAGTATCTGTTCTCTCCTTCTTTTTCTTCTCCCTGTTTTTTTAAATCATAGGAGATAGAGCTGAGCATTTATCTCTATGGCTGCATGATATTTGCCTCATACCTGCTTATTGACTTGAGAGATGGCTTTCTAAATAAGGCAAGAGCTTCCTGCAACTGGGATGTTTTAATGCATGGGGTTTGTTCATCACACCAGAGTTTTTGATGTGAGATAATGTCTTCAAGTGGGCCAGATCAACTATAAGTCTCTCCGGATGTCCAGAAGAATATTTTGACCATAGGCACAGTTCCATGTTCCAGCCCAAACCTGATTAAGGCTCAGGTTGTTTGGGTGATCATGTGAACAGGAAAACACGGCATCAACTGTTTCTCTCTTTTCAGTGCAGACAGGAAAGTGAGAGCAGAGCCTTTCTTGCCCGGGTGAAATTTGCCATCATCTGCGCGCTGTTGCCTTGGGGTGATGTTGTGCAGCCAGTGCTGGTCAGATCCATCAGCCTGTCTCCTTCCCAACACAGCTCCGTGCCCTGTGCAGCCAGCCCTGCGGTAGTCATTGCTGTAGGTCATTTTCCACCAGCAGTGGGGACAGAGGTGGGGTTTGTATGTGTGTGTGTTTTGGGGGGATGTGTGCGACTGTATGTGTGTGGATACTGACATTGATATGGATATGGAGGCATTTCCCTCTGGAAGGCTGTGAAGTCCCGCCCACGATGGGGTGCAGAGGGACTATTCACCCGAAGCATGTTAAAAATGTTCTCTGGTGGTTTGCAGGACAGAAGCTCAGCAAAACTGAGGAGACTAGGGTTAATGTCTAATACTAAAAGACACTGAACAAGAAAGAAAGCCACAACAATCTCTCCCCCTCCCCCAGGCCTGATTTCCTAATCTTTTAGGAATGATTTACAATAAATAAAAGACTTTCTGAGAGAAGGTTTTTTTTCCAAGTTAACAATGGATGTTAAACTACCCCTCCCTGTGGTCCTTTCCCATTTCTTTCACACTGTCCAGCTTTAGACTTCATCCTGCAGCAAGATTCATGAAGGCAACTCCCCTGTGCCCATGCAGAGAGATCACGGCGGTATGCAAACCATAATCACCTGGATTCCTTACAGAAATGGGTTGTTTCCTTTCGAGAAGGCTCATTAGAGCATGCAGCAGTGTAAAACTCAAAGCTTGTAAGAAAATGGTTTCATAGAGCCTGATCTCTCTTGTCCCACAGCTCCTCTGATCATTTACACTGGAGCACAAAAGAGGGCAAAAAAACCCCCAAACCTAAAGCAAACAAACAAAGCAAAACATCCTCCTAATGGTGTGTGTTCTTCATTTCCAACAGTGATGTTGTTTTACACCCACTTTGTGCAGGTGTACACGAATGCAGGTCGGGAAGCAGTGTAGAGAGCAAAGCTCTTAAGGAGTTAGTGGAGCTTCCCTGCTGGAAGGTTATAATCGCACTGAAAGAGGGAAATCTTGCCTTGGCAGACAGGAAATATGTGATGCAATTTCAGCAGAGAGTTGCTGGAGATAGAATAGCCATAAACTGGGAAAAAAAAAAATAAAATTGTAGGGAACACTTTGCATGGCCCAAATGTGCCATGTCAAAGCTAATAGCAAGGGATCCCGTGACTGCAGAAGCAGCGGTGTACTGGCTACATAATGCATGGTGTTGACATCCTTTACCTGCAAGGAGAAGTGCACGTCCCTATCCTGGATATAGGGACTGTTGGCCGATTCTTCTCACTGCTGACAGCTTTCCTTGAGGCAAGATTTTTAAGCGTTCTTGACTGAAAAGGCTCAATGTGCTGTTGCATTTGAGGTGAAACTGTTTCATGTGGAATGACTGTGTGGTTGGAGAAGGCTCCACTTCAGACAGTCGATGGTCAGGAGCAGGGTGTGACTTCAGAAGAGGGTAATGTCTCCAGCCTTCACATGCTAAGGATCCATGTCTCCATTTCACCTTCCCTCAGTCCCATCTTCAAAAGTTCCTGTTTCTCAGATGTTTCCCCCTCCTCCAGTTGTGCCAGTTCAGCCACTTGTGGGGATGAAATCTGCATCAGAGCTAGTCTGGTGTTAAGGATTTGTTCTCATTGGTAGGGCTTTTAAAAAAAAGTTGGATCATTTAAACAGCTCACCTATGAGTGTAGCTACATAAATAGTTTAACTGGCACAAGTGAGCGGCAATAACAGAGAGCATGGCAGGATCCTCTAAAACTGGGTCTGCTGCAGATGGAACAGTGAAACAGAGCCACAGCCCTACACGCTCTCAATGTTATTTGCATGAGTAGCTCCATTGTGCTTCAGTGGGACTCTACTTACACATGTAAAATTAAGTGTTTGCAGGGCCAGGCCCTTAAAGAGAATAAAAGCCGCGATCAGGGTGTGCCATGCTCTGAACCATGTACAGAAAGTGTCATGCAAATGTATTTTACTGGCTGGGCTATCTTGTCTGATCTGTCTGCTCCGCAGAACCGGAGCTCCTGTGGCAACTTTCCTTAGGCTTGGTTTGCTCTAATGGAAGAGGGCCCTGCTTTTGAATAGATGGGCTGATCTCCTGCCCTCGCTGCAGACAGGGAGTTGTGAGGAAAGCGTACACAGTGTGGTGAGAGCTGTAATGCTTCCAAGATGTTCTTGGATTTGCCGGAGTGCTCTAAAGAGCCGGGACAGCTGGCTTCTCAGGGGCAGCTTTTATGAGCTTGGCCAAGGGAGGGCAAGGCCACAATACAGGGGGCTGTTCTCGAAGCCGGTGGTGACGGTCCCGCCATCTGGGGCTCTGCTACCTGAAATCCTGACTTACAACCTGTCTTCGCAGTTAGGATCATTTTGGAGCCTGTTGTTGTCAGTTCCCATGGTAAAACCCTTCAAGGACAGCCTTGGGAATTCTCTGCTACGGCAGATTCCCAAAGGTGGTGGGTGAAGTGGCGACTTAACTCTTGAGAGTGAAGCAAAGCACCTTGATCGCTACTCTCCAGAGCCCCAAAGAGAGGAAGGAAGAGACTTAAAGCCGTTGGAGGGGAGAGGCTTGGTGTGGTTATTTGAGACCGCTGCCTGCAGAGTTGCACAGTCATTTATAACTGTTTGAAATGTGAGGGGATGGGGTCGGGGGGATGGGAGAGGAGTCGGAGGAACCACAGCATCTGCAAACTAGTAGCATTTTGTGCTCTTTTTCCCCGGTCTGACTCCTAAAGGGACAAAACAACGAAGCGCTGGGTCAGAGGAGGGAGGAGAACAAAAAAGGCAGTTCACTACCTCCTCCTAGTTTATCGCTGCTGTTGCATGTGTCGGGATTGAGGCACAGGGTAGGATTTTCAAAGGTACCTTTGGAAAACGGAAGTTGGGTGCCTGGCTTCCTTAGGCTCCTTAGAAAAATCCCAGCCTCTACTGCCCAGGGCAAACAACTTCCTTTTAAGCAAACCACGATCAATTCCCTGGGGTCAGTGAGAGCGGGACTGGATCTTCTGTCGGAAGCGCTGTGAGGTTCACATTCTCTTCCTTACATCATGCTGGGCTGCCCGGCCAGCATGGTGGGATCAGTGAAGGCGAGGAGGAATTGTAGGTGTTGCATTAGAAAAGACCCGGATCAATGTAACAATGGGGAAGGTTTAAACATCAGGTAAAGGAGCGTGTGGAACCGATGGCAGCAAAGGTGGTGCTTCCAGTTCCACCGACCCTTCAGCTGTAGAAGGTGCTGACCGCGATCACTGGAAAGATGCAGGTGGGGCTGGCGCCATTGGGTGGAAAGACTTGTCAGAGACCAAAGATTTCCCCCTTCGGGTCGTGGATCCTGGGAACTCGTAGCCCCAGAGACTTGTCTAGAAAAGGTGCCAGTGGGCTGAAAGTCTGTCCAGCGGGAACCGCTTCGGGTCTCCGGTCTGCAAATCAGAAGGGACTGAAACGCCACTGTTAAGAAGTATCTCCCTGAAGGAAGAGTATCTATTTGGGGCAAGAGGTGATAATTCACTACTGTTGCAGCGCTGAGGAAGCTGTAAAGAGTTCTTTAACAGTGTTTGCAAGTGGGCAAGGACAAGGGGAGGAGAAGAGGGACAAAAAGAGAAAAAGGGATTGAGGGCTGAGCAAAGAGAGGTTGTGGTTTTATCTGCCAAGAGCAACGCCCACTGTGAATGTTGCGCTAAAAGGGTCTTCTTCCAAAGGCTTGAGTCACTTAAAAGTGGGAGTTGGACAAGATGGGAGTTGGACAAAGAATGGGTCGTTTGAGGATAAAGGGGGAGGGAGGACACTGCATTTCTGTTCACTGATGTTGTATTGGCTAAACAGGTTATTCAGGCAGCGCGGATAAGCAAAACTCATCCGCTGACTTTCTCTGTTCGGCTGCATCGGTGTGCCACCGGTGGCTCGGTAACCTCCTCCTTACAGCCACGAGATCGCCCATTTTAAGAACATTTTGTGGAGGTGAAGGAGAAGGATTAGTGGATATTGAAAGCCGTCTTTTCACAGAGTAAGTCTCAGACTGAATAGGGCGGGGGATTGCCACAAATCTTCAAAACTCTTCACTGCCAGTTTGAAACCAAACTACATTGATGTCTAATCCCCCAAACACGGAGCATTTGTCCAGGATGGGGCCCTTGAGCATTTTTAGGAGTTGATAGGTTGTGTCTGTTTGCCATTACTGCCTGGTCCCTCCCTGTTCAGTTCCAAGCTGCTGCTTATCCCGGCGCTTTCTCCCACCAGAAGAAAGCCCTCAGGTCACTCGGCGGGTGGGCAGTCGGGGTGCTCAGCCGCCGGGGAAGAGGGACGCGCTTCTCCTCCACAAGCTCTCCCCCGCTCTCATCCCGCCTTCCTCAGAAACGT
>VZTA01009775.1:76719-119594 GCA_013398855.1 Mohoua ochrocephala
GGAGCGGGCTCGAGGGGCTGCGCTGGGCGGTACCATGTGCGCGGGGAGCGGGGGGGGGAGGCGCCGGCGGACAATGGAGCCTGTGTGTGTGTGCGGGAGGGGGACGGAGCCGCCGCGCCGCCCCCGCCGGCCCCAGGCTGAGCGCGGTGAGTGCGGGGCGGGTACCGGGCACCGGCACCCGCACCGCCCGCCCCAAGTTCGGGAGTTGGGGGGGCCCCGGGGTACCCCGAAGGAGGCGGCGAGGGGAGCTCAGGGGTTGCGGGGGGTGCCTGGGGGGCTGTGATCCATGGAGGGATATGTGGGGAGCAGGGGATGCTCCGGGAGCTGTGCTCCATGGGATGTGTGGGGAGCAAGATGCCCTGGGAACTGTGCTTCGTGGAGGGATGTGTGGGGAGCGGCGGATGCTCCGGGAGCTGTGCTTCATGGAATGTGTGGGGAGCAGGGGATGCCTGGGGGATGTGCTCCATGGAGGAATGTGTTGGGAGCAGGGGATACTCCAGGAGCTGTGCTCCATGGAGGGCTGTGTGGATAGCAGGGAATGTGCTCCATGGAGGGCTGTGTGGGGATCCGGGGATGCTCCAGGAGCTGTGCTCCATGGAGGGATGTGTGGGGCATGAGGGATGCTCTGGAAGCAGCGCTCCTTGGGATGTGTGGGGTGCTTTGGGGTGCACTGGGAGCCCTGGGGGTTATGCTGTATGGAGCGGCACATGGAATGTTTTGCCTCGCGTTGCGGTGCAGGGGATGCCCCGGGGGCTGTGATATATGGAGGAATGTATGGGATGCCATAGGGGATGTGCTGGGAGGAGGGATGTGTGGGCTGTCCTGGGTCGCAGTGTGGTGCATGGGATGCTCCAAGAGCTGTGCTTGGTGGAGGGATGTGTGGGATGCTCGGTGGTGCGGGGGATGCGCTGGGGCTCTGTGCTGTGTGGAGGCGTGTGTGGGGTGCTCTGGGTTGTGCTGGGGGCACTGGGGCTGTGCTGTGTGGAGGACTGTGGGGTGGTGCTGTGGGATGCGGCACTGGGGTGATCTGCGCTGCCCTGAGGTGTGTGGAATTGCCTTCAGAAGTGCTCTGGAAGAGGACAGTGTTGGGTGGACTAGAGAGGTGGTTGTGAGATTCCAATCTCAGTGAGGGGCTGGGACATAGGATGGGAGGAGCTGTTGGATTGGGAGCGAAGACTGTCCTAGGATAAAGACGCTGGTGTAAAAGTGGGGTGGGAGCTGAGTGTGTGAACTCTGTGGTTGTGCTGATGTGAGGGGCTGGGGCACAGAGATCCACAGTAGGGATGTAGGGAGTGGGATACAAGGTGAAACATGCGCTGAGAGGGTGGGAGATGGTGTGTGGGATATTAGATCACCTGGGACATGCCGTGAGGAAGAGATGGGGGGCTGTGGTGCAGGAAGTACTGAAATATGTGGGTCTGCAGGAAAAAATGTGGAGAGCTGGGTGAAGAAATGAGTATGAGGTTTGCTGGGGAGAATGATACATGAAGGGAAGCATGTGAGGAGTCGGGACTTGAGTCATTGTAAGAAAGAGGTATGGGAGTGGGATTTGGTGTGGGGAAGCATTGGGAGCCAGAATATGGGGTAGGAAGTGCCTTCAGCATGAAGGAGGTGGTGCACACGGTCATGAGGGAAATTGTAGGGCTCCAGAACTGGGAAGTGGTGTAGATAGATCAGGGGAGCAGGAATCCAGGGAAGCTAAGCCTGTAGTATCAAACTGGTAGGTGGGATAGTTGTGCAAGAGGAGTTTGTGGGATACTAAGAGTGTGGGAGGGGATCTTGTATATAGGGATTGTGGGGAAGAGCGGTATCTGACAAGGCAGGGGAAATGTGTTTATTTGGAAGGATTCCTACTAGGTAGAGGAGAAGCTCTGCGTGTGTATGCATGAGAGGGAGTCTGTGTGCTGGGTGGCTGCAAAGGGGGATGAGAGGCTAAATCTGTAGAAACACTGCAAGTTTCGTGAGGTTAAGGGTTGGATGATGAGAAAAAGAAATGAACAGTGGAGACCCCAAATGCTTAGGGAAATGGTGGCACAGGTGGATGCATGCAGGCAGCAAGGCTTCACTTCTAGGATGAGAGAGAGAACCCCGTTTTTCTGTGTTGTTCAGCCTCCTGTCCCCAAGTTCTCTGTGTAGATGATGGGTCTAAAAAGGCCTCCGAAGATGGAGTGTTTGGGATGTGGAAGGTGGATGTTACTCAGGGAGAGTAGACAAAGCATGAGGAGACAGATGGGAAGAATCTGATGTGACAGTCAATTGTGGGTTGCTATTTGGGTGTAAAATATTAAGGCGGGATGATTACATGATTAGTAGTTTAATAGTAAACTACATGAGAAATCAGAAAATTGTCATGCAGCAAAGGAAGTAAGAAAGTGTGAAATAAGTGTCAGCTGGGAGCTGGTTGTGGAGTGATTCAAAGCCCACCAAGGTGAAAGGGAAGATGCTTTTATTCTTCAGATGCCAAACCTAACATGCACTCTGAAGTTGTCTGGAAATAACCATGAACCTCACTTTTGGGAGAGGAACATCAAGTCTGGTAGCCCTTACCTGTTAAAGTAACACCTTCTCCTTGGTCTGGGCAGAGAAGAAAGGCTTGTGCCAAGTCAAGTTTGTCTCTTTAAGCCTCCCTGTCGGTGACTG
The DNA here is from genome assembly GCA_013398855.1 of Mohoua ochrocephala. Lineage (NCBI taxonomy): Eukaryota > Metazoa > Chordata > Aves > Passeriformes > Acanthizidae > Mohoua > Mohoua ochrocephala. The sequence goes on from VZTA01009775.1 coordinate 79,360, forward strand.
GTTGCTCTTCTGTCAAAACACGGTTGGAGGAAGTGGGGGAGACAGCTCTCTCAGTTTTTAGGGGTTCCAGAAACATTTTTATTTTCCTTGAAAGTATTTTGTCCTTGATTTCTCTATGAAAAGCCCACACAGACATAGGATGCTCTGAAGCATCCTTAAATGTATCAAGCCTTAAAAGCATGAGGAAAAAAAAGTGATGTAGATTTTTTTTTTCTTCTGTTTTGTTGGATTATTTGATTGGTGATTGCTCGAGATATTACAAAAACAAATGTTGGAAAGCTAGGCAATGCATTATATGAAATCAAGTAAAAGGGTATGGAATGAAAGAATTAACATGCCTAAACAGCTTTATTCCCACTTCTTTTTGTTTACCTCTCTCCTGCTTCCTATGAGGTCTGTCATGGCCAATTTCTGGCTGAAGTGGGGTGTTACAGGTGTGGAACTGGGGAAGTTGAACAGGGGCACACACACAGAGTGGTTTAGTGTCCATCCTACGGCAGAGGAGCTGTGCTTGTGGGAGTGCAACACGCCTGCATCCCATGGCACAGGGATCTGCTTTCTTGCCTGAACTACGGGGGTTGTTTTCCTGAGGTTTTATAGCCATTTTGGACAAGTTGGCATGATGGCTCTGTTAGGCGGTGTGGATTTTTTTTCTTTTCAACAGTGATCTCCAAAGAGATTATTTTTAATGAATGTGTCCTTTTTTTCTTACTCAGTGCATAAAAATGGCTCAAGGGCTCATATTCTTTCCCTGTCTCCCTTGCTGGCCTCTCCTCAAACAACAAAAGAAAGGCATCTTTCTTTTTTTGACGTGGAGTTAGCAACGATGTTAGTTTTGGGATTTTGGAATTTTCTCAGTGGGGCGAATGCGTTTTTGTTTTGTTTTTTTTTTTTTTTTTTTTTTTTTTTTTTTTTTTTAAATCTGGGGTTTTTTTGGGTCGGGATTTTATTGTGGAGAGGGGTCTGGGGATCTTGGGTCTCACTGCACTTGTGTGAACTCTTAACACCTTAATTGAAGGGGTGGAGATGCTGAATCACTAACAAAGACCTCCTTTATCCAAAATGTTAATCAATCATTGACGTTAAATAAGTGTGAACAAAACCAAGCAAAAAAAAAAAACCCACCCTAAACAAGTTTTTGTGTAAGTTCCCCTCCCATTCAGCTGCTCATCTTTGGTCAGGTTAACGTGATAAATTCTTTTGGGGATGTATTTTGTGTTAGTGCACTTGGTTTTTGCAGTGTTTGGTAAAATTCTGTTTATGACTTCCCAGTGTAGTTTTCCCAGTACAGAATATTTGGCTCCTAGATATCTAAAGATGTTCTGGGAGAAATTGTGATTTGCTCTGGTGTGGGGGAGTAGCTGGACTATGATCGTACTGTTGTGACCATCTTTTTGTAGGCTAGGTTTTTGGTTTTTTTCTTGTTTGTTTTGGGGAGGTATTTTGCTTTTCTCACTTGTGATCAGTTAATTTGTTTATTGGTCAACACAATCTTCTAAGCTAGGCAGGACCTGAATTTTAATGTGAAAGAAAATAAGTAGGTTTCTGTTCATACAACCAGAAACTTTGTAGACCTCTTCTGTATGTTATGAATACAAAGGGTGTGGACTCTTCCCTGTGCTTTCCCCCTTCTTCCCCCCCCATCTTGCATTTCATCTTTGCAGTTCATGTACTTGGATTGTTTTCAGTTAGGGTTAGTCCACAGCCAGAGAAACTGCATTTGTCACCAAATATCCAAATATAGAAGCCGAGGCAACTATAAGCCACAAGGCTAAAATATTCATATACTACAGCTTTTCTGAGCAGTTTATATGTTTGATGTGGATAAGAATGGAGTACCTTTGATCCATATTTCCCAGCTATTCAAAGGCTTGCTGCTCTGCAGCACACTGACTTCCCATACCTATTTCTACATGTTTCTTTCTAGATGTTGTTTTTTCCTCTGAGTTCTTGACATGCTGTGTCAATTCTCTTGCCTTACAAACTGTGCCTATGGCTTAGGAATTTTGCTGGTCTTTTATAAATTCAATAGGAAAAATCCCAAACAACAACAACAACTTTATCCTGTGAAACAATTACACTTAAGTGAGTATTCAAACTAATTCCTATCTTAAATGTGAGCTGTGCTACCTTGCAGGGCTTCATCTCTTCTGCTTTGTAGAACTTAGTCAGAATTTCTTCACAGCAGTGCAGGCAGCCTTCATAAAATCCTTCTAACTAGTTTGTGTGGCCTTGGACTTCACAGAAATCTCTGTGCCTCGCTAAGGTCTGTGGTCTGTTTACATAGATATGAAGTCCTTTAACCCAGCGAGTTTTGCTGTGGGCTTGGATTTCCTGCTTACAAGCTCTGCTGGAGTCCCTCTAGTCTTCCTGCTGGCAAAATAAAGGTGTTAACTCAGGTTTTCAGAGCAATTTGTGAATGGAAGGAGATTTCATTGCTGAATTTTTGTTCGAGCACTGCTCTGCCTATTGAATTTAAAAGAGCTTTCCCCTACGTACCCTTACTTGTCTGTTAGGTTTTTTTTTTTACTGCTTTAAAAGTTTAATTGTTTTGGAGCTTGACCTCCTTTGTAGTAGGGACTATACAAGTCCAGAAGAACAGGAACTTTATTCATAATTAGGAAGTCCAGATAATCTTGAAGAACTTGAACAACAAAAAAATCAATCTGTTGGGAAATTTCTGAAGGGTTGCCTTTAAGACCATGCAGGCTCACAAACACTGGTTAGCAACAATAGGTGACATTCTAATGTGCTGAATCCAAGTGAACTCTTCCAGTGTTGACGTTTGATTTATATTTTTGAAGAAGCAGGGGTGTGCTTGGTGACTGCACAAAGCACCTGTGGGCCAAGCTGCCCTCTGTTCCTATTCCTGTGAGCACTTTCTTCAGTGCTAGAGCTGGGTTTTGAGGAGTCCTTGGTGCTCATCTGTTTTGACTCTGCACCACCCCCTTTGTGTGCTGGTGCTGCTGTTGGAGCAGCTGGATGCTGGAACGAATCAGGGAGCTGATCTGGATTAGAAGTAGCCTGGCAAAGAAATGATGATACTTAGCCTGCGTCAGTTTGCCAAACTGGTTCACTGTTTGGCCACGGGCACATCAGACAGTGTGGTGCAGGGGTGGGAGTAAATATTGGTAGCAGCAGTTCTTTAAGCTGGCATTGCTGCCAAAAGGAATGCTCATCTGACTATACCCCAAAGAGTCTGCTAAACTTGCTAAATGTTTTTTACACCTGTATGTTACAGCTTCCCTTGCCTGAGAACAGTTCCTCCAGCTTACCTTGTTCTTTTTGCCAAAAATCATCTCTGAACATATATGCAAGGTGTCAAAAGAGAAGCCCTCTTTAAGAAGCTTTAAGCAAGGCCAACAGAAGAGTGTGGTGGTTTAGCTATGGAAGAGTTTCTGCTGCTTCAAGACTTTCTGGTGATACAGAACATATACTGTAAATTGACGATAGACTGTTTAGTATGGTTGCAATTAAGCAGTGAAACTCATGCTGTGAGAATCTTGCTGAGGAGCAAGAATTCAACAATTTTTCTCTCCCATCAGATGTCTTGAAGAATATGAAGAATATTCAATTATTGTAATCAGTGAGAGTAGAAATTCTGGAAGAGGTATTAAGCCTGTGGTCTAAACCTTCTTTTTTATTCTCCTCTAGCAGTTGTGCTTCTGTATCGGGAAAGGGAGGGATGGGATAGCCTGTTGTGCCTGGGTTTGCTGCAGGGTTCTCACGCTCCTCTCTGGAAACTTGATTGAGAACCAGTGTATGAGATGTGCCGTAGGCTTCTGGTTGGATCCTGGCGAACCATCCTGAAATCTGGTCGGAGTTACTAAACTGTGGCTATTGTGAAATGAACTGCTGCTTCACAACTTTTTACATTTTCTTTATTCCTACTTCTGTGTGTTGTTCTTACCTACTCTTTTGCAGAGTTGAATCTGAGCGCTCTGGTTTTGATCTACTTTGACAACACTAATTGAATTTATTTTAAATACTGTTATGAAATTGCAGTTAACTATACCTGAGGAATGGATGTTATCTCTTTAGAGAGATCCCTTTTTTTCAGACAGGCTTAAAAGCAGAAGTGAAATTTTCCTTGTTTGGCCTCCAAGAAGATGGAGGAATAGGACAGTGGGACTGTAAGGTGGTTGGCGTGTTTGTTTTTTAAAGCCTAGGCAGAATCAATGAAATCCTTTTGAAGGAAGGAAAAAGGAAACTGCCTTTTACCACTGACATGATTTCTTTCAACAAAGAAAGATGGAGCAGTGTCCTCTGAGATTTCACTGAAAATTGGGTGCTGTAGTCTTGAAAACAATGCTGGTTTTAAGTGCTCCTTAGTGGTACAGTCAATGGCGTAAAGAGCGGATGATATACACAATAATTTAGCTGCATATGGAATTGAAGGAGAGCTTGCTGTTTTCTGTATTGAGTTCAGAGCAGTTGTTGTTCAGGCACAGATAGCCACACAGCTGCCTTTTCAACTCCTAGCATTAGCAATCACTCTGAGCTGGGTGTCTTGTTTTCATGGCTGTCTGGCCTCTTAAGAAAGCAGTGCCACTGTGTTTTTCCTCCTTTGCTTTCTGGTGGGGCTCTGTCTGCATAGCAGCAGAACAAGAGAGCTTTAAATCACTGACCCACCTCGTCACTGGATGGTCTCCGTGTGCCTGTGGTTGTCTTCTCTGCCTTGGGAACAAAGGGTGCAGCTATCTGTTTTACTTTATCAGCGGAGTGGCTGGGGCCCATGGGCTCTTTTAAAACCAGGGTCGCTTGGATTTGGTGGCGAACTTGAGAACAGAGCTTGGCTCTTAACGTGCCTGTGATTTATCTACTCGACCACGTTACTTACGCTCTACAAATTGCTTTAAGTCCCTGAGTCTGCCTGTGTATGTTGTGTCAAGCTATCTTTGCCACCTCTGCAGTGTGTACAGAGTTGTGAAGACCTGAACAAAAATTCTGGTTTAGTGGTTCACTGATAAAGATGCTGGGTAAGATCAAGCAGTGCAGACCATTTTTCAGGTTGCTCAGGGCTCTGCTTTCTGCATTTTGCTAAACTGTCTTCTTCAGGTGTCTTGATATCACTGTTCCACTGCCTGTGAAATGGCAGTGTTTTATCTATGTACCAATCTGGATTTGTTTGAGGATTGATTAGAAATGTATTTGCAGTGTAATATAAAACCGAGCTGTAGCCTGTTGAGGTGAGCAGCCACAGCCTTAACAGAGAGAGCTGGTACAATGGACAGTTGAGGCAGTCCTATGTATGGAGAAACTCTTTTCAGGACTTCTGCTAGTGGAATGGAAGTTTTCCTCCACATTTTATATGTATGCATGAGAAAGGATTAAAGAACTTTAGGTCAAAATGATTTGACAGCTCGTTAGCAAGAAAACGCTTTCTTCTGCCTCTTGAAAATAATCATTTTTTATATGCATATATATGCATATACACACAAAAAAATTAACCTTCCTGTGGTTGGGGGATAGAAGGTTGAAACTGTCAGGCAAATAGCCACCATCCAGCAGAAATGCTTCTGAATGCTTTAGTGAAAGCCAGCTTTGACTTGACAGTTATGAGGCTTTGAAAATAGCGCTGTGTTTATACAGCACAGTAAATACTTTGAAGTGCGTTAGGCTGTGCTGTACATGCGTGGCTAACTAGAGGAATATTAAATGCCTACATCTTGTGTTGAGTGAGGGAGGATCCTGCAGCAATTGGAATTGCATGCTCCTCGTACTTTTATAAGATCGTGTCAAAGCAGTAGATTTGATAATAGACCTGATTATACAATTGCTTAATTTCTTGTCAAAATAACGTTTTTACATGCAGTGTTCTGAGATCTTTGAGGTGACCTCATGTTATTTATCAAATGTCAGTTTTTCATCCCAGCAGCTTTGATATAATCGTGTAGCATCGTGGAGTACTGTGTACATGCAGTTTTTGCTTGCTGGAGTTCTTTGAAGTGCCTTACTCCTTGGAAGAGTCATTGCTGTGTGGAAGATCCTACATTTAACGACTGGGAAGCCAGTATGGAATCACTGCACTGTCACCGAAGGTCATGCTGCATCTCACATGCCTAATGTGGGTCTAAAAGCAAAGAAATGAGAGGTTCAGTGCACCAGGAACAAGCACACTCTGGCACACATTTCACCCAGCAGTAAGCTGCAGGGGATGTAGTAACTCTTCCGCTCCGCTCCCGTGGGAATGCCAGCTTTGTGGTGCTGAGCTCCCCGGGTGCTTGAGAACAGCAGGAGGGCTTGTGTGAAAGAGCAGAGCAGAGGGATGGCTGGTGGTGACAGTCCTGAACGAAAACTGGTCTGGCAGGCGCTGCTGGAAGGTAGCGATGCTCAGGGGAGCCTCGGAAAAGTGCTCATTTGGGATGAGAGAGACCAGAGAGCTGTAAAGGTGAAGGTTAACATGAAGGAGGGTGTACGGCTCGCCCCCAGCAATTCCGACTGGCATCGTGTGTCGTGTCCCCTTGCAGCAGAGTGGGGAATTACTGCTTGCTGTAGCACTGGCTTTTCCTCAGAAGAGCTCTGTCCTGTACTGACCCATCCCAGCCCCACTTAGCTTATGAAAACTGACAAGATTGCAGCCCGAGGAGTTACGCCTGAGGATTGCTTCTTATCTTTCATTCTGGAAGCCTGTTGAAGGGATGCTGAAAGGGACGGAAAAAGCACTTGGGTTTTTTTCTGTGCTGAACTTGATAGGTGACTTGTTTCCTCCCAAGCCTTTTGTTTAAGCAGTGTGGTGTTAATAATTGTCGAAGAACAAACTGCTGTCTCCTTGGTCCTGCCTCCCCAGCCCCTTTCAACGGATTAGTTTCTAGAGAATGGGCTGCTGGCAAGCTCGATACAGGTGTCTTTTACCTGTGGTTGTTCATGCTGATGGTCCCTACTTAAGTTTTTGAAAAAATAAACCCAGAGAAGTAAGGGGAAAGAGATTGCCTGTGGCTTCTCCTAATTCCTGAAAAGTAAATGAAGTTTTGACAGAAGCCAAAGCTATTAAAGCAGCCCATGGAAAACTGTCATTACCCGCTGGACTCCTGCATGCAATGCTGACTGCTGAAGCTATTAACTGCTAACGTGATATGGAAACCTGCAGAAACCTGTCATATATTGGGGAAATACTGTTCAAATGTTTCTTGAAAAATCCCTTGTTGCTTGAGCTTTTGATCTTTATCAGTGTTACCAATAGTTGGAACTCCGTGGCAGCCGGGCTGCTGCTCAGGTAAGCGACTCTCCACGTAGGGTGCTCCAAACTCCGCTTGTAAAGTACATAGACTGCTCCCAGCACTGCTAACAGAGGTGGAGCTGAAGTGATGTTGGCAGCTGTGCTGGAGTGCACCAGGGCTGAGCTGAGGTCAGCACGATGTTGTGACAGGGTGCGCGATGGCGTCCCCAATGCCCCGGCAGCGGCCTGGCTGACCCACACCTGCCAATGCCGCTGCTGCTGGTGAAGCTGAAATGGCAGGAATACTGAGAGGAAGTGTTCGTAATGTTCCTGTACAGAAGCAGATAGTTGTAGCTTAGGCTTTGAGGGGTTTTTAAAAGAATTTTTCTTTTGGCTTTTTCCCCAGACTGATTTCTGGAACTGTGTCAGAATCTGCCAAGAGCTTGTTCCAGTCCCAAGTGAACCAAGTAGTTCAAGTGTTTTTTACATAATAGCAGATGGGAAATTGAAAAGCTCTCAGTGTTTGTCTGTGTACACCTTGAATTTGATCACCTGCGTCCATAAGTGTCTGTCTCCTCCGTTACTTTGGGGAAGGAGTTGTACAGAGTCAGAAGCTGTCTAGGACAGCCATCCATCCCCACTGGATTAATAATGCACTGAAGTGTTGTTAGATACGTTGAAAATGAAGTTTAATGGGCATATAGTTGTCTGTTTGACAAGAAGTGTTAGTGTTATTCACAACTCTTAAAAGTTATGCCTATGAGACTAGCGGGCAACGTGTCTGTTGCAAAAGACTATTTTAGAATGATTTTTTTTAAAGTACCTAAAAAGACTGATTACTTATACAGCCTTTATATCATGGCTACTGTTGGTTATCCATGCGCTTGTCAGAAGGAAGAGAATAGTTGCTAGAGAAGATACCATTTTCTCAGAAAAGGGGATAGTGACACGAGAAACTCATAACACACTTCATTCTCTGAGCCTTTGGGTTTGTATCGTGCTTTGTCAGTGATTGTCTTCACTGCACGTTTTAAGGATGGAGAGCAAAAGGTTGGATTTTCTGTGGCCTTTGTTGTTTTGAATGGACTTCAGGAGAGATTTGTTCTTTGGGAAAGGTCCACGTGTGTGGTGATAGCAGTTGGGGGGGAGTATGGGAAGAAGGGTGTCTGTACTGTCTTATTTGAGAGATGGATGGGCAGGCACAGGTAGGCTCAGCAGAGCTGCATTGTGTGACCACAGGTACTGCATTTGCGTGGGCCTGATTAAATATATTCTTACAGTTTCTGGGAGGCTTATTCTGTGGTCCTAAATTCTTACATTAAATGAAGCAACTCAAAGGAACTTCCCTCCATGTAATGGCATAGAATCTTGCATGCCCTTTCCGTGTCTGTAGGTCTTCAAGGTGCTAATTTTAAGTGAGTCTGTCTTTTCTCAGCCCCTTTCTCTGTGCTTCAGGGCTGGAGGTAGTTGTGGGCAATAACCTACTCATTTAGAGTTTAGCAGAGAGGTGCTTACACACTTCATGTACAGGAGAATGTATTCTCCCTGTGGAGGTTGCAATGCTGCCTGGTGGAGATCAGGTGCCATGAATGTGGGGGCTACACAAACTTATTTTGCTACAAGTTCTTGATTATTCTGTTTATTGAGAGAGTAATTTCTGGTGTGAAACTGAGCAGAGAGGTAATGCTGTGCAGACTTTGGAGTAGCAGTGATTTCTCTGATGTGGGTAAGATGGAATTCTTTGGGAGACTGAGGACTTTATGTATAATTTTTTATTGTCAAGACATAAATGTAGCAAAGTCCATACTGTTTCAGGATAAGTTAGGACCCTCTAGAAACTGATAACTGGCTGTGAATTGCTATCTCATCATCTTAGATGAACAAGTTATCTCTACCTACCCTTAGGTATCCTAGTTACCTATCTGTAGGTACCTGAGGTATTTTCTGCCCTTGTTTAAGAAAAAGGGCAGAGGGACCTGGCAGAAGATGGGCACAAATGTATTTCGACAACCCTAAGTCTATCCATGCCTTTGCCATCAGTCAGTGCTGCCTCCTTTGTGCCAGTGCCAGTGAGCACGTGGACACCTGGTGGGATGAAACAGGAAAGTTGTCTCCTGAATATTATTCATATCTTACCTGGAGTTAGTTTTCAGCTGTGTCACAAGTGCTGGAAGGGATAGGGCTGGATAGGCTTAGGCTGGTTGAAGTTGCTTTCCTGGGTTCAGCACAGAGCTGGTGTGCAGAAGGTAAGGTTGCATTTTTGACAGACCTGTTTGAATGCTGATGGCTTCGATCCCAGTTGTGTTCCAAGCATGTGCTTTATCCATTCCTGGGAAAGGATGAGGAGGATGGCTTTTGCTAGGAGGTAGAGGCAGATTTAAAGGTATATTTAGTAGCCCTTGGTAGGGAGCCCTATCTAGAAATTTGGACTAGTTCAAGGGATTGAAGTGTCTTGTGTCCCAATATCCTCAGGTGTCATAGGGAGATGCATGGGGTGTAGAATACTCATGTCATTTTATCTATTTGCTTTTACATTATCTTAAGGAAGTCTGACAGCTCAATAAAAGCATTGAATAACACTTCCTGTGTCCTCCTTGTTTCCCGGTCGCTCTCCTCATCAATGAGGTATGTAATCAAGTACTTTATTAAACAGCAGCTTATTAAAAAGTAACGTGCAGCTCAGCTGCAAGTGTGTAAAATAAGCAAATGCTCAACAAGACTAGTAAGTGCAGCACGTGATGAAAACCAGTGGTAGCTCTTGGGTGTAGTGGAGTCACCTTTTGCCAGTGCAGCTGTTCTTCCTCTCATGTGGTTGAATGAGGGTCGGAGAAATTGGAGCCCTTCCCAGTAAAATTGTGCTGAAGGAGCGCGTTGGCTGATTCATGGCCTTGCCCCACCTCTCAGGTCACACAGGATATCCACTGATGGATGCACTTGCAGAAGTTTGCTTCCTGGTGGCTGTCAGGATCAGCGGTTGCTCAAATACCTCCCGCAGCTGCTGTTCTTGGTTCCTCCTAAAGCGTCTGTTCTTCCCTGAGAGTCTCTTATTCCATTCTCTCTCCTTCCTTACCCACTCTGCTGTCACAGATACAATTCAGGGTGCAGGCTCAGCTTGCATTCAAAGTTATCATTTGTTTTCTGCAGCAGCAGGTCTCCAGCCTTTTTTCTTTTTCCATGCTGATTTTGAGCTCTCACCACCCTCAGTCCAGCACAGACTGACAGTCTCAGAAAGGCCACGGGGAAAATAGCAGTGTGCTCTTTCTTGTATGCAGAGAAAGGTTTCTTGCCTTTAATGCTTCATGTCACAGTCAGGCCACAAGTCTGATACTTTTATCTACTTGGTATGCCTTTATTTCATCTCTCCACATTCTCCTTCTCAAAGAGGGAGAAAAGACTGAAGTGAATCAGTGATAACTGCAGCTATTCCTGCTGGAATAGCCATAATGCTGTACACCTCCAAGTACTTGACCACTTGTCACTATCAAGCTTCTTCAGCTTAAGGCCATAAAGTAGGAATTAGCTAGTTGGAATTTTTTTTTAACACTCTATTTGCAGTACAGTAATATGGTGGCTGGTTTGTAGAAGTACAGGGGTGGTCCAGATACTTAACTGAAAGGTAAACTAAGATGTGCATTTGCATCTTGTTAGTTACTCTGTGGTAGCTGCTTGTGTGCATGCTCTCAGCCTTTGGCTCTTAAATTCACTGTGAAATGAACTGTCTTGTGCTGACAGGGCTAAGACCAAGCAGGTGAGCAGCAGAGATGGGACACTAGGGAATGGAATTACAGTGCAGTAACTGTACTGTAGCCTAAAAGATGGATGGTGTCCCTCTTGCAGTCCTGAGCTATGGTCTGCAAGGCTGCCCTTCTCTGCCAAGCTGGATTGAATGTTTCAAGGAATAGAGCTCTGACCAATGTTTGTGATAGATTCTCTCCGTCTTGATGTGTGCTGGTGTTCACATGTTTTTCTCTTCAAGGGAAAAGGTGATTTCTGTCCCTGCTTTAGTAGAGGTGTGTCAGTATTGGCACTGGCATGGCTTAGCCCGTATTGTTTCGTTGGGTGGGGTGGGGGAAAGGGGAGAGGAGATATAACTGGATAATTGAATTCAGGGATGATTGTGCTGCTGCAGTGAGTTTTACTGGATGAAGCAGCTTGTTGCGATAGGTGTTTGTTTCAGCTTCTGTCTGCAGGTGTGACTTGGCTAGATAAGGATGGTCTATCACGTTGATGATTTCATTGTTTGATTTGGCTGGACTGGGTGGAGAATGTAGCTGCATTGTTTGGGACTAGCTTTGTAGTTTGGTTTTGTGAAGTGGATTACATGGCAGCACATTGCTACATTATTAAGGTGAAGCTGCAGTAGATAATAGTTGGAGAATGTTGGAGGGAAGAGAATATGCACAGGCTTTCACAATGCGTAACTAATTGAGCCTCCAGCTCCTGTGTTTCTGTTGGGAGATCTGGTCAGCAGAATGCATTGGGATTACACAGAAAAACTTTGGTAGTGATTTCAGTTTGCAGTTGTACTTTAGCTGCAAGTCTGCCATGCTGTGTAAATAGCTGAGGGTGCTCTGAGAGACCACGCTGGCCCTGACGGTGTGAGTGTTGTCTGGATTCATGCTGTTCTTGCAGCCTCTACAGTTTTCACAGTGGGTGAGGGAGAAGCTGGCGGGTCACTGCTCTTTTTTATTAACCTCAAATTTACCAGTAAGCCATTCCTCAGAGCCTGCGTTTCCTTGTATTGCCGAACTTTCAGGCACTTAAGCTTGCTTTGGATTTCCTTCTTCCTGTAGGATATGCAATGATGTGAAGTAGGAGCTGCCAGAGCAGTAGACAGTGCTTCCTCCTTCTAAAACCTGCCTGGTTTTCCCCTAGATGTGATTGCCTGGCTTTACCTGATACTTGATGTTGCTGTTTATACATTGTCTGGCTGTGGAGGAGGTTGCATTTATGAAGCACGAGGGTTTGGCAGGAGTTGCTGGGCACATTGTGAGGGGAAGGTGAGCCTTTGAAGAGAGATGGGTGCAGAGAAGGGAAGGTGACATGTCCAAGCTTTGTGCCAGTTGCTCTAAGCACAGATGAGCTCATGGGAATCCAGCTGGCTAAACATGGGAGTGATAAAGCAGATCTGCCCTATTTTCCCTCCATGGGCAGCATGGATAGTCAGAGTCTTCCAGTCTCATGGTGGCTTCTTGGGTGCTGATAAATCTTTCCAGGCTGAGCGCATGCTTCCCCTTGGTGGTGGTTCAGAGCAAATTTTGATTCCTCTGCTTCTGTGGTTGAATGCGTGGAAGGAAGGGGTGCACAGCTTGGCCGTGAGTTCTTGTTGGTGAAACTTTTCCTCTCCTTTTTTCCAGGTGACTGTTTTTTGTGAGACAAGTGGTTTGCAACTCATGGCCTCCACAATGAGTACTGCAGTGTCGTGACACCAGGGGTCTTGGTAAGCTACTTGCTAGAAAAGCGAGGACCTATCCTATCTCCACCAACGCAGATCCATCTCTTTTGGCTCTGCAGTTGAAGCTTGAATTAATTTTAAGCCATCCAAATTGTAGGCTGCAACCAAGTGGGGTGGGGCTACGTTTTCACCTGTTCTCACCTCCTCTTTTGAGCTTGCAATGGCAGTGATGTGGTTACATGATCAACCAGATCGGGGGCAAATCCAGCTGAATAGAATTTTCTGTTGTTTTCCTTGGATTAGTTCCCATTCAGATCTTTCCCTGATGTGGTCAGGAGAGGTGGTGAGAATGAGTAGCCAGCTGAACCACCCCTTTTCTCGGCAACTTTTGCCTGGCATACCTTAAAGCTGTCCTGAAAATACAGCCTTGGATGTAGCTTTCCAAAATGTCTTGAAAAGTGATTTGACCATTCACTGTCGCTGACCCTACCTCTAATTTTAAAGCAATGATATAGGCTTTGGTATGGCAGGCAGATTCCAGCTGCAAAAATACATTTCTCTAGAGCTTTTCCATTATTGAACCCTAGATTCTCAGGCATATATATGTTAGAAGTGCATTGAGAAAAATCATGAGACATTCCCTTTCACATTATAAAAGATGGTACATTCCCTGTGTGCAGAAATAAGAAGCTGAGGAAGTTGAGTTGCTGTTGTCCCTCCAGTGAATATATTGATGCATCCTTTATAGCTCTCTCTGGTAGGAATAAATTTAAACTGAAATTGGAAAACACAGTTCCCTTGCAGAGCGCATCAGTTCTAATATATGGAAGATGTGTGTATACAGAGTAATAAAAAAACAGAGTTAAAAAATTGGAGGGTTCCCCTCCCATCCCTGGGTGAAGTACTTGAAAGTTTGGTGATGTCAGGAATACCATGTAGCCAGTGCGATTGTGATTCTTCTCCTCATGTTTTCTCATTGCACTGTGCAAGACTGGGACTCTGAGACAATTCTCATCTGTAATAGAAGGTAACATAATGCATAAATATCCAAATGGAAAAGCAGAGGATGGAACAACTAGAATGCTTAAGTTCATCATGCAGGCATCTGTGTCCTGCTGTAAGCATCAAGCTCTGCTCACGTTTTAAATTTTTTTTTTTAAACCTGGAATCCACTGTATTTTCAGTCACACCTTCACCTTAAGTGAGGATGCTGAAGTTTCACGGACTTCCGCTGACTTTTACAGATACATCAATCTCTTGGAAAGCAGAGTTGGGTGCTGTTGATAATGTTACAGTTTTGTTGAACAAAACAGACACAGGAGCCAAATTTGCATGCAAAGATGATACAATTTAGATATGTGTGAAGAGGTTCTCTCTCCTCTTTAATGTATCTGTATAGGACCAGCTCCAATTGCAACATGATAGTAGTAACAATAGTGATAGGGTAACTCCAACATTGTTCCCAAAATCAGTGGGATAACCAGTTAATAGCCCCAGAGAGGCATGTGGGTCCTCTGGAGTGTGTGGCTCAGACTAGAGTTCATCTGATTATGCCTGATAAGAGGCCTTTAAAATGAGATATTTGATGCAGAAACATTCCCCACATTTATAGGTTTGTGCAGCACAGTGGAGGTGAGATTAGGGAGTAGGATGACCTCTCTGGCTCATGAAGGAGGCGTGTGGTAGAGAGGAGAATTTTTGGAGGTGATGCAGAACTTCACACGACTACTGCAGCGTGGATCACTGTCATGTTAAAGTAGAGCAGTGCAAAGTCACTAAAGTGTGTAACAGCACAACCTCACAGCTGTACAAATTTGGGGAACTGGGAAACCATGGTGCTCCAATATTACAAGTTGCTGATAACTCTCTTTGGCCAGAGGTGGTCATAGAGTGCCCATGTCTTTTAATCCTCTGGTGTCATCAGCACATAAGCCAATTTTTTGTTTTGAAATGCAGTTTGAACAGTGGTTTCTTCATAAAATTCAAGACACTCCCATCCTAGTAAGATTTATTTTGTTTCATTTGGTATACAAAGGGAAGAAGCTACTTCTTTGGTGCTGAGAAGGAATATCGGGAATATTTACATTTGAATAATATTTAACTAGCAATGCTTAATACATTAACAATAAATCTTGGTTAGATTCTAAATTAAGTAGATTTGCATCTGAGTAGGTGAGATGAACAGGAGAGATTTTGTTGAAACCTAAACAAGACAGAAATTTGTTCCAAAATAATTTAGCCCAAAGCACGTAAACAGTAATGTTCAATAGTTTCCACCTCCAGAAACAGCTTTATGTGCGTTATTGCCTGCGTGATGCTTATTGTTTCTTAGAAAGAAGCTGAAAAAGCTGCTGCTTTTCTTGTGCCTTTTTTTAAAGCCTCAATAATCTGTAGAGTGTTGCTGAGCAAATTTAGATGGGTGCTACTCCAGTGCTTTTTTTGGCCTTTCTAATAGATATGATGAGTGACTAACCCCTGGTGTTTTCAGAGTAATCACACATAGCTGGTAGCTTACAGGTGGTCAGAAAGGCATTTTATTTTATTCTTCTCCCTTTGTGTAACCCTTAGCACACATCATTGAACATATGTCTAGGTATATTGGACCAAAGAGACAAAAGATTTAAGCAGAGTTTATGTTCTTAAGAAGTATCAGATTATGGCCATTCACAGGGGAATTGTGGATAGCTAAGTCATGTTGGGGATTTGTAATTTTGGCTTCCTACTGACTTGCTGTGAGGTGTCTTTAAGCTGAGCACGGATGTGGAATCAGAGTGTTCAGATACAAGGTATTTCCCTGTTTTATTGACTCCAGAATGATTTGCTTTGGACAAAGGGAAGATGGCCTCGCTGTCTGTAAACGGAAGCAGGGCTGCCTCTGGTCTGAAATACACATCTGTCTGAAAGCCCTTTTCCTGTGTCTTCTTGGGAATGGGGGAAGAATTGCCATGCATTGCTTCACACCGGACACATCTGCCTGGGAAGTTCTTCACTGGTTTTCTGTTCTCTCCTTGTGGGGTGGTTTGCAGTGTGCCCTGGAGATGCGAGACTTCCCCTGGGCAGCAGGAGGCACGCGTCTAGAGAATGCTGGAGCTGCAGGAGGGAAGTGCCCAGTGCATAAGCAGCGAGGAGCAAAGAGAAAAAAGGCAAGCAGGCAGCCAGCACTGATAGAAGCGGGTGGCAGAAAGTGCTTCGACGCTGCCTCTGGCGGCACGCTCCCCAGAGGAACTTGACAAGAGCCCATCTGCGTGTGTGTGAGACTGTGAGCTCAGGATTTCTGTCAATGCATTCCAGTAACCCCAAAGTGAGGAACTCCCCGTCAGGCAACACACAGAGGTAAGGAGAAGAGCCTGCAGTCGGCTGCTCTGGGTTGGTGCGTGTTGCCATCCGTGCTCGGCTGCCGGATTAGCCCAAGGACTGGGGCAATGTGGCTTCCTGGTCCCTCTGTGCTCCCATCGGACTTACTGAGTGCCTGAGCAGTGGCTGCACGGTGCTGACGGTCTCCATGTTTGCAAGGCTCAGGATGAGCTGAAAGCTGTAAACCTATGAGGTGTGGATTCTCCATTCCTTGTGCTCTCCTCCTTTCCACCAGGTGCCTGGATAGGCTGTAGGAGAGTAAACATGCTGTTTCTATCTTGGTTTTTTTCCCCTTCCTCCTTTTCTAATTATCTATTTCCTGAGGGGTAGTTGGGCAGCAGAAGGTCTCTCTGTCTGTACTTTCACACAAAATGCTTTCTCCGTATTATTAGCTTGAACAGCCTGGAGAACTGATCAGCTGAGCATGGAGATCCTCTGCATCAGTCACCTGCCAGTGCAGCAGGTCAGCATTTCTTCTCCACTAATTTGGAAGGGGAAGAATATGGAAGCAAAGCAGTGTCCAGGGACTTAGAGTGGTTCTGATTGACAGCATTCTTGAGTTTGATTATTTACTTCTAGAGGTCATCTGGAGCTTAACAGTATTTCTGAGGGAATGCTTCTGAGTCAGATGTCTGTCCAAAGGAACAGCTTGCGTGAGTCCCACAGTGAGGATGCTAGTAAGCACAGCCTGTTGGAAGTGATAGTGATGATGGGAAAACAGTGCAGAAGATCTGATAGCAATGGAATAAGTGGAGGGTGAGAAGGGAAGGGGTGCCTGATATCTGTAGACCTCAGAGGAGCAAAGTATTTTTAGGATGCAATTTGCTGGATGGAAGAGGAATGAAAGATTCTGAGTCTCCTTTGGCAAGTTGAGGAAGCTTCACTGCCCCATTTTGCAGGAGTGTTCTTGGAGATGGTATCCTTCTCTTTCCTTATTCAGGGGCAGGTTGTAGCTGGTTTAATTGTTTTCACGGTCAGAGGTTTGTGTTTCTCTGGCAGCTCGCCCCAGTGTATGACGAATGCTGCAGTAATGCTGGATTTTCCTTGTGCTCCCTGTAGAACTGGATAGGGAGGTACAAGGGAGGGGGGGTGGGGGGGTCTGCTCTGATCAGAGCTGCAGCATGATTGGGGTCCAGGAGAGTGGTGAGGTGAGCTTTATTGTGCTTTGTTTATTTACTCTGAGCTGGTCTTGGTGTGAGGTGCTTCTCTGTGCACATAGAAACCGTTGTCTTTATTGACAGAAGCACCAGAGGTGGGTCCTCTTGTGACAGCAGTTTCTGGGATCTGGCAGGTCTGTGGTTTGCCCTGGTGCCTTCTTGAGCAATGAGATCCCATCTTGGATAATAACCCTTTCAGGGCATGTTCAAAAAAGCACCCGCATGACTCTAAGCTTGCAGGCATTTTTTATTTGTCAGCAATTGTCTTGGCTTGCAAAGGTGACAGTGGTTGTTTCTGCTTCACTCTAATCTGTTCCTACAGGGCTGAATTAATCAATGGTGTGATTTGTCACTTTTTCCTTTTCTTTCTTTTTTTTTTTCTCTCCCCCCAGTAGCCCCAAATCAAAGCAGGAGGTGATGGTCCGTCCCCCTACAGTAATGTCCCCATCTGGCAACCCTCAGCTGGATTCCAAATTTTCCAACCAAGGCAAACAAGGGGGCTCCACCAGCCAATCCCAGCCCTCTCCCTGTGACCCCAAAAGTGGAGGTCACACCCCCAAAGTGCTCCCTGGCCCAGGTGGGAGTATGGGGCTGAAGAATGGGGCTGGAAATGGTGCCAAGGGGAAGGGGAAGAGAGAAAGGAGCATTTCGGCAGACTCCTTTGAACAGAGGGAAGCTGGGACTCCTAATGATGACCCGGAAATCAAAGGTATGTTTGCTAGGATTCATGTGCAAGTGCAGACAGTCTGAATCCTCTGTGAGATGGAGAATTGCTATGCAAGTATTAGTGAAACATTTGTTTGTCTGGGGTTCTGTAAGTTCCAGCCAATGAAGTCTAAAGGTCTTGAAAGCAGGCGAAGAGGAGAGGCTGTCATAGCTGGCATTGGTAAATGCCTTGTTCACGCTCGGTTAGAGCCCAGACCTGACTCTGGTGGGAAAGTTCCTTTGTAACTCTTAAACTCCCCCAGAGGATTTAAAAGTACAAATGCAACCTGTTGGTCTCCTTCTGGCCTTTGGCCATTCAGGAACTGTTCTGTTGTAACTGGGTTTTAAACAATATGGCAAGTCTGTTTTGTTAACACAGATACATAACCCGTAGCACCCTGACTGGTAACACAAGCCAGGGAGTTGGGATTTCTATGTTCTGTTCCTGGCTCCAACATTGCCTCTGTGAAGCAGTGCAAAACCAGACTACATGTTCAGTTGTCCATCTTTGTTGTTGTCCATTTTCTAGGTCACGTAGCTAAGGTATCTGAGCGAAAAAAAAGGGTAAAGTTTTGCAGGAGTGTTTTTCTGAGGCAGACATATTTATGTTTGTTCTTACATTAAAGTGTAGTTTTCCTGCTTTTCTTTGTGGTCATTAGAGGATTCAAAGAGATCAGTTCTGAGAACTGCCACTTTCCTTGGAAAGGGACAAGATGAGCTTTCTCCCGGTGTTGCTTGAAGGACACCAAGGCTTTAGAGGAAAGATGTGTGGTGTAATAGAAGAATTGTCTTTAGTGGTGCTTGAGGAAGAAGCAGGAAATCTCAGAGGAGGAAAAGCTCTCATCAGTTTCCAGAAATGATTTCCAAAGAGCTCCCAAGATAGTGATTCCCTTCTTTTCCCCTTTGTCCCTTTCCAGACTGCAATTCTGCTGATCATGTGAAGTCCCAGGAGTCTCAGCACACACCACACTCCATGACTCCTTCAAATGCTTCAGCCCCAAGGTCTTCCACACCTTCCCATGGTCTGACTGCCACTTTGGAGCCAGCAAGTGGGCAGAAGACTCCATCCAAAGTGGTTTACGTCTTTTCTACTGAGATGGCCAACAAGTAAGTAGGTAGATGCTTGAATGTCTTCTGGGAGCAGGAATTATATTTGTGCTCATCTTTTAAGAGATTATCAAGGGCACTTTCTGCATCAAGTAGCAAAATGTCATTACTTGTTTTGGGGATGCTGAAGGGGTTAGAGTGGAGAATATCCCTACCTTTTTTCCTCTGAGAAGTAATTGTTTACTTCTCTGAGGTATGGCGATATTCTTTTTTTGCGAATGATGGTAGATATTGTTTTGCAATCCATGCAATGAATAGCAGCCAGGATGGCTTAAACTGAGACATGAACCCTGAATGCTGATGAGTTTGTAGATGTAAGCATTTTTCTTTTGCTACTCATCTAGAGTGAAATGTGTGGTTAAGTCTTTCTCCCTTCTGCCAGCTGAAAGATAGAAGGGAGGCCAGTTAAGAAAAATTGATTTTTAGCTTCAACTGGATATGTGCATCTGCCTGTCTGTCTTTGCAGGGCTGCAGAAGCTGTGCTGAAGGGACAGGTGGAAACCATCGTGTCCTTTCATATCCAGAACATCTCAAACAGCAAGGCGGAACGAAACACTGTACCCTTGGTAGGGAATACCTGCATGGAGGTGGGAAGGGGAAATGTGCCTGTGTGTGATTCAGAGAGATGGCTGATTATTTACACTCTGAAATAAGTTTTAGGAAGACAGACAATTGTTGCTTGGACCGTCTGCAAATAAATGTCTTGGGTCATCCAAAGGGTTAGAGTCTTGCAATACTTGGGTAGTATATTTCCAACCCATTGGTCATGCAGAGCTAGCACAGAAGAAAGGGGTCCCTGCAGTAATGCCTTGAGCAAAGGAGGTTTCTGCATGGCCAAGAGGCTGCTGTATAATTGCTGCATGAAAGCTACCCTTCCCTGCAAGGTTTGGGCTGGTGGGGTTGAGATTGGGCATTTTGTTTGCACTGCTGCTTATGCGACATGGCTGTAAGGAGAGCAAGTGACCGAGTGTGGCTTTCTCTTGCAGAACCCCCAGATCACTGCACTTCGGACTGAACCCAAGCCCCTGCCGCAGCCCCAGCCCCCTGCTGCCCAGGACCAGAACCCTCCCCAGAACGCCAAAATGCAGCCAACTCCACCCGTGTCAGCGCCAGTATCCAAACCCACTGGCCCCCCGTGTCCCATAGATCAGGACAGTCCCAGCGTGGAAAGCAAAGTGATGTCTGTGGGCAGCCCTGCCAACTCTACCCCGTTGCAGACAGAAGGATTCGGGCAGAGTACAACTCCCAATAATCGAGCAGTTAGCCCGGTTTCCCAAGGTAGCAATAGCTCTGCTGCGGACCCCAAAGGTCCTCCCCAGCCGGTGTCTGGTGGGGACCCATCCAGTTTGGGTGAGAATCCCGATGGACTGTCACAGGAGCAGCTGGAGCACCGAGAGCGCTCGTTGCAGACCCTGAGAGACATCCAGCGCATGCTCTTCCCTGATGAGAAGGAGTTTGCGGGAGGGCAAAGTGGGGGGCCGCCCCCAAACGCTGGGGTGCTGGATGGTCCCCAAAAGAAACCTGAAGGGCCGATACAGGCTATGATGGCTCAATCCCAAAGTTTAGGCAAAGGGTCGGGGTCTCGGGCAGATGGAGGGACTCCGTTTGGCCCTCAAGGACACAGGGACATGCCTTTTTCCCCAGATGAAATGGGGCCACCACCAATGAACTCCCAGTCAGGAGCCATAGGCCCAGACCACCTGGACCATATGACTCCTGAGCAGGTGGCCTGGCTCAAGCTGCAGCAGGAGTTTTACGAGGAGAAGAGAAGGAAGCAAGAGCAGGTGGTTGTGCAGCAGTGTTCCCTGCAAGACATGATGGTCCACCAGCACGGGCCTCGTGGGGTGGTCCGAGGTCCTCCCCCTCCCTACCAGATGACCCCTGGTGAGGGCTGGGGACCTGGGGGTCCAGAGCCCTTCCCTGAAGGCATGAACATGTCACACTCTCTGCCTCCCAGGGGCATGGCCCCTCATCCCAACGTGCCCGGGAGCCAGATGCGCCTGCCTGGTTTTGCAGGTATGATGAACCCTGACATGGAAGGCCCCAATGTCCCAAATCCTGCCTCACGGCCTGGGCTTTCAGGAGTTAGTTGGCCAGATGATGTGCCAAAAATCCCAGATGGCCGAAACTTCCCTCCTGGTCAGGGCGTCTTCAGCGGCCCTGGCCGAGGGGAGCGGTTCCCCAATCCGCAAGGCCTGCCCGAAGAGCTCTATCAGCAGCAGCTGGCTGAGAAACAGATGGGCCTCCCTCCTGGTCTGAACATGGAAGGCATCAGGCCCGGCATGGAGATGAACAGAATGATGCCCTCCCAGAGACACATGGAGCCTGGGAACAACCCCATCTTCCCTCGCATGCCGGTAGAAGGACCGATGAGCCCCTCTAGGGGGGACTTCCCAAAAGGAATACCCCCACAAATGGCTTCTAGCAGGGAGCTGGAGTTTGGGATGGGCCCTGGCAGCATGAAGGGGGACATGGGCATGAATGTCAGCATGGGCTCCAACCCACCCCTGGTCCCTCAGAAGCTGAGGGAGGCAGGAGTCGGGCCAGAAGAGATGATAAAGCTGCGCCCTGGTGTCTCGGAGATGCTCTCCTCTCAGCAGAAAATGGTGCCGCTGCCGTTTGGGGAACACCCACAGCAGGAGTATGGCATGGGTCCCAGGCCTTTCCTTCCCATGTCTCAGGGCCCAGGAGTCGGTCTCCGGAATCTCAGAGAACAGATCGGGCCTGACCAAAGGACTAACAACCGGCTCAGCCACATGCCGCCACTACCTCTCAATCCCACCAGTAACCCGAATAGCCTCAACACTGCTCCCCCTGCGCAGCGCAGCCTTGGCCGCAAGCCCTTGGATATCTCTGCAGCTGGTCAGGTGCATTCGCCAGGAATCAACCCCCTGAAGTCCCCCACGATGCGCCAGGTCCAGTCTCCCATGATGGGGTCTCCCTCGGGGAACCTCAAGTCCCCTCAGACACCCTCCCAGCTGGCAGGAATGCTCGCGGGCCCCACTGCCGCAGCCGCTGCTGCCTCCATTAAGTCCCCCCCTGTCTTGGGGTCTGCTGCTGCTTCTCCTGTCCACCTCAAGTCTCCGTCTCTCCCCGCACCTTCTCCTGGATGGACTTCATCTCCAAAGCCTCCTTTGCAGAGCCCTGGGATTCCCCCGAACCACAAGGCGTCTCTAACCATGTCTTCTCCAGCCATGCTGGGGAACGTGGAGTCGGGTGAGTGCCGCCTCTGCTAGCCAGATTTGGTGCTTTGGTTCGTGTCGGGTCATCCAAGATGTGCAGCAAGGGGAGGGAGGAGTGCTCTCGCAGCAGGACAGGAGCTGGATGGCCCTTTCTCCATTCGAGGGGGCTGTGCTGAGGGTCTGGTGGGTGGCCTTGCAAGTGGAGGGTGAGGGCTTCTCCTCCTCCTGTTGTATTTGTGGGTTTTCACCCTGCCTCCCACGTGTCAAGCTGAGGGGCTGGTCCCTCAGAGGATGTAAAAGCGAAAGGATGGGGTTGAGAGGTGTGAAAAGATGTGGAAGGTTGATGGGAGAAATCTCTCCTTGGAGGGGTCTTTGGCTGTTCTTCCATAGCTCATGGTCACTGTAGCTCAACAGAGAAGATCCCGCTGATGTTATTAAAGCGCTTTGGTATGAAAGTTCCTACAAAGACATGCTGAGCACTTAACCAGCCCTGTATCTAGGCATGGGTCAGGAATGGTTGGTCCTTTCTAGGTTTACATTGCAGACAGGAAGTTGTGATTTAGCTGTTCAGGTTTTGAGCATTTTGGAGTGATCTAACCACTACTGTACATCACATTTGGTTGCGTGCTGAGCCGTGCTGTGCCTGGGACCTCGGGGTCCGGGTGCTGGCACACCTCTGCCCTCACCTTCCCAAAGCTCACCCGCCCTTCAGTCCAGGCTTCCACAGCCCTGGGCGGCCTTCCCGCCCGGGAAATTCTGCTGGCTGCAAAAGAGGAGCCCTTTGCTCACGTTGCCCTCTAGTGCTGCCGCGGGTAACAGCGGGGACCAGGACGTGGATGTGCCTATGGGGTCGGCGGCTCGGGAAGGGACCTCAGTGCTTTAGTCTCTGCTTTCCATAGTGCTTAATGAATGCTTTTACATGCAGCTCTTCCAAAGCATGGATCTTTCGGCATTGCAGGATTTTTATATTCCCTATTCTCCTTTCCTCTTTTGGTTGGGAGGGGCCGAGGAACGTGCAGTGAATTTTCAGTGAGAGTACAGCTTTGGTTAAGCATCTTTCCTTCACATTGGTCTGGGTGGTATAAAATTCATCAGTGAAGAACAAAGGAGATTGGAAGTGCAGTTAAGTTACTTCTAATTTTGTGAGAGCAAAGGGTGTCATTAAGCTAATAGGTGCAGAGAATGCTTCTTTCACTGGAATAAGCAGTCAATATCTCTGTATGAAACATGAAATGAAATGTAAGCAGGGAGTTTTACTTGTAGCTCCTGATGTAGCTTGTCAGAAATGTTCTCGCATGTCTCAGTGTAATATCTGCTACAGCTTTCCTTGTGCTGCCTGTGTCTTTTTTGATTATAGATTTTGATTTTTATGGCTAGCTCTGGTACCTAAGTCTGTCTTCAGTGTATGGAAATTGAATGGTAAGATTTTCAGACTAAACTGGTAATTCTTCATGTGGATTTGTGGAGGCTCGAGATAGTTCTAGTTAGAAGTGTTATCAGTAGGATAACAGATGTTAATGAACTTGACCAATAGGCTTATTTTTCTGGTTACCTTTCATAGTCATTGACTGCATTAGTCATGGAAAGTCTTGCAATAAAAAAGATTTCTAGTTTTTGAGATTTCTAGGGGAAAAGAGTTGGATTTAAGCAAAACGGCAAGAAGGAGAAAAAGTTAAACTTTCTCTCTCTTCTTATTTTCTTTTTTTTTTTCCTAAGGTGGTCCACCTCCTTCCACAGTCAGCCAGTCTGCTCCTGTGACTCTCCCTGGCAATCTTCCCTCTAGCAGTCCTTACACAATGCCTCCAGAGCCAACCCTCTCCCAGAATCCCCTCTCCATTATGATGTCCAGGATGTCCAAATTTGCCATGCCCAGCTCTACACCGCTCTATCATGATGCCATCAAAACTGTGGCCAGCTCGGATGACGACTCCCCTCCAGCACGCTCCCCAAACTTGCCACCTATGAACAGCGTACCAGGTAAGAAAGGAACGCAAGCACAAGGTATCAGGCCATACAGTGAGGGTGATTTGATGGAAGCCTCATCAAATAAAGACAGTGAGATGGGAAAAAACTTGAGGAGTATGTAGCCATGGGTTGTTTTTGAGGAAGCAGTTGCAATTCTCTGAAATGTAGAGATGGTAATTCTCCTTGCAACTGTTTTTTTCTGTTCAGAAGGTGTGCATTCTTCAGAAGGTGTCTAACATGGAAAACACTTGTGTATGGGAGAGATTTCCTCTCAGGCAGACTGGAATTATTTGTGTGAATGAAGGCTGCTCATGGGATTAAGGGTCAGACCTACCATGTCCTATCCAGAGGAAACTTTACCTCCCCTGCCTTAAGGCAGTGCCATAGAAGCTTCACTGCTTTTGGAGGGTTTGTTTGGGGTTTTTTGGACACTGAATCATCAAAAATACAAAAGTAGGCTGTAGCACCTCCGCCCTATCAAATTAATAGTTGAAAAAGGGGATGAGTGGATGTTTCATGAGAGTGGCAATTGGTAATGAATTCTTAATGAGTTTGCCTGTAGCTTTGCCATGTGTTTCACACAGTAATAATCAGAGTGGCTGACTATATCTGGGAGAAGCTGGCTAATTGAATAAGTTCATGATGGTAACTCATTAACCTCATTGATCGCTGCCTCTTAGTCTTATGAGGGTTACCTGATTTATCACTGCTGAGTTTTGAAAGGAGTTCTGGTCACTTCCCAGTGGACAAGTGTCCATATGCTGATAATCTGTCACAGGCATGTTTGTAACTGCCAGGGAGGTAGTAAAAGTGTGGTTTGGATTGAGATCCTACTTACAGAGCAGGCTTTAGTCACTGCTTGATAGGGCAGTGACAAGCTTAGGGAGTCTGCTCTTCAGGTGACATCAAATTTCTGGTTAAAATAACACTTTTCAGAGCCGCTGCTGATGGTTTTTTTTACTAGCACTGGTTTTTTGTGTGTGTGTGCAGACTTGGTAACCTTGCAGAAAGCTCTCTGATAGGTTTATTGATTATCGCTGACTGTTGTCTAAATGTGATTCCTTATTTCTTCCCTAGGAATGGGCATTAATTCTCAGAATCCTCGAATTTCAGGTCCAAACCCAGTGGGTCCAATGCCAACCCTTAGCCCAATGGGAATGACCCAGCCTCTTTCCCATAACAACCAGATGCCCTCTCCAAATGCTATGGGACCCAATATACCTCCTCATGGGGTCCCCGTGGGACCCGGCCTGATGTCACACAACCCAATGATGGGGCATGGTTCCCAGGAGTCTCCAATGGTACCTCAAGGACGCCTGGGCTTCCCACAGGGGTTCCCTCCCGTACAGTCCCCTCCACAGCAGGTGCCATTTCCACACAATGGGCCCAGCGGTGGACAAGGCAACTTCCCAGCGGGAATGGGCTTCCACGGAGAAGGACCTCTGGGGCGTCCTACCAACCTGCCCCAAAGTTCGACAGATCCAGCACTTTGCAAGACTGGAGGCCCTGGCGGTCCAGACTCCTTCACTGTTCTTGGAAACAACATGCCTTCGGTTTTCACTGATCCAGAGCTGCAGGAGGTGATCCGTCCTGGAGCCACGGGAATACCCGAGTTTGACCTGTCCAGGATTATCCCATCGGAGAAGCCTAGCCAGACACTACAGTATTTCCCTCGTGGGGAGGTGCCGGGCCGCAAGCAGCCGCAGGGTCCCGGGCCTGGCTTCTCCCACATGCAGGGGATGATAGGAGAGCAGACCCCGAGGATGGGACTGACATTGCCCGGCATGGGGGGCCCCGGGCCGGTGGGAACTCCGGATATCCCTCTTGGCACGGCTCCGTCCATGCCCGGTCACAACCCGATGAGGCCGCCGGCCTTCCTGCAGCAGGGCATGATGGGGCCGCACCACCGCATGATGTCACCAGCACAGCCCGCCATGCCCGGCCAGCCCGCGCTCATGAGCAACCCCGTGGCTGCCGTGGGCATGATCCCGGGCAAGGACCGAGCCCCCGCCGGGCTGTACAGCCACCCGGGCCCTGTGGGGTCACCTGGGATGATGATGTCAATGCAGGGCATGATGGGACCCCAACAAAACATCATGATTCCTCCCCAGATGAGGCCCCGAGGTATGGCTGCTGATGTTGGCATGGGAGGATTTAGCCAAGGCCCTGGAAACCCAGGGAACATGATGTTTTAAGCTGCTACCATAAGACTGGATGTTCTGATCCTTGTCAAGATGAGATTCCAAGTCCTGAGGGCTTTTTTGGGAGCTTCAGGAGTACAGTTTGGCCATGCAATAGGTGAAAAGAGACCAGAGGACGCTTTGGGAAATCTCGAATGTATGGAATTACCTGAAAAAAAAAAATATTCATTTTAACAGGTTGTTTTTTTTTTAAGATTTATTTTTTAAAAATTATTTTTGTGGACTTGGGTATCCCGTGATGGCACCTGCTTTGAGAATCTGTAGCTGTATTTTGAGAATTGCCATTTGTCACAAGTTGCACCATTCTCTGTATGTTTACGTCCTTCGGACTGGCTTCTCCCAGGACTCTCGGTTATTTTTGGGGTTTTTTGTGTACTGTACTATATTGTAAAAGGGATTTTAGCAGAGACTTTAGTCTTTGGGGTGAGAGGAGAATGGGATTCTAGGCTGTTTACTTTAGGTGGAGAATCCATCTTCAGAACTTCGGACTATTTTCCTTCAACTCCAATGTATAGAAAAACCAAACTACGACCTCAGAGCAGAGTATTAATGAAAAGCACAAAAAGGAACTTAAGTTCAGTGAGGGGAATCTTTTAAAAGAAATAAATAATAAGTTAAGGACATATTTTTCAAATTATGGCGTGCTGTCCAGCACCTTCTGTCTCTCCCTCCCACTCTTTATTAAATAGGCTTCTCTCTCTCTCCGTCCCCTTCTGTCTCCTCCTATGGCAGCTGCAATACATTGTGTTATTTTGGGGAGTAAATCTAGGAGAGCCTCTCCTCACGTGGGAGACTCTTCCCACTTTTAGGAAGGGGCTGGACTTGGACACTGTTACATCCTACAGTAGTCTCTCTCACTGTTTCCTATTCTCCTTTTCTTAGAAACCCCAAGTGATTTTATTAATGTGGGAGTGGAACAGACACTAAAAGTTATCCAGGATTTTTTTTTGTGGTTATTTTTTTTTCCTCCCCAGCGTAAAACGTTCTGTGTAACCTCCATTAAATTTGGTACAAAACCACTCGCCAGGGCTGTGGTGTCAGAAAAATAAAATATATTGTTTCTTACAAAAATGAACTGTCTTCTTTATCCGGTCCAGTTGTTTCTGTGTACATCAAACAGCTGGCCAGATGACTGTTTTTTTTTCTTTGTGATCACAGCCGGCCTAGAGGCCAGGTGAGGTAAACTTTGACAG
The DNA here is from genome assembly GCA_013398855.1 of Mohoua ochrocephala. Lineage (NCBI taxonomy): Eukaryota > Metazoa > Chordata > Aves > Passeriformes > Acanthizidae > Mohoua > Mohoua ochrocephala. Next base: position 106,778 of record VZTA01009775.1, read on the forward strand.
CTCCTAAAAGTCTGGTCAATAGGCAGCTGTGTGCTCCTTTTGAGGCAGTTCTGTTAACTTAATCCTGAACTGAGCTTGTTTTCCCTTGGAGTGAGGTCTTATTTCAGAACTCCCCAGGAACGATACTTACAGACTTCCTCAATTTGTCGAGGGTCAAGGAACAGATGAAACTTGTCTGTCACTTCCTCCCCGAGAGTGTCTGCAGCACTGCAAGGTACGTGGCTCTGAGCTCCCCCTGAGCAGCAGTGTCAGTCTGCCGAGGCACTGGGATTGTGTCCCTCTCCGGGGACTTTGGATTGGGTCAGGTCTCTGACTGCCAGTGCTGAGAGCCTGAGATGGTGGGGAACGGATGAGCTTTAATAACAAAGGTGAGAGAGAAATTGTCAGTGAGCAGATTTTTATCAAGCCGACCCTGCTGAGTAAATTGTTGCTTTGCCACAGTTCTCATCGATTGCTTCCTAATCCCCTGTCTTTTCAAACTTGCCTTTTGAGAGGATTTCAGCAAGGAGGTTTTATGGTCTTGCCAATGAGGAGTGAAAGGCTGGATGACAAAACATGGATTGGGAGTCGAGCCCTGCTCCTGGAGAATACCAGCAGGAGCCGGATGTGGATCTGTAGGTCAGGGTGTGGGCTCTGTGGCTGGCTGTTCCCTGGTCCCCCAGCACTGTATATGGAGTGTGTAATCTGTTCTTCCTTCCGCTTACTGCTACTTGAAATGGTTTCAATGAGTAGTTTCCTCAGAGGGCTGGCCATTAGTGTGAAAATTCACGTGGAGAATGAGTATTTTTAACGTGCTTGTGTGTGAGTTTTTTTAGAGTTAACTGATCCTTAACAGGTGGAAAAAGAATTCCTCTTGGTGGCTGATTACTAAGCTTTTGTTGCTGGTGTTATAAAATGAGTGAAGCCATGCACCGTGTGAGGCACGCAAGCCTCAGAGCCTTCTGTTGTCTGCTTCCAAATTCACCTTTGTGCTGTCATGCAAATTTACGATGATTTTGGGTGAGAATTACTCTTTTGACAAAGTGTAGGATGTCTGTTGTGGTGCTTCCCTCTGACAAGACAGGCATCGTGCCTGAAGCACGGGCTTGTCAAGATTTTAGAAAGAGCTGACAATGACACAGTAAGTGTTATTTCTGTAGAGTGGAATTACCTCTTCTTTAAGTGGTTGCACAGCTCCCTTTTGAGGACCTTGCATGGGAATTGTCACAATGCAACCTTTTTAAGTGTTGCCATTTCTGCCATCACTCCTGACTGTTTTTACCATGTTGAACAAAGCAAAGTTCTTGATAGACATAGAAATAAGCCGGAGGTTTTGGGGTTTTTTTTTTAGCTGTCTTTCTCAGTGCCTCCTATGCCTGTTGAGATTTTGAATAGCAAAGGATTTGGGGTGGCTGTGACTTATTCTAGGAAAATTAGCACAGGGAATTCACGGTTTCAAAGCCACTGAACAGTGAGAGGATACATTTTAAACATGCCGTATAATTAAAGTTCCTTCTGTGTCTGTCTAACTTACGATGCTGGCATTTGGTATCTTAATGAGATTTTTCCTACAGAAAATGAAGAAGATGTGGATTCACCTGAGTCCACGTAGGTGCACTTAACCTCAGTGTTTGCACCGGCAGATGGGCAAGAGTTGCTAAGGTCTTAGCTGCCTCCAGCCTTGAAAATTACTCCATAGATGTACATAGATGAACTTCTTTGTTTTGCTCTGATTCTACTTCTTTCCTTTTTGCTTTGCAAGTGGAAAAGCTTTCTAGCTGTCAGCCTTGCAGATTCACCTGAGGATCTGTAAGTCAGGCTCTGTTCCCTCCTGCTTATCAACAGTAACTGTGACTCAGCTTTGGTAGTCATGGTACAGTTGAAGATGGAAAGTGGGTTGCCATTTTTAGTTTTCTTCCCCTCCCCTCCCCCCTCTTTTTTTTTTTTTCAGGTTTCAAGTCATCCTCCTCCACCTTTGTTTGAAAGAATGAAATAGACTTTATTCATACATGCTTGGCTGCTCTTCCTCTCTAGTAACATGGGAGGAAACCGTCTGCTGTTCAAATTATCTCATCCCAGATGGCTGCGCAGCCGGAGTGTGGAGAGACTTAAAAGGTAAACCCAGCAGATGGTGAACTTCTGAAACGCGAAGTAATGTGCCTGCTAAATCAAAAGTTTAAAATATTTGAAATCTGTTTGTTTTAAATTAGTAGACTTGCAGTCAGGTCATCTGTGAAGTACACTGGCAGTTTTAAGCACTGTCCAAATAAACTTGAGCTTTGTACCTGTATCATGGGCTAGCTAATCTACCAAAGAAGATGACAGCAAGGAGGCAGCCTTAGGAGTTTAGTCCTGACATCCTCGTGGTGTTTAATGGGTCGCATTTCGGAAGACAGACCAGTGTGTGGCGACCTGATCTGCATCAGTCTTGGTTGGGATTTGAATGCTGATAGTGCTTCTGGTACAATATATCCTGACTCAAAGTAGATGTGGGTGGCCAAGTCTTCCTGAGGGTAAGTTGAAATGCAGCATTTTTTGTCCCCCCGGAGTGTTGGGACTATTACAAATACGGGATACGCAGGGCTTAATTTTGTGGTGCTTGGTGTTCTCTCTTCTATGCTGGTTTTCACTCAGGTGGCAGGACAGGCTACATTTTATTGGTGGTGTCCTTCTGCACTCACAATGGTGAATGCTTTCCTTGTGCAGCCTTGCCAGGCTGTGGGCTGAAACCTGTTCCCTAATGTGACACTTCTCGAGGAAAAATGATCCATGTTTGATATAGGCCTGTATTTAGTAGGGTGTACTTCACTGTGTCAATTGGTAGCAATTCTTAACCTAAAAATGGTTAATGACACAGGAAAAAAAGTGATGCTGTTTTGTCTGGGATACTGGGAAATTGTTGATTTCTGGGAATTTTTATTCCACATTCTCAGAAATGCCTCAGCTCTTCCATGCTGTGTTTGCAATTCAGTAGCTCCCACTTACCTGCGTCAGTTGGTATTAAAACTCTTCCACTGTCCAACCAATTCTCTTCTGAAACGATCATTTACACTAGTTGTGGTCAGAAATAACTCCTCCTTCATCCTGTGGGCCACAACTACCATGGAAGTGCTCAGTGGGATGGACCGATGCATGGCCCAACCATTTCCGCACTGAGGGGAAGGGTAAGGCTAGAACAGGGCAGAGGGGGCACTACAGAAACCCTGTAAGAGACAATGAAGTAACCTGTTCCCAGAGGTGCCTTCCTCCTAGCCCCTGCCAAGAAGCTGGCCTGCTTTTCTGAGGTCTTCTGCTGTTACTGAAATGTGTATTACTCTGCCTAGAGTGATAGGAGGATTTTAACTGTGTGAAAGCAGTGCCCTTGAACAATCTTACCTGCTCTGGAACAACTTGCCCTGCCGAGTGCTCTGGGTTGTGGCTGTGTTGCAATTTTTAGCTTGGTTGCTGGTCAGTTTTGGGATGCCCTTAGTTATTATTTAAGAGTAGGTATGTGAATTCCCCCTTTGTATGGCCAAAGCTTCTGATGCCTTTTTCCAAGCAGTCCATGCCTCACTTGTAATCGTAGACCTAGTATTTTCATCGCTGTTCCCCAAATACTTGAAACTGTGTATGAGAGAGAGCTTGATTAGAGTAGAACACACTGTTCTTAAGCAGGGGTAGGCATTGACTTTTATATAATGGCATAATGGTTTTAGGCTGTATAAAAACTTGATGGAAAATAAAAATGTTTGGTTTGCTTTTTTGACAGCTTCTAATAGCAGCTCAGTGAGACCTCCAGCAATGTATTTAGTATTCAAATTATTCTGTTCACTGTGCGTGGTGTCAACATGTAATTGTGGTGGGGGCAGGCTAATGAAAGAGTAGAGGTAAATCCAGCCCATTCTTCTCAGGGAAAAGGTGCTGTAGTGCCTCCATCACATATCTGTCAATGACTTACATTAAGAGATTTTTTCACTAAGCAAGAAGGGGTAACACAGAACCGAAATTGCAGGGCCATTTTAATAAATGGTCCCCCTTTTTCAACCTTTGCCCATCCCAAAGAAAGTAGGGACCACGTTTTATTAACTGGCTGAAAAGTGGAGATCTTTTTCAATGAAATAGTGAAATTGAGCCCACCCTCAGCAACTTTGCAGAGGACACGAAGTCAGGTGGTGCAGCTGACACAACAGAAGGACCTGGACAGGGGGTTGGAACTATATGATCTTTAAGGTCCCTTCCAACACAAACCATTCTTTGATTCTACAACTTTGGCAACATAGTGATTCCTAGTACTGTCTTACAGGAAAAACTGTCATCTCAGCCAGAAGTACTGCTGTTGGCTGGTGCTGTATTCCTCTTTCAGCAAGTGCAAAATAGATCACTGCTGCCCAAAGTTGAAGTCGATAGCAGCTCCCCAAACTTCCTTGTTTAAAGCACATTAAGCCGAGTTCACCAAGATTGTGTGTTCTTGTACTTGGCCCACTGTGGTTGTTCTGCATGTTTGCAGCAGAATTTCCATAATTAGAGGAATGCAGGGAAGAGGTTTGGAGGCTTTCGGTCCCTTTGGAGATGTTTTCTGTGCACAAAAATGCCCTCAAGAAGATGGGGTAGCTAAACGCTATGCAATTAGGGAGGCTCATCTGTCTGCAGAGAGCAACCCTCCAACATGCCAAAAGAAAGGGAAAGGCACAATGGCTTCTGCAGTTTACCAAACATAAAATCAATGTTATGCCAAAGCTTTCAAGTCTGGTTATGCCAAAGCTTTCAGCAAGCACAGAGCAAGCTGGGCTTCACCCCACAGTCCCAGCATATGAGGAAGAGGTATGTTTTGTCTCGCATTCCTGATGCAGAGGGGCAATTTAAAATGGTCTGTTCTCTCCCTTGCTGTTTTTAGCCTCTGCCTGCTTTTGTGTGGCCACCTCAGAAGTAAACTTGAGCCATTCTGTCACGTGGCTTCTTTCAGCTGGCTGCTAACAATGTAAAGTGACACCGTGCCACCCTGTGTCTGGTAGGAAAATGTCCCCTCATCTAAAATACCTTTGCAAAAGAGAAGGCTGGCAAGGACATAAAGAAAAATAGTCAAAGATTGTGACAACAAATGAATTTTAATTTAAGACAGCTTAATCACGAGTTAGGTCGCTGATTCCTGTCCATTTGGGAGCACAGGTTATTGTACTCCTCTGGACTGACTGAATACTGTGAAAGAACTTCCAGAAATTCTTCAAGTGGGCAGAGACCTGCTTTACAGCCTTTCACCACTTGCTCCTGCAAGGCAAAGAGACAAAATCACAGCTATTGTGCACTGCCAAAGCCCTTTTCTGCTGCACGGTGAAACCAAAAGCCCAAGATTTGTAGGCAGGACTTCCCACGGGATCTCACCTCTCCACGGTAAGACACGCGCACAAACCACTCCTTGGAGCGCCGGTGCTGATACAGTTCCAGGGTCACATCTGCAGCATAAGGTGGCCACTTGTGATCAAAGGTGCCCAGTGCCAGCAGGAGAGGAATAAGAGTAGAGTCATGAGAAGCGTAGAGGAAGAGCTTTCTGGAAAAGAAGGGAAAAACCAAAACCAGACCTGGAATGTCAGCTCTGTTCCTCCATGGATAGGCAGTAGCACTCGAGCTTTTTCCAGCAGGGGAAAAAGTGCTCCTTTTTATCCCATACATTCAATGTCTTTCTGAACCAGTTTTTCACACTGACATCAAGTTAGAATTTATAATGATCAGAGGAAGAGGTCTGTGCTGTACCTGGCCTTTTCAGCTGGATTTGAGGGATTTACTGCTGCTTTAATGTTCTTCTGTAAGGTATTGAACAGGAGGCCAATATTCATCTGAAGAACTTCTCTAGAAAAGACACAGAAATGAATTTACTAGTTTTAAAACTCAAATAATTACACGTGAAAACCTGAGAACCTGCTTTTCTCTTATGATTTGATAACCTGCAGAGTGTAGCTAAGAACTATTAAATGCAATTAATACGGCCAGTTTTTAGTTCAGCTGTTGTGTAGTCACCACTCTAATGTGATTGCAGACTGGGAGGGGAGAGGTGTTAACAAGCAGTCTCCTGAGGTGTGGCCATGTAAATGGCAATCTAGAAACTCTTTGATTGTTCTCTGGGCTATTTTGTTTCCCCAATGTGATTTCTGAGTGCATGGGTTTCAGCTAGGGAAGATGACTGCTGCAAAACAGCAGCTGAAGTGGTTGGGGTCTTTGGTGAGGAGGGGCAGGATTCAAGAAAGTGGTTGCTATATTTAAAAATTAGTTTTTATCCTTTTATTGAACAAAGAGGTGATCTTTATACAACTTCTGGTGGGAAAAAACTCCCTCTACCTAATGAGTATGTCAGAGAAATGGAAGATGAGTGTGACTAACTCTCCTGGGTGTTGTGGGAATGGGGTAAATGAGTCTTTCACTACCTGAGATCTCTAATACCGGGTAAAGAAAAGACAGTCCTGTACCACCACCTCAGAAGAGCTGGTAAATGTGGCAGCTGCAAATGAATCTGAAAGGAAAATGACTGCTAGGCTAGCAACTCAGCCAGCCTTTACAAACAAGTGTGGAGGAGGTAATTAGCTGCACGTAGCAGCAGATTCTCTTTGCAAGTAGTTACATGTGTGCAGGACCTGGCATCACACCTTTTCTGCTAGCACCAGCACTTCTCAGCCGAGCTGTGCAGGTGCCATCTCTAGGATAAACTTCCCAGGCTGGAATTTGGACTGTACTTGTGCAACTGCAAGGGCAGCCTCAGGGCGTGGGCTGGAAGCATCTCCTCTTCTCTTCTGCTTTTGCCACTGGTTCACGGAAACTCCTGTGGCAACTGAGGCCTTCACTGCCTACCTCAGTGGCTTACTGCTGCTCCTGGGAGACCACCCTCGCCATGAGGATCAACAAAACAGAGTACAAGCCCACATCCCGGTCTCCTCAGTGTGCGCTCCCTTTTCCTAGCTCATGGTACTGACTCAAGGCACTGAACTTTGAGATTGCTGAGGCACAAACCTCATGAGTGGGCTCTGGTGGGGGACAGCAGCAGATGGGAAAGCACTTCTGTCTGCTGAAGTAAGCTGGTGTAGCACATCCACCCTGGGTAAGACAGCCCCTGAGGCCAGAGGCATGGACACAGGCAATCACCTGGAACTGTCTTCCAGAAGGAAAAGCATGGAGTCAACAGATCGGCGCTCCACTGTCTGCTGGAAGCTCTTCAGCACGGGGCAGCTTGGCAAATTGTGCACCTGGAAGGAGGAGATGTAGCAGAGTGGTAGGGTCTGACCCTTTCTGAACCCAGCCTGAAGACACATGGATGACTGCCCCCAGAAAACAGCTGCTCATGTCACACCACTTGTACTACGGTATTGGACTATGATATTCACGTGAGGATTTTTAGGATGGTTTTAAACACGCAGACTTGCTCTGTGCACCGAAAGGATGGACGTATGTTCTTTGGGATGCAATTATATGGGGAGTGTAACACACCGAGCCATTCAGCTGACAGACAGACCGGTTATCATTAGCTCCAGCAAAAAAGGGGTACTAAGGGGGATACAAATGTGCCCAACTTCCTTCCAGTAGCAGCAGCAGCTGTCTGGCTCACAGGTAGTGTGCCGGAACTGGGATTAAGATAACTGTTAGGTGCTGAGTGCCAAAACAGGGAAAGCACTTTGTAATGGGTAAGCAAGGGCCAATGCCTCTCTTAGCTCTATGTTACACTTGAAAGAAATACTGGATTTCAAGGTAAGAACAAAAATACTGGAGATGAGTCTTCCTCCAGCCTACAGCAAGGCTGACCCCACATCTTGCTTTTTTTAAAAGGCCATGCTATTTCTATAGACATTTTGGGTGGCATAGAAAGGTACTGGAGTGCACATTACTATCTGTGGGTGTTGGCACTCTGTGATTTCCTCCATGTGCATGGTAAGGGGATGTTTCTTTCTGAGACAGTGCAGCAGAACGGCTCAGCTCACCTGCTCAGCAAAAATGTTATCGAGGAGGACAAAAAAATCCACAGACTCATCACCATCAATACCCATCCTCTTCTTAATTTTTTTCAAGTCATCAGAGATACCTGGCTGATGCATAGCATTCTCCATCCTACTCCTGTAAAGGAATCAAGAAAACAAAAAATTTTTCACACACCAGGCTCCCTATCTTTTGTTTTTCTCATGCCCCAGCCCAGTTGTCCCACATCAGTTAGGGGTAGAAGAGAAGCACTGCAGCATACTGAGGAATTCCTGATGTTGAGAGTCTGACCTGCAGAAAGGACAGGTGCTGTATCCACATCTCAAGGATCAGAGCTGGCTCTCTGCTCTCACAGAGGCAGGAGGAAAAATTAAGATGAGATGTGAACACCCCAGAAGTGGTTCCCATAAGCAAGGGCTGTGTATCAGCTAACAGATCTGGTCATACTGGAACAGTACAGGTCTGTGTCTTCAGGAAGTAGCCTTTAAGTGCCTCTTGAAAGAAGAAAGGGTAGAAGCTTTGAACTGATTGCTGTATGGTGTGGGAAAAGGGAAACACCTAGATACTCGCTTGTAGCTTAAATGCACCTTTTGCTTTGTTAGAAGCCATTTGCATCTTCATGCTGCTTTAAATTTTATTTTAAAAAATTTAGCTGAGAATATCCACGCTGGCCATGTACTTCTTAGGTAGCCTGCAAGCCGAGGCAGTGCTTACTGCAGCTCAAAGTCCACCCTGACATGGTCGCAAAAGGTGCAGTTGGTGGGCAGAGGGGAGCAGAAGACCCTGCAAGTTCACTCCCTTTTTGGACAGGCGATGTTACTCAAGGAGGCTGAATATGCTGCTTCTAGGGGCTGTCACCTCACCACCGTCTAGACCAATCCTTTGCCTGCAGAGTCAAGCATTACACAGTGAGCTTTTGCAAGTGAATTCTGACAAATCTTGAATTTTGGACAGAAATATGCTAATGTACAATCCAGCCAAACTGTAATACATCTGCCTCTCTTTTCCATTTTCCACCCTGTGCCCAAACCTGGCACAGGCATTTCAGAGTACTTGACTCTGCAAACATGAGTGTTCTATGTAGGATGTTCCTTATTTTACTTCATTAGTCTTCATTAAATGTGTCGAGGCTGAGTATATTTCAGTTTCTTCAAGGTATGAATGTGACGGGAATGTTGAAATAACCTCCAAACCAGAAGATGAATATAAAAAGGAGGCCCAATATGTTCACACTTGAAAGGCTTGTTAAGGGATGTAGATGACATTAATTCTGCCCTGCAGCAATGCCACAGACTAGCTGTACATTAGCTAGTAATGAGTGTTTGCTAGACACAGACTAAATTAAATTGGTCTTTCAAGGAAAAGTCTATTTTATTTTCTTCTGCTGCCACTGCCTGCTGTATCATTCCACTTACCGAGTATTTCATACAACTAGCTAACCATTCCCAAAGAACAGTAAGTGGCAGGGGAAGAAATTGGGAAATGGGAAGAAAATGTGCTGTTGTAAATTACTACTGCTGAAATGAAACAGCAGTGAAATCATACGGGGAGTTATTGCTGGCAATTACCTGATCAAGTATTTCAGGCGCTGGCAGTTGTGGTAATTGGGGTAGAGCATTTCAGAACTTGCTTCATCGGTGACAATGACAACATTTCCTGTGGAACAAGAAGGAAGTTTCTACGATCAGCAGCGCATCTGTGTTTCTTTAGCTTCTTTAGACTGCTTTAATCACTCCCACAGTCTTTGTGCTCAAGTCCAGTGTTATCAACTAGCAATTCCCCCTGAGCTATCACCTGCAACACAAGCCACTGTACTTGTTTCTGTGCATTTATTTCCACGGAGATGCCTGCTGTGCACCTTGTAAAGCTTTCTTAGGGTTTGTATGTGCCAAAAATTAGTCTCCGTGTCACGAAGTGTAAGGAGCTCTGGCAAGTCACTTCTACATGTTGTGGAACTGAATATGGAAGGAGCAGATATGAGATCTTTAAAATGCAGAGCGTATTTTCAGAACATACAAGCAGTTACCAACTGCAGGACACAGGTGAAAGTTACTCCGGACACTGAACTTGTATCCAAGATACTTGGGTTTCTCTGCGAAACCTTTTTCAGATGTGTGAACTTTTTGCCTTCTCGATTCTGAAGAGGGTTAACACTAACCTCCTCAGCATGTCTGAAAGAGCAGCAGATACACAAAGAGAGGGAACAAGCGACAAGCTGGTAAAGAATCTACAGGACCAGGAGAAGTGGGGAAGGGGGCCAAGTGCAAAGAACCAGGGAAGAAGTAACAACTAGAAGCCAAAGAGAGTTAGGATGTGGAAGGTGTGTGCATCTAGGGAAGACTGAGCAAGGACAGGCACTATTCAGAAGTCTCCCCAACCTTCTTTCTGCTGTTGGTACAGCCCAGCTAGCAGGCACCGTGTGGACTCCAGATTCCGGAAAATATTAGTGGAACGGATGCTGAAAGAGAGAAAGCAGTGTGTGAGGCAGCACTTTCTCCTTCAGGTTAACATGGCTGCAGCTGGGGAGGTCTTGCTGGAACTGAGGGTTCTGCTTCCACTATGGCTTTGGAAACCTGTGTTGGGACTCATCTTTTGTCACTATAGGTATCTTAGGTAGACACCTGTAATCTGAACTGCTCATCAGAGATAGTGGAGATAACAAACTGGCACTTCTCTGGTGTGATTTTTTTATCTCATCCTACGCCAGATGCTCTCAGCATTACTGATGTGAGCAGCAGGAGTTGCTTCATCTCACTGAACTTCAGCTGTTTACAGTGAGTTAAACTGTGCTCCAGAAACGCCTGTTTCTCTTCGCTTGCCACAAAAGTGCATAACGGCACCGCCAATGGCCCAGCCCAGGTGAGATGAATCTGTCCCTGGCATCACTCTCAGGACTGCTGGGCAATTGGATGCTTTGTGTCACGAGTGAGTTCTAGTGCCAGGCTGAGCAAAGATGAAGGCCCAGGGGCCAGGCAGTTTGCTGTGGTGTGGAGAAGGATATGCTAGTCAGAGTTTCCCTAGCACAAGGCTACTCGTTAGGAGGCAGGAAGAAAGGGGACCTCCAGGAGGGAACCGAGAGACTCACAAGACCTCAGCAGGCTTAAATGTTGGTGAAAGAAACTTGGCTTCTTCCACATAGCTTCTCCTCAGCCTTTCCCCCAGGGCGAATGTCTGCTGCATCCCCACTGTAGTCAGCTGTCCTGCGACTGCACCACCCTGAGAGCAAAGAAAAGGAGAGGGCTCCAGTGCACCACAGAAATAAAAAAGTCTATAGAGGAAAGAGGAACCCACCAGGAAATACAGCCTCACCTTGAATACAACCTTTTTGTATCCCTCGTCCAAGGGTGAGGGGGGTTGAGGTCCTCCATTTAGGTCTGTCACCACATAATCAAACTTAGTCTTAGCAGGTACATCTAAAAGAGCGGGACGCCATTCCACCTGTTTCAAAACAAACAAACAAACAAACAAACAAACAGTGTTTCAGTGGAAAACTTTCAAGGGCATTAAACCAAGGACTTTTAAGAGCATTAAACTAATGCTGGAGTATTACACCGTGCTGCCTTGCCAGCAACACAACACGGAGACAAAGAGGTCTCTTCACACAGCTCACAGAGAAATGAGAGCAGTGCTGCTCTCTGGATTTGCAGATCTGATGTGCAGGAATTGCAGTGCTTGCTTTCCTCCCCTTACAGGAGAAGAATCTCCTCCTGTAGGAAATCACAATTGCTATTCTTTGTTACACACCGAAAAGCTGCTGTAGGAAACTACCTGAGCTAACCCCTGACAGCACCCCAGGCCCCCTCGGTGGAAGCTGGGGAAGCCGGATCAATCGTGATAACACTGAGGCAGGAGCCACACCTTTGCTGAGCACCGGCTGCGAGGTGCAGAACTTGACCTTGGAGCAGAGTCCACGGGCACAGCCCATGGGATGCCCATCCCTGCATCCTGCCCCAGAGGGCTCCCTGCAGTTGTTCCCTCTGCTGTCACCTGTCCCGGTGACTAATGTGCTATCACCGTTCCACTTTACAGAATCACAGAATTAATTAGGTTGGAAAAGACGTCTGAGATCATCGAGTCCAACCTGTGACTGAACACCACTGCGTCAACCAGACCACAGCACCACATCCAGTCTTTCCTTAAAACACCTCCAGGGACAGTGACTCCACCACCTCCCCGAGCAGCCCATTCCAATGTCTGATCACCCCCTCTGTGAAGAAATTCCTCTGCATGCCCAACCTGAACCTCCCGTGGCACAGATTAAAGACTCTATCCTCTTGTCCTGCCGCTTGCTCCCTGGGAGAAAAGCCCGATCCCCACCTGGCTACACTCTCCTTTCAAGAAGTTGTAGAGACTGGTAAGGTCACCCCCGAGCCTCCTCTTTTCCAGACCAAACACCCCCAGCTCCCTCAGCGGCTTCTCCTAACACTTGTGCTCCAGACCCTTCCTCGGGTCCGTGGCCTTTCTCTGGACTCGCTCTACCCTCTCAATGTCCTTCCAGGGGAATTGAGGGACCCAGAACTGGACAGGGATGATCACTGTCCTGGTCCAGCTGGCCACACTATTGCTGCTCCAGGCCAGGACGCCACTGGCCTCCTTGGCCACTCGGGCACACTCTGGCTCTTTTTCAGTCGCTGTCGACCAGCACCCTCAGGCCTTTTTCCACGGGGCAGCTTTCCAGCCACTCTTACCCAAGCCCGTAGCGCGGCATGGGATGCAAGCTCTCAAATTCCCACGCCTTCCCCTCGGGAATTACTCTCGGTATCGCCTCGGGAAGGGGAATAAACGCCAAACCATCAGGCTGCCCGGGAGCAAGGCAGGAGCACAACCTGCTCGGCCGCCGGCTCGGGGTCGGGGCACCGCCCGCACCGCCCCCGTCCCGTCCCACCCCGTGCTCACCGGCGCTGCC